>CM070873.1:147486432-148086432 GCA_036365515.1 Torymus aiolomorphi
AAAGCGGTCAGAACGGCGCAGGTGAAATTGGACATTCAGCCTGCTATTAAGAAGAGCAGCGACGTACTGGGAGTGCTCATTAGCCACGATATGGAAGGCCTGCAGACCGATTGTATAGTCACACCTTCTGGAGGCTGAAAGGCAGCCGAGGGCAAGCCTGTGAGGCGTAACGTGATCATGGCGTGGAATGCCAACTACAATCCGGACGCAGGCGTTCAAGGCTGTCTCAAGTTTTTTGGTACGCTCTTGGTCGAGATGGTTATAGTTTGGAGATGCGTAGTCAAACTGTGGAAAGCCAAGGGTCTCCCCAAGGTGCTTTCGTATGTCCCTTGATAGGGCATGACGAAAGAAGCGCAAGGTGAAAAGCGTGCCGAAGACTTTGCGCGAGGCGAGCGGAGCGTGCTTTTGTCAATAAGCGAGTTGGTCAAGGTCACACCGAGGCTCCGCGCTTCCGTGGCACACCGAGGCTCCGCGCTTCCGTGGCATAAGGAAGAGCGTGGCCATCAATGAGTACCCGGGGGTTTCGAGGTCAAGCTCGCGAGTGAAGATAACACTACCGATGACTATGATCTTAGTTTTGCTGGAATTTAGAACGAGGCCGTTCGCACGGGCTCAGTCAGCAATCGTTTGGGCATCCCGATTTACGCGGTCAAGTGCGTGATGAAACTCAGTTGGAAAGAAGTGATGGTACATTTGCGTGTCGTTGGCGAAGATCATAATATCTGAGAAACGAACCACTGCCGGGAGGTCATTAATGTAGATGGCGAAGAGTACTGGCCGACAACGCTTCCTTGAGGAACTCCTGACGAGGCACGAAGCCAGTCGGAGACCTTGCCGCCTGAGTCAACGAGGGCCTGGAGTCTATCCATCAGATAGATGAAGAACCATCGGAGGGCATGGGTTGAGTGCTCTGGGTTTGGCTAGGAGGGTGGCGTGGGTGATTGAGTCGAAGGCCTTGGAGAAATCGAATAAAATGAGTAAAGTGAGCATACCCTTATCGATGGTGTGACGAATGTCATCGAAAACACCAAGGAGAGCTGTCTGCGTGATGTGCCCTTGACGGAAACCTGCTTGGCGAGGATGAAGTAGCCGATTCATTTCAAGGTAGCCCAGGAGCTGGTTATGGACCAGCCGTTCGAGCACCTTAGAGAGCTCAGGCACTAGGGCGATGGGCCGAGTGTCAGAGGGCTGCGTCATCATCTTAGTTTTTGCGAGCGGTATGATGGTTGCTCTCTTCCAGTTCGCAGGGAAGGTCGCATTGCAGATAGAGGCGTTGAGGAGGTTAGTGTTGTGAGACAGGGAGTGAGGCACAACTAGCTTCAACATGGGCACGGAGAGACCATCCTGGCCCATGGACTTCGTGGTGGATCTCCACCTCGAAGTCCATGCCAGTACTATGATGTCAGAATCTAGATACGGACTACTGATAGTAGACAGTACTTCTGCATTATACAGGACAGATTTTGTTGGAGGAGGAAAATTAGCAGCTCGCTAAATGCATTTAGCCAGGTTTGTTCGATTATTACTTAGATTAGCTGACGAATTTGGCTGTGCAGTGGTTATCACTAACCAAGTAGTAGCTCAAGTGGATGGTGCTGCTAGTATGTTTGGAGGTGATCAAAAGAAACCTATTAGCGGCAATATTATTACCCATGAGGTACAACTAGACTTTATTTACGTAATGCAAAATGGTGGGTTATTGTGAATACTTTAATGAAAAAAGTGGGCAGAGTAATTTAATTTATGATTTGCTCATTATAAAAGGCATTAAAATATTTCAGAATCCACAGTAAACTTTTTTCTACACAAGATTAAGATAATAATTTCAAGAAGTTATATCCATAAATAAATATCAAGAAAGTTTTGGTTCTCTCAGTGATTCTTAGTTCATAAAGAGTTTCGAAAGATTATGTAAAATGACAATTGAAATACGGAAAAATTCCAAAATGATGTGTTATTTTGAATATTTGAACGAAAAAAAGTGTTATGATTTGCTGATGATAAGATGCACTAAAATGTTTCAGAATCCACATAAACTTTTCCTACACAAAATTAAGATAATAATTTAAAGAAGTTATATCCATAAAGAAATATCAAGAAAGATTTGTTCTCTCAGTCATTCTTAGTTCATAAACAGTTACAAAAGATTATGTAAAATGAAAATTACAATAAAGAAAAATCACAAAATTATGTGTTATTATCAATAATTGAAGGAATAAAAGTGTGTAGAGTAATTTAATTTATGATTTGCTCATGATAAGATGCACTAAAATGTTTCAGAATCCACATAAACTTTTTCCTACACATGATTAAGATAACAATTTCAAGAAGTTATATCCATAAATAAATATCAAGAAGGTTTTCGTTGTCTCAGTGATTCTTAGTTCATAAATTGTCCTCTTAGTGATTCTTAGTTCATAAACAGTTTCAAAAGATTAGGTAAAATGAAAATTACAATACGGGAAAATGTCAAAATGGTGTGTTATTGTGAATAATTGAACGAATAAAAGTGTGCAGAGTAATTTAATTTATGATTTGCTCATGATAAGAGGCACTAAAATGTTTCAGAATCCACAGTAAACTTTTTTCTACACAAGATTAAGATAATAATTTCAAGAAGTTATATACATAAATACATATGAAGAAAGTTTTTGTTCTCTCAGGGATTCTTCGTTCATAAACAGTTTCAAAAGATTATGCAAAATGAACATTAAAATACGGACAAATGCCAAAATGATATATTATTGTGAATATTTGAATGAATAAAAGTATGTGGAGTAATTTAATTTATGATTTGCTCATGATAAAAGGCACTAAAATGTTTCAGAATCCACAGTAAACTTTTTGTACACAAGATTAGGATAATATTTTCAAGAAGTTATATCCATAAATAAATGTCAAGAAAGTTTTTGTTCTCTCAGTAATTCTTAGTTCATAAACTGTTTATTTTTTATTTTACAAGATGTGAGCAATGGTAGATTATTATTTCAAGTGGTTTTGTGTAAAAATTTCAACAAATCCATGTGTTGAGAATAATGTAATTAATGATTGGTTCATGGTGTGGGACGCTAAATATTTCAGAGGAGCCATCTGTTCTGTGAACGTTATAGTTAAAATATATAATATAAAAGTATTGTTACTTTGTGAATTTTTATTTTATTTTTACAGAGTATCAGGACCTAAGGGTTATTGAAAGGTACATCATAGAATAGAAGAGTTAATTTACAAATTTAATAGATATGGAAATTGTAGTTAACTTTGAACTTCAAGTGTTGTAAAAGCTAGAGAATCATCAGGTAATACAGAAATTTCAATTTAAATTCTGAAAATTGCACTATGAAGTAAAAGCAACATTGGCAGTTGCCTAATACCAAAATTGAATACGTGTATTCATGAAACATGTTCAGCTCAGGATCCAATACGTACTAAGGACTTAAGGAGTTAAAAAAACAAGCAACAATGGTTACTTGTAAATAATTTGCAGCTAGGATGTACTCTAACCGTACAAAGTCATTTCAAAAATTTGTTCATTACCCAAGTAAACGTTTAAACAAAATGAACATTATATTATAATGCTGAGAAATGCCAAGATAATGTGTTCTTGCGAAATTTGAATAAATAGAAAATATTTAGATAATTTGTACTTGTTCCTGGTGAAAAATGACAAAATGATTCAGAGAAGAACTTAATGGAAATTTCAATGTCATTCCTTGCAACTTCTTTAATTTACTAATAATAATCAAAAATTCATGCAAAACCTACATGTTTAAAAAATAAATTATTCTTATAATCTCTCTTGCAATTGTAAAGTTTCTTTTCGAAAAACAATAATTATAAATATATTTTAATAAGAAATATGAAAAGTTCATGCAAAACTTATATGCTTACAAAAATAAATTATTTTTATTATCTCTCTAAACAACTGTTAAGTCGCTTTTTAAAAAAAATTCAATTCCTCTCCACTTCCTCCCCGTCGCCTACTCAACAAATGTATAAGGACTCCACAAAAGCTTTGAAAAGAGCCTAAATATTTTTCTGAAACAGCCAACAAGACGTTCTGTACATTTAGAATAATACACTATCAAATTTTATTTTGAAAGATTACAGAACTCCTTAAAAAAGTTAAATAATATACTATAATAAACTCTCATAACGTTATCACACTATGTAATTATAATTTTCTCTTATAAAGTTGTGAAATCTATCTCAAAAAACTTTTTACAAAAGTTTAAACTAAGGCAAGTATAAGTGTCTCTCTCCCTCCCTCTCCCTCTCTCCCACCCTTTCTCTTTCTCCCTCTCTCTCCCCCTGTCTCTCTCGCCCTGTCTCGTTTCATCCCTCTCTCGCCCCCTCTCTCTCTCTCTCTCTCCCCCTCTATCAAGATCCATCAAACTGAGTACCAAAAACTTTATTTATTCTCTCTTATAAAGCTGTGAAATCTATCTCAAAAAACTGTTTACAAATGTTTAAACTAAGGCAAGTATAAGTGTACCTCTCCCTCCCTCTCTCTCTCTCCCACCGTTTCTCACTCTCCATCTCTTTCCCCCTGTCTCACTCGCCCTCTCTCACTTCCTCCCTCTCTTCCCCCCTTTCTCCCTCTCTCCCTCTCTATCAACATCTGTCAAACTGAGTACCAAAAGCTTTAATGAGAGCTTAAATATTTTTTTATACCATCAACACGTTGAAAAAAAAAAATATTTTTAAGTAGGTTTTAACAACACAATTTTTCTAGTCCTTTTATTTCTTACAATCTCATCTATTCAATAAGGACTCTACAAATGGTAATAATTTTTTTCATGACTGTATAAATTATAATATTGTTATAATATAAAACTTTCTACAAAAGTATAAAATAAGGCAAGTACAGCCGTTTTTTCTGTATGATCTATAAAATAATAATATTTATGATTTTTTTAAAGAAAACAAATAAATACCAGTCAAAAAGTCTTTCACTTCTTTGAGTCATTGTTTGCTGAACAAATTATATGTAGTAAGTACATTCAAATTGTGCACTGCAAATCAAATAAACGAAAGTTGTGAAATCAATTATTGATAGTCAAGTAATGTGTCACGTGACAATCCGTTAGGATCTCACGGGCAAAAATAAAATTTTGGACGCCGACCTCAGGAATATTTTCTTTTCATTCCTGCTAAAAATGAGAACTCTCATTTACCTTTGTCCCCTATATCCTCCCATACAGATATAGCGACGCCTCAATCTAATTAATTTAGCTGAGTAAATGTATATATTGAAAGGATTATTGGGAATAAAGGTTTATAACAACTAGGCTTAATGATACCTTATTGAAACACGAACGATGAGTAGAGTCACAATAATTTAGTTTATTAGTTATAATATTATGAACAAATATTTGATTATTTGTTATTAAAAATATATATAAATCATTAACTAATTTAATTTAATTATATTATCCTGTATTTAAATATAATTTTTTAATTTAATTTTTAATAATCCTTTCTACTATAAATAGATCCGATTAACAAATCCCCGATAGGTTGTTCCTTATTCCACTTTAATAGTTATAAACAATCATACACCTCATGCTCATACACAACTGGATTTATGCCCTTAAGATTTTCGTAGGAATAATCGCGAATCTATACTATGTTGCGAGCGTTGCGTTGTAGAGTGACCTTATCAATATGGCACATATGCATCTGTCTTTTCTATATACCCATTGGCGTCCGGCGGAGAGTCAGAGGGTCGCGTCTCGATGTACAAACAGCACCGGAGGAGAGACTGTATACAGTACAGTTCTTTCAAGGATTTATTGACTATCAGATAAGTATCCTTTTCATGCATGTACTTGTATATATTTCCATCTAATTCTAGTCACTTGTACATATACATATTTATATATACATATACATATATTTCTGTTCACCGCTATGTTTCAGGACTTTTCATTGGTTTACCGCTATGTTTCAGGACATTTGCATGTTTTCAGGACTGTACCGAATTAGGAATATGTTTACCGCTACCTTTCAGGACATTTTTGTATTATTCAGGACATTTAGGGTTTCTTTCACAACGTTTTTTTCCGTAAAATTTTTCCGAAATCAACGTAAAATACTGCGGAACTGAAAGGGGACGCCGTAGGCGTCGTGGTGTTAGTCAACACCCTGAGGGATATTATTTCTTTAGTCACTTATACATATACTGTTTAACGTTTTATACCTACTTTTATTGCAGAAAACCTGTAGGTGTCCTGGGAGGTAGCGGTTTACTAAGTTATATATATATGTATATGCAAGGTTGACTTTACTTGTCGACAGGATAAGATACTTTGTGATGGTTTCCTCTTTTACAGTTTTTCCAAGCAGTACATGGGCTAAACCAGCAACATGTATTTCTATATGATTCCCCAACCAGGCTTCTTCTTCAGATTTGCAGTAAGATGTTTGTCTGCCACGGCTGAGTGATTGTTCATGGGGCTGGATTCCAAGTCAGATATGAATGCATATGTACTCCGGTTTAATGTCAATCCGAATCGATAGCTATATAATTATCTATGCTCCTTTAACTATTCCATAGAGGCATATACAGGTGTGTATTCGCATGAATGGGCTTTTCAAATGTTTATCACTATTGATGTGCGTGTATATAATATATATATATATATATATATATATATATTTTTTTTTTACATCTGCTGCATTTTGAGGATTTTCGACGTCATATATACCGGCTTTTGAGGATTTTTCAGCGGCTTTACACAATAGTGTGTTAATACATAGATTTCGGAAATTCCGTAATATTTTTCCGTAAAAGCGGGCGCCGCAGGCGTCGTGGTGTTAGTCAATAACCTTAGGGTCATTATTTCTTTACGGAAAAATATTACGGAATTTCATTAATTATTGAATTATTCCTATATATATATATATATATATATATATATATATATATATATATATATATATACACGGTGACCCATTTTAATCGCTACACCCGGATTTTTCGGATCCTAAGACAGATAGGAAAAAATGATTCTGACAAAAGTTGTAGGGGACGAAGGGGGCCAAACGACGGTCCTAACAGCTTTGATCTTGAACTTGACCTTCAAGGTTATTTCAAGGTCAAGTGGTTTTTTTTAATAGGAACACCTATTTTTGACCCCGGATTCGGAAAGAGCGGGAAATTTTACGTTCAAAATCATATTGAGACATTTTTTTCAAGGTCATTTCAAGGTCATTTCAAGGCCAAATGAAGGTCGAACTCCGAAAAATCCATTTTAAGTCGTTTTTTCCATGAGTCACAGGCTTAAGTGGTTCAAACTGATCGTAGGTTTAATAGGAAACCCACACACCCAAAACTTTCACATCCTAGTAAACAAATATCAAACTTGCACATCCGAACCCCATGCTCTTCATAGCCTCACATGCTAAACTGTTACACCAGACATCCCCCAGTCCCACACATCTCTACCCCATGTCTGATGTTTGTTTAACGGAAACTTCAAGATCATTAAAGCTTCTGTTGTAAATGTGTCAACCTTACGTTTAGCGCTACCCAGAAACAACGACGTGGACGTAGTAAGGATTGTTTCCTTTGGAGTGCTTGATTAAAGTGAGTCCCCTTGCCTCTCACTGTTCAGGGTGCTTGATTTAAGTGAGTCCCTTCGCCTCTCACTGATCGGGGTGCTTGATTAAAGTGAGTCCCCTTGCCTCTCACTGTTCAGGGTGCTTGATTTAAGTGAGTCCCTTCGCCTCTCACTGATCGGGGTGCTTGATTAAAGTGAGTCCCCTTGCCTCTCACTGTTCAGGGTGCTTGATTTAAGTGAGTCCCTTCGCCTCTCACTGATCGGGGTGCTTGATTAAAGTGAGTCCCCTTGCCTCTCACTGTTCAGGGTGCATGATTTAAGTGAGTCCCTTTGCCTCTCACTTATGTGTTTATCTAAACTCGAAGAAAATGTTCGAAATTACGACCACTTGCTTCCAGGCACATAGCCAAACGCCTTTGGAAGTGGCGAACGGTGTTTAGCAAAGTTTGCCTTGGAATGGCAGCGCATGCTCGACGAATTCTGTCCATCATGTCTACTCTTGTGGTGGGTCTTTCCTCAAAAACGGCATTTTTTAAATACCCCCATAAGTAAAATCTGGTGCTGTAAGATCTGGTGAGCAAGCAGGCCATTCAACCGGACCACCTCGACCAATCCATCTGTTACCATACTGCTCATTCAAAAAAGTCCTGACAATTTGAGCGAAATGTGGTGTTGCGCCGTCCTGCTGGAGCCACATTCTTCGTCGCGTTTCTAAGTCAACATCTTCCATCAATACAGGTAGTTCATCTCTTATTAGCGTTAAGTACGTGTGTTGATTAACTTTTTCTTCGAAAAAATAAGGGCCAATCACATATCCATTAATAATCCCACACCATACCATAATACTCCATCGTCTTTGATGGTTTACAGTTCTGACCCAATGAGGATTAACATCAGACCAGTAATGACAATTATGTCTATTCAATTCCCCATCACTTTGAAATTTTGCCTCATCAGAAAAAAGAACAAAATTAAAAAAGTCTGGATCATTTTCTATCATTTGTAAAGCCCATTGGCAAAACACAATACGCTGTTGAAAATGAGCAAACTGTAGCTCTTGGACCAGAGTAATATGATACGCATGATATCTAAGCACCTTCATAATTCTTAAAAATGTACTTTTTGGAAGACCGATTTCCCTTTCGATTCGACGAGCGCTTATCTGTGGGTCAAGATGAATTATTGCCAGAATAGTCACAACCCGATTATCATTTTCATCATATTGATGGCGCCTACGTTGACGAACCATGTGTCCACCACGAGCTCTTTGAGTTAAACGTCTGATAGCCATAGCGTCAGGGTGTCGTCTGTCTGGATAGCGTTCAGCATAAATTCTTGCCGCAGCACGATAATTACTTCGGCTTTCTCCTAAAGCCAACATCATGTCAACGATCTCGTTGGGCGGATAGTCACCCATTTCAGAGCCAGCTATTAAATACTATTAAATTTGAATAGTGAAATGGTATCAAAAATATTAATAATTATAATATTTGCCCGTATACGGTCGCGACCAAAAAAGAAAAATGTTCCTAAATTATGGTAACTTTATCTGACTAAGTGTATTTGACAAAAGTACTCCGATTGTCACACTTTTGTAATTGTAAGTTTTATAATAAAGTAATAATCATTAAATTATTTAAAATTGAACTGCACATAATACTAAAACTTGCTTTTATTTTAAATATTGTGAATTATTGCCGTTCAAACTTGAGAAATACTAATATTGATAATGTAATCATTAAAGGCACATTTACAAATAATTTCTGTTCCGTCAAGATTTTTGTACAAAAAGAAATTTGTATCTTTATTCTTTTGAAAGTTATGACTTTTCTTTTTAAACAATGACATTTTTTACAGCTCATATCGTTAATTTACTCATAACTTTCAAAAGAATAAAGATACAACATTTCTTTTTTGTACAAAAATCTTGACGGAACAGAAATTATTTGTAAATGTGCCTTTAATGATTACATTATCAATATTAGTATTTCTCAAGTTTGAACGGCAATAATTCACAATATTTAAAATAAAAGCAAGTTTTAGTATTATGTGCAGTTCAAATTAGAAATAATTTAATGATTATTACTTTATTATAAAACTTACAATTACAAAAGTGTGACAATCGGAGTACTTTTGGCAAATACACTTAGTCAGATAAAGTTACCATAATTTAGGAACATTTTTCTTTTTTGGTCGCGACCGTATACGGGCAAATATTATAATTATTAATATTTTTTATACCATTTCACTATTCAAATTTAATAGTAATTAATAGCTGGCTCTGAAATGGCTGACTATCCGCCCAACGAGATCGTTGACATGATGTTGGCTTTAGGAGAAAGCCGAAGTAATTATCGTGCTGCGGCAACAATTTATGCTGAACGCTATCCAGACAGACGACACCCTGACGCTATGACTATCAGACGTTTAACTCAAAGAGCTCGTGGTGGACACATGGTTCGTCAACGTAGGCGCCATCAATATGATGAAAATGATAATCGGGTTGTGACTATTCTAGCAATAATTCATCTTGACCCACAGATAAGCGCTCGTCGAATCGAAAGGGAAATCGGTCTTCCAAAAAGTACATTTTTAAGAATTATGAAGGTGCTTAGATATCATGCGTATCATATTACTCTGGTCCAAGAGCTACAGTTTGCTCATTTTCAACAGCGTATTGTGTTTTGCCAATGGGCTTTACAAATGATAGAAAATGATCCAGACTTTTTTAATTTTGTTCTTTTTTCTGATGAGGCAAAATTTCAAAGTGATGGGGAATTGAATAGACATAATTGTCATTACCGGTCTGATGTTAATCCTCATTGGGTCAGAACTGTAAACCATCAAAGACGATGGAGTATTATGGTATGGTGTGGGATTATTAATGGATGTGTGATTGGCCCTTATTTTTTCGAAGAAAATGTTAATCAACACACGTACTTAACGCTAATAAGAGATGAACTACCTGTATTGATGGAAGATGTTGACTTAGAAACGCGACGAAGAATGTGGCTCCAGCAGGACGGCGCAACACCACATTTCGCTCAAATTGTCAGGACTTTTTTGAATGAGCAGTATGGTAACAGATGGATTGGTCGAGGTGGTCCGGTTGAATGGCCTGCTTGCTCACCAGATCTTACAGCACCAGATTTTACTTATGGGGGTATTTAAAAATTGCCGTTTTTGAGGAAAGACCCACCACAAGAGTAGACATGATGGACAGAATTCGTCGAGCATGCGCTGCCATTCCAAGGCAAACTTTGCTAAACACCGTTCGCCACTTCCAAAGGCGTTTGGCTATGTGCCTGGAAGCAAGTGGTCGTAATTTCGAACATTTTCTTCGAGTTTAGATAAACACATAAGTGAGAGGCGAAGGGACTCACTTAAATCAAGCATCCTGAACAGTGAGAGGCAAGGGGACTCACTTTAATCAAGCACCCCGATCAGTGAGAGGCGAAGGGACTCACTTAAATCAAGCACCCTGAACAGTGAGAGGCAAGAGGACTCACTTTAATCAAGCACCCCGATCAGTGAGAGGCGAAGGGACTCACTTAAATCAAGCACCCTGAACAGTGAGAGGCAAGGACTCACTTTAATCAAGCTCCCCGATCAGTGAGAGGCGAAGGGACTCACTTAAATCAAGCACCCAGAACAGTGAGAGGCAAGGGGACTCACTTTAATCAAGCACCCCAAAGGAAACAATCCTTACTACGTCCACGTCGTTGTTTCTGGGTAGCGCTAAACGTAAGGTTGACACATTTACAACAGAAGCTTTAATGATCTTGAAGTTTCCGTTAAACAAACATCAGACATGGGGTAGAGATGTGTGGGACTGGGGATGTCTCGTGTAACAGTTTAGCATGTGAGGCTATGAAGAGCATGGGGTTCGGATGTGCAAGTTTGATATTTGTTTACTAGGATGTGAAAGTTTTGGGTGTGTGGGTTTCCCTATTAAACCTACGATCAGTTTGAACCACTTAAGCCTGTGACTCATGGAAAAAACGTCTTAAAATGGATTTTTCAGAGTTCGACCTTCATTTGGCCTTGAAATGACCTTGAAATGACCTTGAAAAAAAATGTCTCAATATGATTTTGAACGTAAAATTTCCCGCTCTTTCCGAATCCGGGGTCAAAAATAGGTGTTCCTATTAAAAAAAACCACTTGACCTTGAAATAACCTTGAAGGTCAAGTTCAAGGTCAAAGCTGTTAGGACCATCGTTTGGCCCCCTTCGTCCCCTACAACTTTTGTCTGAATCATTTTTTCCTATCTGTCTTAGGATCCGAAAAATCCGGGTGTAGCGATTAAAATGGGTCACCGTGTATATATATTCACATCTGGGACGCATTTTGAGGATTATATAGGTCATATATACCGAATTTTGAGGATTTTGTAGGCATTTTGAGGAGTCCCCTCAAAAGTCCAAAGCACTCGAGAGGCATTTTGAGGATTTTTCAGCGGTTTCCACAATAGTGTGTTAATACATCGATTTCGGAAATTCCGTGATATTTTTCCATAAAAGCGGGCGCCGCAGGCGTCGTGGTGTTAGTCAATAACCTTAGGGTCATTATTTCTTTAGTCACGCGCTTGTTTATTGGTTGTTTATAACAATGTTTATATTTGTGTCACCACTATTGTACAAATTCTTTATGAAATCCTCAAAATACCGTACAATGATATTTATTTATATATATATATATATATATATATATATATATATATATATATATATATATATAATCATATGAACATCGACTTATGCTGACACCAATGTATAAGACCACGTGACCTGTCTGCATAAGTGTAGTACCGTTTATACAAGTGTCTGCACAAGTCTAGCGTGACTAAAGAAATAATCCCTCTACTTATGCTGACGTCTGCATAAGTCGGTCTCTGTCTGCATAAGTCTATTTAAATTTCGGAAAGTGTCTGCATAACTAGCGTTTCATATATTTATATATATATATATATATATATATATATTCCTTGGTTTATCCCCCTTTTGTCGCTTTCTTATTTTAATTTACAAAGATGAATTATAATTTTGTCAACCATACAATCAAGTAAAGAATATAATCTAAGATTATGCACTGATTTATCTTGAATTACCGCTACCTTGTATATAAAGATCCAATTTAGATAAATAACTTAAAAATGCAACTTAATGATAATTCAAATAACATAATAGATTTTTTATAATTCATGCGCTTAGCTTAATTAGTATTTAAATTAAATTATATGAATAAATAATTGATGTAAATTAATTATAGCAAGGACCTATGCTATGAGAAAGAGAGAGAAATCAACGTAGATTTAATCAAGCGACACTTCTTAATCGTGTATGTATCAATGTATAATATCTTTCCATTTAATCTACAATTGGTACCGAGTAAAAAAATATCTAACCTTCTGTAAGTAATAAAATCTATTATTATTATTATCAACATATAATTTAATTATTGTGCTTTTCCGTCCAGGGCCACTACGCCTTTAATCTCAATAAAGGGAATGCATAGGGTATTTATATCAATTAAGGTTTATTCGAGATTATTGAAATTAATTCTAACTCAACCGCAAAAATTGGTAACATCTGTAAGTATAAACCTTACAACAAGTATAATGTAAATTTTATATAATTGTAAATAAATGTATGTATATGTATTTTTATAGTTATTATAAAAATTTTCTTATTTCAAAATTTATCTTAATTATATGATTTTTATATTTGAATCGAATTAATTATTATATTCTTATAGCAGGAAAACAACTCTACCACCCGCATACACATCAAATATGATAGATGTCCAAAGCTTACAGAATAGATATATTGGATCTCTATGTTTAGCTGTCAACGTGTCCCTCTTATCCTTGGCGTCCAGCAGATAGAATTTGTGTGCAGTGATTGAGGTCCTCGAAAAAGTGGAAAAATGTAAAGTCCGAGTACAAGGTGCAATAATAGTTAAAATTTGTGTTAAAACTTATAAATTTATAACTGCGCGTTTGAGTTATTAATGTATATCTGTATATGTGTGGATATCTTGACTATAATTTTGAGGAGTACCGATCACTTCTAATTCTCGCTACGTACTGACTTCCTACGACGACCGAAACCACGACGTCTCGCACTTTTGACCAACCGGGCCGTTTCCCCTCTGTCTCTTTCTCTAGTGATCTTTTGACAGCGCTTGCACTTATCGCGCCTCACGCCACTACCCAACGCGCGATGCAGGTATGCTATGCGACGGATTCCTACACAATTTGAATGAACGGAGCATGTTACAACATTATGATGTCGAAATATGCCCCACTAATATACGTTTTTTAAAAATTGAATTGCAGAACTTTCGTGAACATATTTTAATAGATTTCAATTCAACTTGAATAAAAAATAAAGGGCAGTCGAGAAACAGGGGCATACGTCTCCTGTAAATCGTATTCAGTTTTATCCTTAAAGCCCCGGATGACCAGAGGAGCTTTATATCAGATATTACCATCTGGTTCGATCTTTATCTTCTGTACCCACCTTGAGTCAATTACGTTCTGTCGCTTTCCATCGCTAGGTGCTGTTTTTCTGTCCACCAGTTTCCACACTCAATTTATATTCATAGATTCAAGCTCATTATTAATGGCTTCAATCCATTCCCATTTATCAGTCGCTTTCATTGCCTCTTGGTAACTAAATAGATCTCTATTCCCAGCAGCCAACATAGCATGTACCGTCGTTCTAGTTGACTGTCTTTTGAGTTGAATTAGCTTTCGCTTTCAGCGGACGACTACGTCCTCTTTTCACTGTCGCTCCCTCCGATTCAGTTTTCTCCGTCGCTTCAGAGTTAAACTCAACAAACTAAGTATCTGGATTGATTCCAAAACCATCAGTCTTCCAGTCGCTTATGTTCGTCTTTTTATATTTATTACCAAATACTAGTTTTTCGTTGAAGTTAACATCACAGCTTTCGTAAAACTTGCCTTCCTCTGGTTTGAGAAATAAATATCCAGTCTTTATATCCCACCAGTATAACTCTCCTTCCTATGAATCTGAATTTCGGCCCTGTTTTACGTTGTACCTTCATGTAAGCCAAACACCCGAAACGTTTTAACTGTGTGATGTCCACTCTGTGATTTGGATTGAATACTTGAATATGTGAAATCATATTATGCGATTTATTTGGTGTTTTATTTTACGCATACACCACTGCGTTCAAAGCCAGATCCCACATGTTTTTACAATCGACATATACAACAGGTTATTCATTTGGAAATCAGATCTAAGAGAATTCTGAAAATATCATTCATATATATATTTCTATTACACAATAACATTCAGTCTTATTCAAAATTCAATTTTGATTTTCCGTCTCTTATATGCAATGTTTTATTTATATTTGATTTTATGTATATTAATTTTCACCTGCGTGAAATTACAAAACTCGAATTATCAAATATATGTGGACTTTCTCAATTTATTTTGTACCGTATTAACATACGTTTAAATAATCCTTACCATATAACATGTTTCTGTCTCTTTTTGACTCTATCGCTTTTACTCACTCTCACACCAGCCACGGCTACCACTCGCCCTTTGTCGCGCCTATTGCGGTATGTCTCTGTCGCCTTCCCCCGTCTCTATTCCGTCATTACTTCAAAAGATACTTCCCATAGCTTTCCAGCAATAAAGTATAATCATCGGTCGCCCGTCTACTTTTGCCTGATGAAAATCTATTAAGATACACGTTTGATCCAGCATCTTGAATGCCATGTTTGCAATTAAAATCTTTCAATAAACAAACCGTGTCGAAGACAAATACTACGAGTTTATATAGGATTTTAAAAAGAACGGGATTTCAAGGTAAATCAGTCGCCATTTCATTTAACTTGTTCTCGATTATATTCAAATAAGAACGATCGTATCCTTCAAAATTTCATCACCGTTTGTCGAATTATTATTAGACCTTCCGGCCTGTATTTCAGTCGCTGTTACACGCTGTCCCCTCCGATGCAGTCGCTCATCCCTTGCTTTATCGTCATTCGTTAGTTCGCTCATTTTTTCCGATTAAACTCTATCATCTGCGTCAAAATGATTCGGAGTTGTTCTTGTATTATTAAAATACAATTATCATTAATGTTTTCACTAGCTAGATTTTCTTTTGTAGAATTAAAATTTGATATCATGTTTTTATTCACATATAATTTTTCTATATGTACCAATTGGATTTAATTTTCGTACGTTTGATATACTTGGTTTACCTCTCAAAATTTCATCGTTTACACTCATCGTAGAAACACCGTCGCCTTCGCTCTGTCGCTCATCACTGTCGTTATCTGTCTCTTCTCTCTGTCGTTCTTTCTCGACTCACTCGTCTCCGGTACCGGACTCGACCTGTTCGCAACATTCTCACTCGCTTTTCTCCGTCTCATTTCACTCGCTTTTCTCTGTCTCATTTCATTCACTATTTTGAGAGGCATTCCTGCCTTTGTGGCAACACGGCATTAGCAGCGATCGGTTCTCTAACTCTGCCTTTTCGATTGCATCTTTCAAGACGCGCTTTTCGCCCAACGTCATTGTTGTTACAAAATCATTTAATAAACAAACCGTGCCAAGCACTACGAGTTTATACAAGATTTTAAAGTAACAGCAGAGTTCTGAGGTCAATCGACTGCGAATACTATGTGTGATAATATCGTTGAATAAACAAACCGTGCCGAACTCAAGCACTACGAGTTTAAACAAGATTTAGAATAAGATCAAAACTCTGAAATTAATCGAGTACAAACGCAATTTCACTCGTTTATAATATTCGATAATTCTACAATAAAGAATATTATATTTCAGTTTCCATCACAAGTATTTCCTTTTAGACGTACTAAGTTTTTATTCCTCTTGCCTTCGCAAGGATTACTCGAGATTTATTTTATCTGTATACAGAATTTATAATTCGAATTAATATTTATATGCATATTTAATTAATCATAAAATTCTATCTACGAAACATAATCGGCCGCTGTGCATTTGTTTTTTTATTATTTCACTGTTCGCTTAATTTTCCGTCGTACGGCCATACTTAATTTCCCCGCTCACGTAAAGTCGTTGCGTGCATTACCCGAAATCGGTAGACTTGTGCTATCTCTTCCACTCGCTTATTCTGTCGCGCGCTCCTCTATACATGGCTGTGCAGGGCGCCTTTGACTTCTCCTCCCCTCTCACGGTCGCATACGGGAGCTCAGTCGATGTCTGTTTCGCGCGCCTTGATGCGGAAGACGGGCCGATGCCGCTCTCCCTCCCAGCGCGCGCACATGGTACACGAAGTGCCGCTGACAGGCTCGCGCTCTGTCTTCGTCTCACAAGCACACTCGCATACCCCACGCGCTGCCATTATGCCCGCTCGAGGCACACGCGCTCCTTCAATCTCTCTCTCTCTCTCTTTCTCTCTCTCTCTCTCTCTCTCGCGCGCGCACTAGCACATACGCATACGATGCGCCGCCATTGCGCTCGCCCGAGGCACGCGCACTCCTTTTGTCTCTCTCTGTCTCCCGCTCAAAGAAGCTATCAGCGTATCGCGGCCTCCATGCCGGTTCACCGGCAGCACATGTGCGGGTCAAGACCCGTTGCAGGGTCCGCACGCCACGACACGGGACGCGTCCGCCCCTCGCTTTACGCGGAAATCTAATGAGCACTCGCCTTAACCACGACACTCGCAATTTGCGCAGCCGCACGATATATGTGACGCAGACGAATCTAGATTACCGGTACTGCTCGCTTTTAATTCCCGTCGACTTAAAATTTTCTTATAACCGTCGCGCACTGTCTCTAAGCCAGCAAAGCTCTCACTTACCATTGTGAGTCTGACCAGTTGTCTCTATCTCTGTGGCCTCTTTGTCTGTCGCAACCTCTCGTCCGTCGCCATTACCTTCGTCTCCAGCTCGCGTGCGTTCATCTCTTCCTCTCCTCCTGTGCCCATAACCTGTTGAGTTATGCTTGGAAGAAGGAGTGAATGAAGATATAAAACACACACGCTTTATTTCATAAAGAATATTTATTAACACGGTCGTTGAACTGTCGCTCTTACAAAAGATACTAAAAGTATAAAAGTATTTAGAATAACACAGGCGCTATCAGTAACAGCTCTATCAGAGCACTGACTGTGGCTGGCCGGCGCAGGCGCCGCTCGCTTAGAACAAAAGAAGACTAGACGAGGGGTAAAGGGGAGAGCGTTAAGCAGCGTACGAAACAGTTGAACCAGGACCGTATTTCTAACATGTAGAATTCTAAATTTTTGCATAAATTCATTAAAAATGTTCATACCTATCAGTCCACTATAATTAATAAATAATTACGATGGCTCTAATTTTTAATTGATACTGTTTAAATATATCATCCCTACATATGTGCAGAATCTCATGATTTACTTATATAACCCAAAATATTTTTTCTCGAGTTCGTCGTTTTTAAACAGGAATGAAATAAAAATGCATATAATTTCTACTCAAGAGTCTACTCAAAAGTGCTTTAGATTTTACTAACCATTTTATAAGCCACTCTGTAAGATCTGATATCCGATATTCTCATATGAGATCTCATATGATATATACACGCGGATTTGCAATTTCTATTTAAAAACAGAGTGCCTGATTCATGGATCAGTATTTAATATGTAAATCCAACCCATTTATACGTTTTATCTGATCTTTAAACATACGAATATTTATATAACGACTATGTCTACACCTTGAACAGCAAACCGTCGGGCCCGCCAAGTATGTGTCGGAGATTGGAGAACCACCTCTGCTAGAGCAGCTCTAGGCTTCTCTTGTCCTCCCAAGACGCGTAATATTATAGAAAGTTCAAAATTGAGAAACAATAATGAAAAATAGGGATGTGTTCGTAACTATATAATTTTTTCATATACGCTTTGACTTTTCGTAAATATCTGAAAAAATTCTTACGAATTTTAGAAATGAAAAAAAAGTCATAATAGTTATATAATAATTTCACCCACAAAGGCGTAAAGTACGTATGTTCTATAAGGTTTTGTAGGAGTATTTTAGAACATGAACAGTGTTACGTGTGGAAGCATTCCACACGCGAGTTCGGTCGTACAAATAAAGCTGCGATTCAGCATTCAACGCGTCGAGAACATCCGGCACTGCGCCGCGACTATGGCGCGAGGAAACCGGAGTCGGTCAAATCGGTCAAAGCGGCCGGAACTGCGAAATCGACACTAATGGAAGAACGAAGCTCCACGTGCAGCCGACCTCCACCTATGATTAATTAGGAAAGTGGGAGACACTGCATCGCGGATATAAAAAGCGGTGCATCCGGCGCTCGCGGGTTTACTCTACTCTACACCTACTATCCACGGGGAACCTATGAGAGAGGTATAGATGACACGACGACTTCAGAACGAGATAGGATGACAACGGAGTCTTCAGCCATCAATCCACGAGGAAGCTACGAAGCCACGATCACGACGACTCATCCGCGTCACGCACATATAGACACTTACAACCAGTTAGGATACCTCTCTCTCGCGTATTTTGAGTATTGAATAAATACCACCAGTTACTTATACTTCTTGTCTTCCGACTTCTTATGTCGCGCAAAATCAACCTCTTCTGGTGCGTAACCCAGAGTGGCCTGGAACTAAAGATATCCCTTCACACGTAACATTTTTGGTACTAGGTGTGGGGTTCCCGTGTGAAATAATAAACTACTTCTAGACAGGAAGGATAGGAAGGACAGGAAGGAAGGAAGCCAGGATGAGACCAGCCATCTTCTTAATCGTCGTGTTCAGCTTCCAGTAAGTGACATTTATATTATCTGGAATTTTACATATTTTCTTGATCCCATGGGAATTTTATAAAAGGCTGCGCGTGATAAAATTGAATGCATGTGAAATTTTCATTGCTTAATTGTTATAGTAAATTTTTCTCTCTTAAAAAGACATAAATCATGATACAACTTATTAGTAAATAAACATATTCTCGTGGCGATAATATAAAAGCGAATATCGATTATCTCTATGAATAAATAACTTGCATAGCGCGTGAAGAAATAACAGTAGCCAAGTGTAAGAAATAATTGCTTCTCCTTTCACTATTAGATAAACTCCTCTCACACCTCAATCTACTCCTGCCCTGCGCCGCTGCATAGCAACGTCCTTAGACTAGTTGCGAACGATTTTTTTCCCTTTTCCTTGAGGCCAGTTGTCAACGACAGCCGATTTTTCCTTTTCCTTAGATCAGTTGCCAACTACGGTCGATTGTTTTCCCTTTTCCTTGAGGACAGTTGTCAACGACGGCTGATTTTTCCTCTTCTTTAGACCAGTTGCCAACGACGGCTGATTTTTCCTCTCCTTTAGACCAGTTGCCAACGACGGTCGACCTCCTCAAAGATTCAAAAAAAAGGACATATAACCCGCTTCTCAACTACCTTCGAATCGGGTCAGTGACGAACTGAATGCTAAAAAGTAGTAATATCTTGCGACATAAGTGGGTAGCGAAAAACTATACCTGCGGAAGTTAATTAGGGAAAGAAGAACCCTGGTAGCACTTGGTGTACTTCCCGTAGTCATTGCAGAAATCTTTGCAGCCAAGTCCTTTAATAAGACTTCTGTCGACATCGGTGCACTTGTAGTGACCGTAGGGTCAGATTAGCTCCGGCAACAATAGGGTGTGACTACTGTAAGGCCACTTCTCACAGAGAAGATGAATGCCGGAAGAAAAAATTCGATACGAAGGTGTGCGAATACTGCAATATCAGGGGGCATACGCTCGGAGAATGCTTTGCATTAGAGGAAGCCGTAAAGGAAGGTCGAATCAACAAAGAAAAAATCGATAACGCCATAGTCCAAGCCGCACCGGTGAGTCAGCAACCGGCAGTATACACCGCATACCCAGCAACAGCGCCTGCAACAGTAGCTTACTCAGCGCCGCCCTTACGGCCGTATGACGCAAGAGGATCGCGTAACCCGAACGCGGCCGGGCGCCCGTCACGTTATTATGAAGATAGGGGACGAGCGAATGGATATCAAAGAGGAAATGGTTACAGCTACCCAAACAGGAGTTATAAACGAGACGAAAGAGATAGGAGAGACCGAGGGCCCAACTATGGGCGCGGTAGCAGCCCCTACTACCGAAGAGGAGGAGGTTACCGACGAGGAGGTAATAATAGACCGTTCAATAACGGTCAAGAGAATCGCTACAGACAAGATAACCCCAGAAATTGGAACGATCGGAACCAACAAAATAACAGCCGCCGGGATAACAACAAATACCGTGGGGATAGAGATCGAACAAGTAACAGCCAAGAGTCGGGAAGCAATACGGCTCATTTAAACTCCCAAGGTGCTCGCTACCAGAGTCCTGCCAGACCGAGCAACTAGAAGCGACGCAATAAAAATTAAACCTAAGTATAAGAGAAGGTTTTCTCAGGCAGGACGGAGGCCGCCTATAGTGAATTTAAAAAGTCCGCAGCTAGAACGGAATCGCGGCCGATTTTACATAGACACAGGAGCGGATGTATCACTGGTTAAAGAAATTAAAGTCAACAAAAATGTGACGATAGATAAGAAATGCGTGGTGTCAATAAGCGGCGTTACGCCCGGAGAATGCGAGACGCTAGGGAGCGTCAAGGTAGAAATCAATGGTTACTTATGTGGGGCCCACGTTGTTCCCAAGGATTTTTCCATCGATACGGATGGACTGTGGGGCTGGGATATGCTGACTAAACACAAAGCAAAAATTAACGCAGCGAATAAGCGTCTGGAAGCCGGACGCATAGTGATACCCTTCGAAAAAGACGAGCAGTTTGTAATTCCCCAGCACGCAAGACAAGTCATATACGCGAGAGTTCGAAATACTGAGGAAAAGGCTGGTTTTGTCCCATTACAGGATCTGGATACAGGTCTGCTATTCGGTAATTTTGTGGCCGAAAATAAGGACGGCAAAGCATACGTGCTTTGCTATAATACAGGTGACGAGCCTGTGGCGCTCTCGCCGCCTCTAGTCGAGTTAGAACCCTGCGAAATAATGCGGGAAAAGGATGATATTTTCGACGAAGATATTAATAATGCATTTGAAGCCAATGAACTCGAGCGCGTTAACATTTTACGTGTATTTATGGACAAGAACAATGATGGAACTGCAAGGATACTTCGGGAGTTGGACCCGAATACGCTGAAAGGACTGAGCGAGGAAGAAATAGAACACATCAAGGGTATAATAAATGAAAGGCCACAACTTTTCGGACTCCCAGGGGATAAGTTAAAAGAAACGCACCTAGTAACGCATAAAGTAATAACCACCACCGACACTCCGATCCGGGTTAAGAGGCATCGCCACCCACCCGCGATAAAAGAAGAAATACAGCGGTAAATAAATAAATATTTAGATGAAGGTATTATAAGACCATCGGATAGCCCGTATTCATCCATGATGTGGGTGGTACCAAAGAGGAGCGGGAAAGACGGCGAGGAAAGATGGCGCATGGTAACGGACTTCCGTCAATTAAACGAGGTAACATTGGGTAATAGTTACCCACTTCCGCTGACAACAGATACCATAGACGCAGTAGCGATATCCACGTATATTACGGCCATTGATCTAAAAACCGGATTTTACCAAATACTAATGGATCCCGCCGATGCTCACAAAACAGCCTTCTCCGGACTCTGTGGACATTACGAATACACACGAATGGGCATGGGATTGTGCAACGCACCGGCTACCTTCTAGTCATTAATGGACCTGGTCCTAAGTGGATTGCAGGGAGTCGAATTATACGTTTATTTAGATGATATTATAGTTTTTGCTTCCGATCTTGAAGAGCATGGTAAGAAGTTTAGATGACTGATGAAACCTCTAGACGAGGCCAATCTAACGATCGAGCCGAGTAAATGCCAATTCCTGCAAAGAGAAGCAAGCTTTTTGGGTCACATCGCGGGGAACGGGCAGATACGACCAGACCCCAAGAAAATAGAAGCAGTACGTGACTTCCCGACACCATCTACTAAGAGGAAAGTAAAACAATTTTACGGACTCGCCAGCTACTATAGAAGGTTTATCAAAAATTTTGCCGAGATCGCTTATCCTCTGACACAGCGGACAGGAGCAAAAGACGGGAAAAATCCTTGACGTTTCGTATGGGGAGAGGCAGAGCAGAATTCTGTCGAACAATTAAAGAAGTGCCTGTGTAGCGAGCCAGTCCTTGCAGCACCCGATCTCAGCAAGGTATTTATTGTCACTACGGATGCCAGTGACTTCGTACTAGGAGCAATGTTAAGCCAAATAGACGAGAAAATAAAAGTAGATCACGCATGCATATACGCTTCCCGATGTCTTAGAGGACCCGAGCTGCGATACTCTACCTATGATCGCGAATTACTCGCAATAGTTTTCGCCAAAGACCAATTTCGGCCATTTCTATATGGGAGGAAGTTCAAAGTAATAACGGATTACGAACCGTTAAAACACTTCCATAATACCATAAAACCGGACTTGCGGTTTAATCGATTGAAAGTCGATCTGTGCGGCTACGAGTTCGAGATAGAATACCGCCCAGGCCCCTGCAATCGCAACGCGGACGCCCTATCACGAAACCCCATAATCCGCGAAGGAGAAGATAATCCGAAGCTCCCCCGGGTTAACCTATACGATTTGGCAGCAAAACAGGAAGAAGAGGACAACTACAATGAACACGACCCTCCTAAAGTAAGGTACGTCACCAGGTCAACGAAGAGAGACAGACTTTAAGCAAATGCACCGCACAAAGGCGCCAACGAAAGATTTACCTCGGGCTCGGAAAACTCGGGTAATCCGCGAGACAAAAAATTACCACATCTAGATTTATCAACAGATTCAAATAATCCGGACGACTCAGACACCGAAGGACAGCACATAGGCGACAGAAGTAAAAAGAAGCGTGTATATAAAAAGAAAGCTGGCAAAAAGACGGGTGTCAATTATCCCACATGCGAAAGAATCAGCGAATTTGAAATGCCGGATGACGAGACGATCCTAAGCCAAGCCGAGACCAATAGGGATCTAGCTTACATGTACAAAAGCGCCAATATACGAGCCGAAATTGGAGGCGTTAGCACGCCTTTAGAAAATATCGTTTTACCCGCTCCAAAGCTCTCTCTTCAACGCCCAGGACTCAGACAAAAACTGAGATTCAGAGAAACTCTAACGGATACGGCCGGAGATAGTGAATCAAATCTAGATGACATAGCAGCGCAACCGGAAACGGAACAAGCAAAAGACGCAACAGCAAAAACAGTCAACCCGAGCGTCCCCATCGCACGGCCACCGCTCCCATTACAAACAGGCCGGAAAATTCGATACTGTAAGAATGAATTCCTCGCGGTAAGGAACGAGGGCAAGGGATTTTTCATATGCCAAGCAACGCGGCCAATAACCATGACTGAACAGCAAATACAAATACACTGGCTCACACAGACAGAAGCCAACGCCGACACCTACGCCTTTGATTACCATGTACGCTTAGAAAAAATGAAAGCAAATAAATATCGCTTACCTCGAACCGAGCGGGAATGCATCGAAATAATTATGAGAGAATCGCTATTGGCCGAACAAGGGAACGCCTCGTTTCGAGCGGGAGCAGGTGACCAAGCGGTCACACCGGCTGCGATATTGGGTAGAGGACAGATGTTGGAAAAAGAATTGTCAGAGGGGGATAATAATGGCGATGAGGGTAAATCGCCGCAGAAAGAGGGCACAGCAAACATAATTCAGAACCAAGAATCACTTAAGGGGAGTGCAGAAAATACCCGTGACCAGCCAGCACAAAAAGACCAGATGCCACCAACCAACAAGAGCGTGGGCGACGCCAATGCAATGAACACGACACCGATAAGCACGGTACAAGAAGAATTGTTTAATAAAAGTGAAAAGAAAAAATCTAAATTCACCGTGGAGGTAGAAGAAATTGACGAAAGAACGGCACCAAAATGTGACGTTGCCGTTACACCTCTGAGCCCGGAGCATAGGAGGCAATTCTCAACTCCGAGGGGACCCACTATTCAAGGCGGGCAGAATTACCCGTCGCCCAACCTTACAATTGGGGATGAGATGCCCCCGTTTGACCCGTCCCTAGACAATCAATTAGTGCAAGATTACAGGTCCCCGGAGGAATTTTATCGCATTACGCCGGCTTGCGATAGTGACGTAAGCATGAGATCGGTCAGTAAAAGCCCCCCCGGCGAAAGATTATTTGATCATAGCTAGGACACAAAACCTAGATGATTTAATTAGGAATTATCGACAAACTGAGGAAAGAGTACCCAAGGGAGGAAAATATCGAATACCCGAACATCTCAACTTACCCAATGCGAATTTGGGAGAGGAGACTGAGAGCCCTGTTCAATGGATACGGAAACTCGGAGATTCTACGTATAAGAGGAGAAGACATTATGCGCACTGCCGAACCTGACTTTACGCCGCTATACTGACATACCAACCAGCCCTGGAGGGAACTGCCTACTTGATTCTCTAATAAAAATAGCGGGGTTGAAAATGACCGCTGCGAAACTCCGCGCCAAAGTATTGAGCAGTCCAGCCTTGGCAGAATACTATCTTGTAAAATACTATCCTCATAAAATAAGTATGGGGACGCCGATTGCGTATATATATTTTCCCAAACTTACGGAAGAAATTTATGCATCCATTCATTACCAGAACAATGACGAAGACGAATTTATGCACCTACACTTAGAGTGATTGCACTTTACACCTTATCTACCGATAGAGGAGAGTGCGGCAACCGCGCAGTCACTCGATACCTCGCGAACGATTAGACCAGCTGGTGAGGAGCGCGAGCCGATAAGAGAGGCAGGAGTCTCGAGCGCGGAAAGCGCATCAGAGACGGCCGGTTGCACAGCTGATTCATCCACAAGGCAGCACGGAGACTTGACCCGCTATCTCATAGCTGAGGTAAGGCCAGCACATGCATCACCGCCTTGGGCGCGCGACGGCGATATTGAAGAGCGATTTGCAGCAGTGCAACAGCTGGACGAACACCCCTTCGCTTATCGCGATAATTTAATATACACATTATCCACTGACTTATTTACGGGCACGGAAATTTTGGAAGCTTTAATCGAGCGACAATATTTGTCAGAAGACGAACTGACGAGTACGCGGCTAGAAATCGGGGATATTTGGGTAACAAACATTAGTACTTCGAGAATGTTTGGAATCTTTATTAAAGATCATGTGAACAACCGACCGATTCGGCAAGATATGAAAAGTTGCATAAGGGCGCTAAAACAACGGTTAGAAGAATTTGGAATAAAATTATTAGGTATAATAAAGGACCTAGGGATGTTAAAAGAACCGGAATGGAGATTCCTCATTGATCAAATAAACAAAGCTTGCAAGGGAATGGACATCTCTATATTCTTCTTCAGGAACAACTTACCGGTACCCCGAGTACAAGACCAGATACCGGCTTATCAAAGAATATCACGAATCGGATATAGGTGGCCACAAGGGCATGACCAAGACCTATGATAAACTGGCTCATGAATATTACTGGCGAGCAATGCAAGCAGACGTTTGACAGTTCATACGAGGCTACCCTGACTGCCAGACGCAAAAATTAGTGCAGGTTAAGACGAAACTCCCAAAGATAATAAGCGACACGCCAGCCAAGCCATTTAGCAAAATATCCATTGACTGCGTGGGGCCAAAGGAATCCACGTCGGCGGGAAACCAATACATACTGACAATTCAAGATAACTTCAGTAAGTATTGCGTACTGGTGCACGTGTGCCAAGCGACGGCAGAAAAAGTCACCCGTACCCTAACAGAAAAGCTAATCTGTTATTTCGGGTCGCCAGCTACCTTAATATCAGACCAGGGACCTCATTTTATGAACCGTATCTTAGAAGAATTCGCCCGAATTTTTAAAATTAATAAATTTTCAACCACGGCTTACTATCCCCAGTCCAACGGCGGTATCGAAAGGATGCATCAGACGCTTAATGAATATTTGAAGTTTTATTTAAAGGAATTTACGGACTGGGATAAGTTGCTACCGTTAACGTAGCATTCTTATAACACCACCGTACACGAAGGATCAGGTTACTCACCGCACGAAATAGTATTCGGCTTGAGAGCGCGAACACCGTCTAGTTTTCTGCCTAGGGAACACTTGCTGACGTACAACGAATACATGGCTGACACAACACAATCGCTCGCCCAGCTACGGACGTTAGCAGCCATGAATTTAACACAAGCTAAATATAAGTCGAAATTCTACTATGATCAGCGCCAAAATATACAGCATTTCCGCGAGGGAGAAATGGTCTATGTACTAAAAAAGCCTAAGCATGAAAAAACAGACCAGGAATATGTAGGACCGTGCGAGATCCTAAACGTTAACTATGGGACTCATAGCGTAGAAATAAAAAAAGGGGGAACACACGCGTATAGTCCATATGGATATGATTAAGTATAGTTTTGAATTACCCAAACCAACACCGAAATCGGTAGAAGCACCACAAGAAGCGAACAAAACGCTATAATATGCCATAAATGGGACAAGCACATATGAAAATCAGCAAGACATCAGTCAGCAAAATTGTTTTGACCACGGCCCTCGGACGCCGTTCCACAATTTTTTTTCCGTGGCCCTCGGACGCCGCTTCACAAACTTTTTCCGCGGCCCTTGGATGCCGCTTTATATAGAAATAATAAGTACTTCGAATTGCATAACCACGCTCACGATCCATGAGCGTCGCGCTTTACGCGGGATCTCATATGAGATGGGGATCCCAAACCATGGGCCGGTAAAGTAGGGCATAACCCTTACCCTCATGCGGTAACGCTGGCTACGTACGGCAAAAAAGAGCCCCCCTACCACGCGATAGAGAGCCGGCCACAAATACATATTTCCAGAACGAATCGGTCGATTTCGACGACGAAATTCACTAATGATTTTAAAATTCCAATTTTCTCATTTTTATACGATAGGGTAAAAAACCGTAGTAGTACAGTTACAAGGCACCGCGGTTAGCTTCTGCTGTGAAGAGCTTACGTCGCGTGGTTCATACAGCTTTTAGAGTTACCTTGGCCGATATCTCAATATTTTCGACGGCTACAAGTGAACTATGACATACCGTCTAGAAGAGAAAACTCTTCTTTCTTAATAAAAAAAATTGTTTTGCATCTGCAAATATTCAACCTTGCTAGCTCTTTCCTTCGGCCCCATAAAAGCCCGTGCAAAAAGTCCGAATCTTAATTTCATCAGAATTTCGCACCGTAACCGGTTCAAAAAAGGCACCATCAGATTCAGCATATAGTAAATAGAAAAATTATGATACCGAATTCACAAGTTCTCATGCAACAGCGTCCTTAATTCTTTATGAGATTTCGCTCAGGGTTGATGACTAGAGAGTAGCGGAAGAACCACCGTAATTAATTTCAAAATATTAGCATCAATTCGAATGCAACTACTCCACAGACCTTACATTTATTATGCCACTCTTTAGTTCCTTCGGTGCACAATGATAATAATCAATGGCTATCAAAAAATTGTAAATATAGAAATCTCAACAAATTTTGAATATCAAAAAAAAATCGGCAGCGGATTTTAATACATAATAGGCAACATTTGATAAAAAAAATAATTTAACTATTCTCGTTCAGAAAAATGCTGCTAAAGCAGCTAGCAATTAACTTGAATGAATTTTTATTTTAAAATTTTTTTATATATGGGAATACATGGTAGATGGTAGGAGCAAGGACCGGGGTATAGCTAGGGTAAATAAAGAGAAAAACCAAACAATACTTAGGTGAACGAAAACTGTATTGAAAAAAAGAGAAATTTTTACAAGAAATGTCAAAAAACAAATTACAAAACTTTTAAAGAAAATTGTACAATAATTATGTGTATAACCTGTTGAAAATATCCACGTAGATTTTAATCTGATTTTCATATGGAATCCACATAGAATCCATATGGAATCAATGTAGATTGCATACGGATTCCATTTAGATTCCTTATGAAGAGCAGTCCCAAAACGCCCAGTGGATTTCTACAGGGAATTCAACGTAGATTCTCACATGGATTTCTATCATAAACACTTGCAGAGCAAAATCCGTATTGATTTTCATAAAGATTTCCATGTAGAAATCCAGGTAAAGAGTAGGTGTTCCACATGGATTTCCGTATGGATTTTTCTACCAACGCTTGCCGAGGAAAATCCGTGTGGATTTTCATAAAGATTTTCATGTAGAAATCCAGGTAAAAAGTAGGTGTTCCACGCGGATTTCCATATGGATTTTTCTACCAAGACTTGCCGAGCACAATTCACATGGATTTCTGTATCGATATAGCTACTAACATTTGCCGAAAATTGGTATGGATATTCGTGAAGATTTCCATGTAGAAATCCAGGTAAAAAGTAGGTGATTCACATAGATTTCCATATGGATTTTTCTTCCACATGAATTTCCGTATGGATTTTTCTACCAACACTTGCCAAGCAAAATCCGTATGGATATTCATAAAGATTTCCATGTAGAAATCCAAGTAAAGAGTTGGTGCTCCACATGGATTTCTGTATGGATATAGCTACTAACGTTTGCCGAAGAAAATTCGTATCGATATTCGTGAAGATTTCCATGTGGAAATACAGGTAAAGAGTAGGTGGTTCAGATGGATTTCCGTATGGATATAGCTAATAACATTTGCCGAAGAAAATCCGTATGGATTTTAATAAAGATTTCCATGTAGAAATCCAGGTAAAGAGTATGTGGTTTACATGTGGTTCACATAGATTTCCATATGGATTTTTCTTCCAACACTTGCCGAACAAAATACGTATGGATTTTCATAAAGATTTCCATGTAGAAATCCAGGTAAAGAGTAAGTGTTCCACATGGATTTCTGTATGGATATAGCTACTAACATTTGCCGAAGAAAATTCGTATGTATATTCGTGAAGATTTCCATGTAAAAATCCAGGTCAGGTTCACAGAGATTTCCATATGGATTTTTATTCCAACCCTGTTAAAAAAATCAGCTAAAAAAATAGCTAAAAAACAGCTAAAAAATATAGTTATATCGATCTGAAATACAGATGTATTTCGTTGGATATTTAGTTATATTTTTTATCTAAAACTTTAGTTAAATTTTTAGCTGTAAATCCAAGTAAACGATTACGACCTATTAACAACTGGAAATTTAGCTAAAATTTTTAGCTGTAAATCCACCTGTTAATAACTGGAAATTTAGCTAATATCCACCTATGAATAACTGGGAATCCAGTTATATATTTAGTGCCGTGGAAATTTCCAGCTACTAATAGGTAAAAATTTAGTTAATTTTTCACTTTTAAATACACCTACAAATTAATTATTAAATGGAAATATAGGTAGATTGAAAGGTGAAAATATAGCTATATTTTTTAGCTACAAATAGAGCTATATTTTATTCTCGATTTGGCCAAAATTTTTAGCTTTAAATCAATGTATTAATATGGATTGGATTGTTAATTAAATTTTATGCTAATAATAACAAAATTTACAGATCATATCTGTGTATCATAGGTATATTGAAAAAGATATATTTATATACATAATTTACTATTTAGAACTAAAAAAATTTTTCTCCTTCAAATATATTCCAATATATATTTGAGCCGTTATTTATATGGTTTAAATACTATTGGCGTACCCCAGGTTATGTTATAAATATAATATAATTGTTCTAAATTTACTGCTGCATTTAGCAGACATGCGGTAAGCTACATTTTAATGATCATGTAGCATTTAGCAATAATGCATGGGTTTCTTCTTTCATTGTAAATTTTTTATCAATAACTTGTATAGTGTTATATATAAAATACTTGCAAAGCATAAATATAACATTAAAAAAATTACAGCCCAAGCTAAGCACATGTCAATCCTCTTTAATATGATTAATCATATAATTTTATCTCTTTCACATTATTAATTTATAAATAGAACTGGTCATAATATAAATAAATTAATACCAAAATTTATTATCAAAAATCTACATTTATATAGGCTAGGTAACTTTACCGCTGGACATATTTGAACTCGATGGACCAAATGGCATCATATTTGATATGATTCTGTATGACCGTAATGGTTAAGTATGTTTTTGAAAACATTGCTTTAAAGAAAAAGAAAATGTATGTTTTGGTAAAAATATCATGTTAAATATAAATTTTATTTGATAAAATTAATACATTCAAGCAATAACTATTATAGTCAAATATGAATCAAGTCATTTTGTCCATGCGGTCCCAATTTTTCCTACGATAAAGTCAGCCAAGCCCATAAGTGACTTATCGAGTAATAAAAGTTGTAACTAAAGGTACTACCGATGAGTATACAAAATATTCTAAGTAATTAGAAAATTTTGTATGCTTATAGGTACTTAGTATCCTTAGCTACAATTTACACACAATCAAGGTTGATTTTGGTCCTCTCGTATAAGTTATCTGCAATATTATTTAGTTCATTGGGTCCAAATATATTTCCTACGCTAAGGCCGCCCAAGTCTTAAATCTATCAACGAGCAACTATAAATTGTGGATCTCAAAGAAGATGTACCTATAATTACAGCCTAAAGAGTATATATGTATACTATAAGTATACAATATTTACTAAATAAGAAAATTAATAAATATTTAAAAAAATTTTAAATATACCTTACAGTACTACAGTGAGTGGTGGAGAAAAAATTTCAATTATAATGAATAATAATGAATCTACAAACAATTTATTTAAAAATCGATTAAAATTAATAAACTAGTAAAGCCATCCACATTTAAATACTCTTTCATATGTAAAGTGCTTTTATAAGTATATGTGAATTCACCAAGACTAGTCAGGACTCAAGTTTTGTAAGATACTTTTACTTTATTTTGTTATATGAGACTTGGCGTAAAATTTTAGCTGGGTTCTGTCAACGGGGACATCATCGCCAAGACGTCGCCTCCTCGCGCTGTTGCTGTCGCTATCATGACTGTTCTTGATAGCTGCTAATATCGAGTACACGTTCACGCGCTCGGCGCTGTCCTCGTGTGATTTTCCTATTGCGGATCGGCATCGAGTAGCGCGAGCACGAGACTCGTTGACCATCGTTTCTCCTTTCTACACATTGGCAGAGGTGTAAAGTTATGAAATGTCAGTCTTCCTTCATACTAGTGTTACGTCCGGAGACGTATTCTCATTTTAAAGAAAAAGCATTATTAGTATCAGATATTTCCTGACACATAAAAACGAGAATGCAACTTAATACGACGCATCGTTCTACTTATGCGACCTTGTGACGTATAGAGTCACCGATCCAGGAAGACAACGCATGCAAGTTTTAACATACGGTCGAGCTAGAATCCAAGCCATCGAACTCCGCGGCAGTTGAAAGGCCACACTTTATTGTTATTTATAGTAAATTTATAAAAGCAAGTGTACATTCTAAACGTAAAGAACAATTATAGAAAAAGAATTGTAAGTAAATTCACAACGCATCGATCTACCAGAAGCCAGCAGCTTGTATTGGTAAATAAATTATTGTATTTTATATAATAAACATACATAAAACCAATTATTATTTATTTCCACTTATTACCGGACTTCACATTGGTTCCGGTATGAATCGAACATTAGTTCACTAGACTGTTTAAAATAAAAGAATAAAAATAATTATTTCTCGGGACTTCACATTGGGTCCGGTACGAATCGAACATTAGTTCACTAGACTGTTTAAAATAAAAGAATAAAAATAATTATTTCTCGGAACGTCACATTGGTTCCCGTACAAATCGAACGTAAGTTCACTAGATTTATACGAAAAATAAGACTGGAATGAGAGGAAACGAATAGTATTTGAAAATTACTAAAAAATATCACTACTAACTGCTTCCGAGCTTCTCGTTTTACAGTAAGAAGTTGAGAGGATTGTTGTAGCATAATCGCTTAAACTTCTGAAGATAAACGTGTACGGCTCGTCGAGTTATTAACAACAAATTTCATAACAAACTATAAGTGAAATAGCAAGTGTCAAAATAAAAGTACATATTGAAATCAAAAGATATTATACGGAAAAAATAGCAGTCAAAGAAAATAAGACAAGTGAGAAAAAAAAATTAATAATAAAATATTTAAAAGGAAAAATAATAAAACAAACGAGAAACATTACAATATATAAACAAAAATATTAAAAGAACAAACAAAGATTATAGGAAAAAGATTAAGAATAATTGCCAAATAAGTTGGAAATATATACGGGAAAAAAAAAGAATAGAATAAAGGGTTAAACGTAAGAAAGGAAATTGAATAATAATTTAAAACAAAAATTATTAATTAAATAATCCATGTATAAATAAATAGTGTATTTTAAATAATAAGATATAAAAGCACTAGAAAAATAAAGTAAACGGAAAATAGAAGTGATGGAGATACAAAAGCAGCAAATAAACAAATTATAAAATCATATAAAACAATTACAAAAATATAAGTATACACATAAAATAGTAGAACTAATAATAATAATAATAAAACCATATTTAAAAAGAAACATTATAGATATCATAAACAAAAGAGTAATTTGTCATGTCAACTAAGGAAGGTACTGAAAATAAGGGAAACAAAGGGATTATAACCAGACAAAAGACCCAAAGCAATCCAAAATTAATAAAAACTAGTAAACGATAATAATAAGCGAACGCTTTCGAAAAGAAACTAAGAGTTTTAAGGCTAGATTACTAACCATACTGATACATATATAAAAAGAATGAAGAATAACACATAAGAAACGAATGAAGAGAAATAAATAAAAGGAAATAAATAATAGGGAATTTACACGAGACAAAATAGAAAACATATGAGAGATATAACCAGTGTATAAAATAATCGAGTCATTTTTAATCAAAATAAGGAAATCAAAATAATAATAAAAAATAACTAAACAAACGAAAAGTATTACAATAAAAGTAAGAATATTCTAATGAAGAATCATACAAAAACAGAATTACAATAAAATATTACATTGCAAAAGGGAATATAATAAAATAAGAAATGAACAACACTCAAACGAGAAACTGAAAGAAAGACGATAATAAACAAAATAAAAGATAAATTCAAAAATAAACTACAATAATAATTACGAACATTTAATAAAATGAAAAGCGATGATGAATAATCATGTTAATATATTTTATAATTTTGAACAACAAAACCATTATTATACTAAAGTATTTCATTGTCAAATTTTCCGAGATCAATATCACGAAGTATTGTTTTGCTCTAATGTAGTTTGTGTTTTTTGTAAAAGTAAAGATCATATATCATATTTTTGCAAGAATGCTAAAAATAAAATAGAACTTTTCTGTAAACGCTGTAATCATAGAGGACATTCTGTAGATAAGTGTACATTTAATCAAACAAATGAAGTTTATTGCCAATACTGTCAAATCATAGGACATACAGCTACTCAGTGCCCTGTTGTAAAGAAATATGAACTTGATTGTCATTATTGCGGAAGCACGGGTCACTCAACTAAAGACTGCTTGTCAGCATTATGCACGAAATGCAATAAACTCGGGCATTGGATGATATGCTGCCCTATAAACGAAAAAATAATGTGGTGCGCGTTATGTAAGGAAGAAGACCACGATGCATCAGATTGCAAGCGTGCAATTTTAAGAAATAGAATAACTTGTCAAATTTGCAAGGCAATCACACATACTGCAGCATATTGCCCAGATCGAAATACAAGTTTAAAAATGAATACCAATTACACGAATTATAGAAGTTTAGAAAACAAATACACGTACCACACACAAAACAATTCAAGGAATAAAAACAGATTCAATAACATCAAACAACAAAATTACAAACCAAGAAATATGATTTTTAATAATCAACAACCCAATACAGTAAATAGAAAAAGAATTCAATGTGAATATTGTAAAAGAATCGGGGATGACGTCGACAACTGCAGAAAACTTAAAAATCTTATAATGCAATATAATGCAATGGGAAATCATTGTGATCTTTGTAAAAATCCAGATCATACTACTGAAGAATGTGAGGAAATCAAACAATATCCAAGTATTAATACTGATGAATCATACCATAATGTTACAAAAGAAACAATTAATGAATCAAAAATTCAGAAAAACAAAGTTAATGCAACGAATATTGAAAGGTATAATGGTAATGAACTAATTACAGAAAATAAAGTAAATAAAAATAAACAGGAAACTAATATCATAGAGGAATCTATAATAATTAATGATGATAAAGAAATCAATTTAATTATAGTACCTTTTATAAAAATACATGAAATCACTGATGAACCAAAAGATAATAATATGATTATAAAAAATCATGGAAATATTAATGAAATTAATTTTATAGACTTTAACGAAATTTTCAAAAATAATCATGAAATTGAAGAAATTATGGAAACGAATTTAATTGATTCTATTGAATCTACTGTAAAAAATTATGAGACTAATGAAGAAATGAATTTCAACGAATCTAATATAAAAATTCATGAGGATTGTGATGAAATTAATGTAATTGATTTTAATGAATCTGGTATAAATAACCAAAAGAATGAAATTTCAAATAAAAATAATAAAGAAGATAATAATTCGTTGGAAACAGTAACTTTTCATGATGATCTTAAAGTAATTTTAGACATAACTTTTGCTTTAGCTGAACCATTTGAATCCGAAGATGATCAAATGGAAACTAAATTCCAACAAAACTCGCTTGAAAATTCGTTAAAAGAGAATATAGGATCAATACATTCAGAAGAGTCTTTCTTAAATGATACAAAAAATCTAAAGAACTTATTAAATAATAATAAAGTAGTATTCGAAAATGAAAATCAACCAAAAGATATGTTTGATAATCAAAAACTTAAAAAACATTTAGAGAATAAAAATCATCTAAAAATATTTGATAATCAAAAACACCAAGAACAGCTTGGGAATAAAAATCAACTAAAAGAAACACTAGGTAATCAAAATCATAACGTAATAATCAATCTAAATACAAATCCTAATAAAGTACACCAATTGCAATTAGTTTTAACCAAAATAACGTTTAATAAAAACGACAAAAAACTAAAATAGACATCTAATAATAAAAAACATTTTAAAGAATTTGTAAAAATTAAAGATTAAAATTAAAATCTAAAGGTTACTACAATAAATTTATTATCAGAAGAAAGTTTAAAAAGGGAAACAAAACATGGCCTATTAAAGAACCAAATATCAATAAATTTCAAAAGGATCAGCCTAATAAGAATTTTCAACGCTATTAAAATGAACAAAATAATATCTTAACTAATTATGAAAAACAAGCGAAGACAATATTATAAGAAATAATAACATAACATTTTTGTTTTAGGATATGGACAACATACTCAATATTAACATCTATCATAATCTTTTCTTATTTTTCCAAGTTTAATACAGCAATAGAGAATTATAATTGCAGCTGAACTTTTACATTTGAAGCAAAACCATCCTACTCCTTGGTCAACTAGAATATAACCCTAAGGTGATCCAGATTTTACCAAATATACAATTTAAAATTATAACAACTTATCCGTTTGTCTACAATTGTTCGTATCAACTTGCCAGAATTTTGTGAAAAGCAACTATATTTCCTAAGAAAGTTAATAATTTTATAAAAATGCGATCGGAATAATATAAGTTTGAATAATGAAATTCTAAGAAATTTTTACGAAGACAGCAAAAAGATTCACACATGAAAGATTTTAGAAGTAATGCTACGACTAACAATAACATCGTTGACAATTAAAAAAAATATACATTGTTCTTTTCTTTTTTAACAACAACAAACAAAATTATTGTGATTACATATTAAAATACCTCAGTTTTTGTTTGCTAATGAAACAAGCAAAAGTTTTATTTGTAAAAATTATGTGTTATTAAATAATAGAAATATTTAATTAATTATTTAGTCACAAGGTAGAAAACATTTCAGGGATCAATTTAATAAGTTATTATTCTATCTATCTTTGAATAAGAAAATATAGAACTAATCCAAAAGAAAACGAAATAAAATCATTCCTAAACCTTGCAACCCTAACAAACATAGATAAAAATAATTTGACTGTAATTTTATGCAAAATCAGATTGTATTTGCCTACAAAAATTGTTCGCATTCATAAAAGAAATTTTATGAATAGTTCTAGAACAAAAGAAAGAAAAATTTAGGTAGCTGTACTCACATTGCTAAGATTAAATCCAATATAATGTATTGGAAGTGATCAGCTTCATCATATACTGACATGATCATCCTACAAGATACACTATTCGGCACTGTATTGAGTAATGCAATTTTCTACTCTAATGCACTGCATACTCTCTAATGCAAACATGTGAATGCTACTCATGCCAGAAAAAATGTTGAGTTTTAAAATGAACTTTTAAAACGGCTGAGATTTTCAAAGAAAAGTAATACAATGATGCATAAGAGCAATAACAAGTCAAAATTAACAAAAATCACTCCGTCCTATTAACCTTCCTTTTTTATCAAAAATACTTACCAATATAATTAAATTTTTCTTTCCGAAATAATTATAATTTTTCTCAGTATACGGTTGAAAAATATTTTTTTTTATAATGATAATATCAAAAACCCTTTAATGTTATTCTACTTAAACAAAGAGGAAAAAATAATATATCTTTTGCCAAATATCTCAGCAGAGAGGGAAGTGAATGATCACTTGAATCATTCCCTATATATTTCTCCTCACACATTTTATTTACTACAAAATCATTTAATACACACATTATTTCTAAACTCAGTTAATCGATGACTTTAATTTATGTAAAACCAGCAAAACAAAATTTATTATACATTAGCGTAATAAAATAATTTAATTGTCGAAATGCGATGTTCAAACAAGATATTATATATCTCTATACAAATTCTAATGCATAGCGTATGCTATATTTATTACGTAACGTTTTATTAACCAATTGTTATATAAAATTAAAACCGTAGGTTAAGTGTAGTCTAGTGTTAGGAACAAAAATAAATGATTTACTTTATAGAAATTTATAGACGATACGAAATTTTGTTTAAATTTATTGAATTTTTATATTGTTTTTGTTATTGTTTATATATATAAAGGACCCCGCACACAATGTATGGAAAATAATCATACGGTTAAATTGGATCAAACTTGGGGAAAAGATAGATCTTGAGGTCCTGAACAAAAGTTCTCATGGGCAAAACCCCCCAAAATTTGACCGGATGATTTTTTTCCATACATTGTGTGCGGGGTCCTTTTTAGTATGGATTTAATGATATGAATTTTTATTATTGTTTTTATTATTTGAATTATTAGTATTATTGAATCTTTTGTAACAAGAAATTACTGGTGGTTCAACTATTCCTATAATTGTTGAATCTCTACGATATTCAACAGTCTAAGGGGGGAGGTGTTACGTCCGTGACGTATCCCTAAATTACATTTAATATTCATATTCTCATCAGTAATTTCTTGATCCACAAAATTATGTGATTGCAAATTTATTGACACCCACGTATCAACTAGCATAGAGAAAAAAATTTCAACACGGGGAAATTGTAAACATTCTTGTACGAAATGAACCACAATTTTAAACGAACCATATTGAAATTATTTAAAAATTTCTCAAAACATTTTATGAAAGACGTTGTTGTATTTATAGTTAACTTTCCATCTTATAATTGTAATTTGAAATTATTGTAACAGAAAATTACTGATAGCTAACTATTATTATACTTGTTGAGTCTCTACGATATTCAACATTCTAAGGAGGGGAAGTGTTCCGTTTGTGACATATCTCTAAAATCAAATTAACAATGCATATTTATCGCCAGTAATTTTCTGACATACAAATGTCGTATATGCGAATTTCGACAACTATGCACTTTTAACTGTACGGCCTCGCGACACTCCAAGTCAATGAACTCTTCAAAATACAAATACAGCAATTTTTATGTTCCAGCAAGAATAATATACGCTAAATACAACTGTCAATTTAAACAATGCGCACCAAAGTAATTAACAATTTTGAAAACTTAAACTTGATAACCATGAATTTAAAATAATCAATGGTCATGATTTTGTAAATCAAAGTATTAATTGTTTAAACCATAATTTATGAGAAATTCATGTCGATCCAAGACTGACGAGTATTATTATTATTATTATAATTATTATTACTAATATTACTATTACTATTATAAATCGTATTATTATTTTTATCATTAAATCAAATTCTGTAACAGAAAATCTCTGATACATTTGTTGAATCTCTACGACATTCAACAGTCTAAGGGGGGAGGTGTTACGTCCGGAGATGTATTCTCATTTTAAAGAAAAAGCATTATTAGTATCAGATATTTCCTGACACATAAAAGCGAGAATGCAACTTAATACGACGCAGCGTTCTACTTATGCGACCTTGTGACGTATAGAGTCACCGATCCAGGAAGACAACCCATGCAAGTTTTAACATACGGTCGAGCTAGAATCCAAGCCTTCGAACTCCGCGGCAGTTGAAAGGCCACACTTTGCAATGCTCAGCATTTCGCAAGTACGACGACCCAGAAAACTTGTAATACATAAGTTTTCAAAAGATGAATTCGATACGTCACCGGGCTCATCTCTAACCTAATTTACTTATGCATTAAAAAGCCTCCGCATGGGCCGCTCGAGTCAGTCACAGCGTACAAGAAACCTGGAGAGCTCCGTGTAACTCTACGACATCGAGGAAGTTGAAATCGTAAGCCTTACTCATCTAGCAAGCAGATCTTGTTTAAATTCGCCGGGGACGCAGGACATGAGATCAGAGAAAATCCCGCAACATTTAATCAAACACAACGGCAACTTTATTTAATTACTGAATGAATACCTTAGACGGCTACAGATTACACAAACACGCCTTCCGAGAATCGTGCTCAAAACACAATATGGAATGCACAGACAGAGTGCGCGCGGACGTCCGCTTCCGTAGCGTCGCTCTTCTCGACTGACTACGCGGACTCTCGCCGCCCGCCATGACGCCTCGGTGAGCCCGCGCACGCGGCGCTCTGAGGGCGCCACAAGCCCCCTCTGTTGGCCTCGAATGGAGGCAAAGGCCGACCGCTAGGCGCGGTCCTTTCAAAATTTAAACAACCCGCCCGCCTCGTTCCTTGAACGATGACTCTCAAACACCGCACTCCTGAGCCGGGCCAGTGATTCTTGGGGCCAGCTTCGCCTGGTCAGCATCGTTTGGCTCGGAGAGGGGAAGCGACGATAGTTTGGTGATCGGGCGCGTGTAGTCTCCTCTAGCGGTTCTCACAGTCACCGCTCTTACAAGCCCATCAGGACCGGGATGAACTTGAGTGACACGACCCAAGGGCCATCTTCCATTTGGACGAATCAATGTGGCGTCGAGAACAACGACCAGGTCACCAACGCGAAGGTTGCCCCGCGGTCGAGTCCACTTATGCCTTTGTTGGAGGCTGTTCAAATATTCTCGACTCCACCAGTGCCAAAACTGAGACCGCAGTCCCGCGACAAGCTTCCAGCGGGACAGATGATCAATGTGCTCTGGCTCCGGGCTCACATCTGGAACAGCTGTTAAAAAACTACCTACCAAAAAATGCCCAGGGGTGAGCACGTCGAGGCCCTCTGGATGACCTGAGAGCGGAGTGATCGGTCGACAGTTGAGAATCGCCTCGATGCTGGATAGCAAGGTGGAGAATTCTTCGTACGTGAGATGTCGAGATCCCATCGTACCTTTTAAGTGAGTCTTAAAAGGCTTTACACCGGCTTCCCACAGACCACCGAAGTGCGGGGCGGCGGGGGGGATGAACCTCCAGGATACCCCTTCCTCCGCCAGCTTCTCGGAGAAGTGCGCCCATTTCAGATTGGCTTGGGCAAATGCTTCATGAAGATCTATGTCTGCACGATGGAAGTGGGTGGCATTGTCGCTCCATATCTCCCCAGGTCGACCACGTCGACTGCAGAAGCGGGTCAAAACTCCCATGAGGCTTTCGGTGGTAAGATCGCCGGCTAATTCGAGATGTATCGCCTTGGTAGCCAGACAAACGAACACTGCCACGTATGCTTTTGTCGTCCGTGACCCACGACCTTTTGCTGCCAACACTTGGAAAGGGCCTGCGTAGTCCAAGCCCACGCGAGCAAAGGGACGGGCTGGTGTGACCCGCTCGGGGGGAAATGAAGCCATCTTCTGCTGCAGCGGTTGGGCTCGAGCTCGAGCGCAGATCACACATTTGCGAACGTGAGCTCGGATACGTCACCCGCCACCCACAATTCAGGCGCGACGAACAGCAAGCACATACGTGGATCGGAAACCGCCATGCATTGAAAGATGATGAGCCCAATCGATGACTAGATGAGCTAAATGAGAATCGCCGTGTAGAAGAGGCGGGTGCCGTAGATCATATGAGAGGTGCGAGTTGTGAAGACGGCCGCCTACTCTCAAAAGGCCATCTGGGCTGACAAATAAGTCAAGGGTTCGTAAAGGGCTCCGGGCAGGAAGCGCTTCATTCATGCGTAGCATCTTCAGTTCATGGACGAAGGAACGTTGCTGACTAAGACCGACACACGCTACGAAGGCGGCATTGAACTCTTGAGGGCTGATGGAGCTCAGTATCGGAACAATCGGTGTCCGGGATAAACGCATACGGACCCACCGCCGAAGCCGAACCACAAACCGGATCAACACGTTGAGGTCTGAAAAGAAAGTCGTGAAATCCATGCTGTCACCTTGGAGTGCGCAAGCCACAACAAGTGGGGCCAGTTGGCGAGTATCGACGGCTGGTGACCGCGGGTCGTCCTGCGGCCAGGCGGTAGGGAGATCGGATAACCACAATGGCCCACTCCACCACTCTCGGGATTGGAGAAGATGGCTCGGCTCAGTTCCACGGCTGGCTTTATCTGCGGGGTTGGTTTGAGTCGGAACGTAACGCCATAGGCTGGAGGGCAATGTTTCTTGAATGTGACTGATGTAGTTGTCCACCAAGGAATTTCCCACTGGTTCCGAAGATCTCAGCCAGCTCAGAACGATTTGTGAGTCACTCCAGGCATGGCACTGGTGCAAAGGAACGCCCATTTCTGCCGACAGAGTTAGTAGCAGCCTGGCAGCGATCAGGGCGGCCCGCAGTTCCAACCTCGGTATGGTCATCCTCGGGGTTGGCGCTGAATCAGGTTTCAAGCTTCTGATTGGCGTTAGCTTGGTTTTGGCGGCTAGAAGACTGACGACCGCCGGAGACGAGTGATCCGAGACTCGTGTATAGACTACCGCTGCCATCGCTCGTCTGCTGGCGTCAGAAAAGGCGTGAAGCTGAACGTCGCGATCAATGCTGGTCCGAATCCAACGTGGAATCACAATCTCCGACACGACCTGGAACCCTTCTTGAATGGCCTCCCAGCGACGGGCGAAAGATGGAGGGAGCGGTTCATCCCAGTCAAGGCGAGCTCTCCAGAGATCTTGCATCATAAGCTTGGCCAATAACACGGCAGGTGCGAGCCATCCACAAGGATCAAATAATGCGGCAATTACAGAGAGAACCTCGCGCTTGGTTCTTCGACAACCCTTGATTCGAGGGGGGGTGAGTCGAAAGCTGTCGTCCGTCGGATCCCAGCTGATGCCAAGCTCATTAACGGGGCCGTCCGCTCGAAGTTGGCGCCACGTCGGCCGCAGGCAGTCATCACTGGCAAGATCTTCAAGAAGCTCTGGCATATTAGCAACCCATTTACCCAGCGGGAAGCCGCCCGCCTGTAACAGGGAGATGAGTTGATCTCTCAGCCGTTGCGCAGTTTCTAGGTCGTCGGCGCCAGTCAAAAGATCGTCAATGTATCGGTCTTTCAATACAGCTTGAACAGCGTCTGGATAAGAGCGGCCTTCGTCGTGACACAGCTGTTCGAGTACGCGCAGAGAGAGGTAGGGCGCGCACGATTCGCCATAGGTCACCGTGAGCAATTGAAAATGCAGCGGCTCTTTGTCTTCATCGGGACTCCAAATGATCCGCTGCAAGTCGACATCACGCTCGTCAATCCGAATCTGACGGTACATCATTTTCATATCGGCACAGAAGGCCACTCGGTGTCGTCTCCATCGGGTCAGTACACACCAAAGCGAGGTCTGGAGCTTTCGACCGGTGTAAAGGACATCATTCAGACTGCGTCCTGTGGATGTAGGTCTAGACGCGTCGAAAACGACCCTCAACTTCTGTCCCTGATCCCCTCGCTGCCAGATCGCATGATGCACGATATAGTGGAGTATAGGGCGTGCGGTCTGCGAGTCGGCGGCTTCAACGATCCGCATGTGTCCAAGGCGCAAATACTCATCAACGAAGCGTTTGTACTCCAGCGCTAGCGTCGGGTCCTGGCTCATCCGTCGGTGAAGGGATCGAAGTGCGGCTCGTGCTCCGTTCAGGCTGTCGCCGAGCAGCTCCGCCGCACCTGGCTTAACCGGCAAACGCAAAACGTATCGGCCTTCTGTATCTCGCCGATGGTCGTCAAATATGCGCTCGCAGGCTTCGTCATCCGGGGCTCGGCGGACGAAACCAGGGATGTCTTCCACCTCCCAAAAGAGCTGAATGGTCCGCATCAACTGTTGATGCCATTGAGGCTCGGCGTCACCTTGGAGGGCCAAGCATGAGGAGGTTGCGGTGTCTGCGCAGTGTAGCGGAACGCGCCCGGAGATCGTCCAACCGACAGCTGTGTTTTGCGCAATGAGGTCAGCTCGGCGAATCAGTCCTGGGCTCAGGAGCTCGGGGAGGACGCTGGCTCCAATTAGCAGCTCAATTTCTCCCGGGAGGCCGAACTGTTTGTCAGCGAGCTCTAGATCTTGCCAATCGGAGCTTGACCCATCATCGACAGACAGGGCTGGCGTTAAGATCCCGAGACGTCGCAGGCAGTGAGCTTCGAAATTAATGGGTTGTGGGAGATTTGGCAGATGTAAGGCCAGAGGCACTTTCATATATGCTCTTTCGCATACTCGTCCTCCTATGCCGCTAATGGTCACCTCGCTTCGATCGGGAATAATACCTAGCTTGTCTGTCTTGACTTTCGGAGAACCCGTTCGATCCATCCAGTTGAGGTGGCGCCAATCGTCGCTGGACGTCATAGAGCAATGACTGCGCCGTGATGTACTCTCGCTCGATGTCCGAGTAGACCCGTCGGGGATCGTAGTCATCGCCCAGCTCTTCGGCTGAGGCGATCAGTCCGCGATGATTGCTTTGGAAGTCCTGCCAATAGCCTTGAAGCACCTCCATCCTGCTCTGCACCATACCCAAGGTCCAGTCAGCGGCAGGAACCTCCTTCAGAGTGGCAGTAGAGTCCCTGATGACGGTCACCAGAGCTTGTTGGGTCGCGAGGAGGCTAGTCATGGTGCCTGGAAAACATAAAAATACTTAGCTCGACGCTCGTCATGAGCGGAGGCTCTGCTCCCAATTCGCAAGAGTCGACGACGCGTCGAATCAACTTAAAACTGCGTCCCTCTCGAACCCTCGTTGATATCGTGGTCACAGGGCGAGACCTTCCAACAGATAATCAGCTCTCATCTCGAGCCACCGCGAGTCTCGAGCGCGTGGCGAGATATTCATGGCAAACATGCGCGAGCCTCGAACCATCGCAGGCGGGCACCCGCGTGGCGAGGAACTGCCAACCTCGAACCATCGCATTTGATATGCGGCATGGCGAGGACCCAATCATGCTAGATGATGACATGCAAGCACCCTTCTCGAACCATTGCCCCTTCGACGGATGGCATGGCGAGAACCATCCGCGGTCTCCGAAACGCGGCCACATGCATTTTACACAATTCGATTTCGCAGAATTCAGCATTTTCCGTTTTGAGAATCGCCGTACTTACGCTTTACCTAGTCTAGTATAAAAGCGCACAGCTTAAGTCTTTGTGACGTGAGCACGTGGCGACATTGAATAAGTCGGCCCCTGCATTATAGCGCGATGGACGCGTATCGCAAACTCACCTTTTTTGTAGTACACAAGCTGATTGACTGATCACCGAATTGATCCGGCTCGAAGGACCATGTTTAAATTCGCCGGGGACGCAGGACAGGAGATCAGAGAAAATCCCGCAACATTTAATCAAACACAACGGCAACTTTATTTAATTGCTGAATGAATACCTTAGACGGCTACAGATTACACAAACACGGCTTCCGAGAATCGTGCTCAAAACACAATATGGAATGCACAGACAGAGTGCGCGCGGACGTCCGCTCCCGTAGCGTCGCTCTTCTCGACTGACTACGCCTACGCGGACTCTCGCCGCCCGCCATGACGCCTCGGTGAGCCCGCGCACGCGGCGCTCTGAGGGCGCCACAAGCCCCCTCTGTTGGCCTCGAATGGAGGCAAAGGCCGACCGCTAGGCGAGGTCCTTTCAAAATTTAAACAGATCTTATAAATTATTGAAATTGAAATCGTAAGGCTTACTCATCTAGTAAGCAGACCTTATAAGTTATTTATAGTAAATTTATAAAAGCAAGTGTACATTCTAAACGTAAAGAACAATTATAGAAAAAGAATTGTAAGTAAATTTACAACGCATTGTATTGGTAAATAAATTATTGTATTTTATATAATAAACATACATAAAACCAATTACTATTTATTTCCACTTATTACCGGACTTCACACTAGAGTACAAGTACAAATTAATGTTATTTAACTTACAGTGAAAGAGGAAACTTAGCAGTAAATTTAAAACTACATAATATTTATTATGGACATGGAGAAAAATATATTATTTTTTATAATAGCTCTGGGACAAACTCGACATATGAGATTTTTACTATTTGAAATAGTACTTTTTATGACTGCTGAAAAATAATGAAAATTACTATTTCAAATAGTAAAATTTGCTACAAAAATAATAAAAATTATTATTTAAAAAGTAAAATTTGCTACGAAAATCATAAAAATTACTGTTTCAAACAGTAAATATCCCACATGTCGAGTGTGTCCCAGCGCTATAAAATAATAAATTTTCTTATAAACAGAGTGATGTTTACTAATAAATTTTTTTCTGTGTGGATTTTTTCCTAATTAAATGGTATGTGATAATAATTAAGTATCCCTTGTTAATATCTCTTGCAAACCATACATATCAAATCATGAAAAGGACAGTTTGGATAATTTCAACTCAGGCGTCGTTCATGTCAACACGCTAGTATACTTATATTGTGTATGGGTGACCTGGGGTACGCTAATAGTTTTAAACCATGTAAATAACGGCTTAAATATATATTTAAATATATTAGAAGGAGAAAAGTCCTTTTTAGTTCTAAATAGTAATATTATGTACATAAATATATCTTTTTCAATACACCTATGTTACACAGATATGATCTGTAAATTTTGTTATTATTAGCATAAAATGAAATTAACAATCCAATCCATATATTAATACATTGATTTATAGCTAAAAAATATGGCCAAATTGAGAATAAAATATAGCTCTATTAGTAGCTAAAAAATATAACTGTATTTTCACCTTTCAATCTACCTACATTTCCATTTAATAATTAATTTGTAGGTGTATTTAAAAGTGAAAAATTAACTAAATTTTTACCTATTAGTAGCTGGAAATTTCCACGGCACTAAATATACGTATAACTGGATTTCCAGTTATTCATAGGTGGATATTAGCTAAATTTCCAGTTGTTAACAGGTGGATTTACAGCTAAAAATTTTAGCTAAATTTCCAGTTGTTAATAGGTCGTAATCGTTTACTTGGATTTACAGCTAAAAATTTAACTAAAGTTTTAGAGAAAAAATATAACTAAATATTCAGCGAAATACAGCTGTATTTCATGTCGATATAGCTATATTTTTAGCTGTTTTTTAGCTTTTTTTAGCTGATTTTTTTAACAGGTTTGGAAGAAAAATACGTATGGAAATCTCTGTGAACCACCTACTCTTTACCTTGATTTCTAGATGGAGATCTTTATGAAAGTCAATACGTATTTTGTTCGGCAAGTGTTGGAAGAAAAATCCATATTGAAATCTATGTGCACCATATGTGAACCACATACTCTGTACCTGGATTTCTACATGGAAATCTTCACGAATATTCATACGAATTTTCTTCGGCAAATGTTAGTAGCTATATCCATATGGAAATCTATGTAAAATACGTACTCTTTACGTAGATTTCTAGATGGAAATCTTTATAAAAATTCATATGGATTTTGTTCGGCAAGGGTTGGTAGGAAAATGCATATGGAAATCCATGTGGAACACCTACTCTTTATTTGGATTTCTACAAGGAAATCATTATGAAAATCCATACGGATTTTATTCGGCAAATGTTAGTAGCTATATCCATACGAAAATCCATGTGAACTACCTACGCTTTACCTGGATTTCTGCATGGAAATCTTCACGAATATCCATACGATTTTTCTTCGGCAAATGTTAGTATCTATATCCATAATGAAATCCATGTGGAGCACCTACTCTTTACCTGGATTTCTACATGGAAATCTTTATGAGAATCCATACGGATTTTGCTCGGTAAGTGTTGGTAGAAAAATCCATACGGAAATCCATGTGTAACACCTACTCTTTACCTGGATTTTTATATGGAAATCTTTATGAAAATCCATGCGGATTTTGCTCGGTAACTGTTTATGATAGAAATCCATGTGGAAATCTATGTGGAATTCTCTATGGGAATCGACTGGGCGTTTTGGGACTGATTTCCATATGGAATCTAAATGAAATCCGTATGGAATCTACATTGATTCCATATGGATTCTATGTGGATTCCATATGAAAATCAGAATAAAATCTACATGGATATTTTCAACAGTGTAAACTATATCATGGTTCCAATATAAATTTTCGAACTATATTCGATGATCACCGCTATCCCAGTACGAAACCACCGGGAGTTTGGACTTCATCCTCCGCATCAATCCTGAGTCCCCAGCTTCGGGCCTCGGATCCAGGCAGGCGAAGAGGAGCATCGTCGGCGGAAGAATGAGCAATGTCTTTACCTCGAGCACCACGGCCAAGTTGAGCGGTGCCCCGTCCACGAGCCGCGACGGGACCCACTCGGGCCGCAGATGCGGACGGTGTCAGAGATCGACTGTCGTAAGCCATTCGGTGTTCCTCGTGGTCAGATGACGGTGGTCGCCATGGCGACACAGCAGCCACGCGTCTCCCCCGTTGTACGGCACCCACAATGGCCTGGCCTCTACGATCCAGCGTCGACCCTGGGGTGGGGTTGGATTGCGAGGACACTCTTGTGTGTTGAATGGCAAGGGAGAAGATGGCTTGAATCCCTCGTCACCAGAACCCGGCTCCGAGCCTATGATTTCGGTAGATGGTGGCCGATGAACTCTTGCCCGAGCCGCCCACACCTGCAGTCACGGACTCCTTCGGTCGCCACGATAACCCCCGCGTGTGGAGCATAAGCCGCGGCCTCGCCCGTGACAGATGGGCCACCCATGACCCACGGCCACCCAGGGTCCAGGGAAGCGACGGTCCCTATCGGTCTGTCGGGGAACGGCATTCATCTGCAAAAAAGAAAGGGAAATATTAATAATCGGGTACTTAATCTCTTCCCACACTAGTTCACATAGATGAGAAAAATTCACCTTATATTAATGAACATAATTCAGAACACCGCACTCTTACCTCAAAAAGAGAAGAGGATCCTTGGGGCACCAAAACAGTGACCAGATAACTGGGCCCGGTGGCGTGTAACAACTGCGAGTCCATATCCATGAGCTGGCAACAAGAGTTGAGAGTGATGCTGTCGAACTGTGATCACCTACAGGAGGGCACGGTACTTTTATAGCATGACTGCTATCATCGCCACGTATCCCCACCGTAGGAGATCTCTCCTCCCAAAGGGAACGTGCTCGGAAGAGATGCGTCAGCATCTAGGACGTGGCAACTAGCTCACACGCGCCTTACCTTCTCCTATGGCACCACAACGAGCCCTGAAAAAGAAAAAAGAACGGGTAGTTAGCTAAAAAAAAAGACAAGGAGCGCTAACTAAGGCGCTTGAGCAGAAGCCAGGGCTGCGTACCGCCGCTTATGCTTGGTTAAGCTCTTCGAGCTATATAAGCGGTGGCAGCCAGGGCACAGCCGCAACCTCTCCCGGGATGCACCATCGGGGTATTTTTCTCCGAGGTGCCGCAGCAAGTATCCCTCATTCACGAATGCAGACGAGCACAGTCGGCATGAGAATAGAGCACCGGCCGCCCTCCTACCGTACGCCCGATTGTGTTGGCGAGCAAGGGTCACTGTGGGCGCTGCGGGCAACTCGGTTTAGGACATTCGTGTACCCGAGCCGCATGACTAGTCAACGTCTCATAGGAGGCAGGGTTCAGTGGAGTGGCATCAACCGCGCAGCGTCCGTCGTTACAACCACAGGGCATGAAGTTGTGTGCCAGGTGGTTATACCCGGATCCACCCACATTAACAGCCTCCGCCAGGTTAAGACCGGTATTTAGAACCTGGTGAGGGACACCCTCCCTAACATAGATAATAGTCCCAGGCCGATGTGCAACGATCTGGAAGGCAATCCCGCTAGCCCTCAAGAACTCAGGGGTGAGGACTATGTTCTTATGGTATCCGGACAGTTGCACAAAAATTTTTTGCTCGAACACTTTTGCTCGAATACATTTGCTAGAAATGACGTATGCCCGTTCGAGCAAATGTCCCTTCGAGCAAATGTCCATTCGAACAAACATCTTTCGAGCAAATGTCTTTCGAGCAAAAGTTTTCGAGCAACTGTCCTAAACCCGTTCTTATGATGATAAGGCATAGAGCAGCCCTCAACATGAGAGACGTATTCCCCCCCCAAGCGCAATTCTGCCAATCTCTGCCGGATAATGGCGGTGAGTGCCGCGTTAAATCGTGGATCGATGAACATCCACAATTTTTCGGCACCCTCCTCGCCCCAGTGCATGAGATTTACCGAATCCAAACATCCATCTTGTATATGGAGTTCGGTAAAGGCTAGCCGCCCGGTCAGGTAAAACGTGGGAACGTTAATCCCGACCTACCGACCGAAGTAAGGATTCACACCATTAAGGATCTTAAGGGGAGCGTCTGCCAAGTGGGTAGGCCACCTGGCGTTGCGGGCGGTGAAATTCATCCCGTACGCTGGACGGATGCGGCCGGCCCGCGATATCGTCGAAACACGAATCGACATAACCACCGATCACCCCCAGTTCTATAGGGAGTACTGAAGCCGACGGCTGATCCTGAGAAGAAGAGTAAATACTAATTAATATAAATACATACATGAAATGAGATAAACAAGAATAATTTAGGATCCGCACCAGCTGTCTCGTGATGAACTCGGCCGCCCTGCCCTCCAAAGGCTCCCCGTCCTTATCATTTAAGAACAGACCGGCCACGCCGGTAGTTCTCAGATGCTGAGAATGAAAGTCACGGGTTTGGCGCCGAAGTAGCTCGTAAACTGGCGCTGGATCTCCCGCGAATCGGAAGCATCAACCACCTGTGGAAACAAAAAAAAACTCAATGGAGGAAAGCTCGCAGTCATATCCGGGAAAGGTTAGGCCGCAAGATGGAAAGAAGGTAAGCACGTCTCACATGTGTCAGTACTCGCAAGCGATAAAGTGCAACAGGACCCTCGCCAGATATCAGCAGGCAAAGATAATAGTATAGTAGCAGGAGAGCTCAGTCGACCAGTAGCCTCCAAGGAGCGTGAACGTATTTTCTTCTCCTTTCACTAGAGTGGTTATAAATTGGGCCACCAGCCGAAATGATACCGGAAATCCACACCGTGTTCGCAGACAACCGTCTATTATATCGAGTGATAAGGCTGGAAGAGGAACGACGACGGTTGCGTGACTCTCAAGAGGAACAGTGGGCGACAATCGCCGACTTATGGTATGTGACGAAGTCGCCAACTTGGGAATGCTCATTAACGAACAGAGAGAAGTAATAAAAAAATCACGTACGGTCTGGATCACCACACAAGAGCCGTCCAATGGGTAATAACAAGAGAAAGACAATGACGCAAGCAATTGGGGAAGATAAGAAAATTTGCCATAAAAAGAAGTAGCTGCATTGAGAAAAAATTCAGCGGATATGACAATTCTCGACGACTTGACAGGGCGCTTCAAGGAATTAAAGATTTAGAGTGAGGATGAGAAGCCGCAGAGTCAGCAGTAGACCACGAACAGAAGGCAACGGCTACGCTACGCGACCCGCGCGAGATAAGCAACCATACCTAGAAACCAGAAGAATGCTGCTGACCGGCAAAATCACGATAAGTATTCTCATGAAACAAGAGAACATCGTCCAGTGAGAAGAAGCCACATACGATCACTAAGGTTACATTGGCGATTCAAAGTATTCAATGACTCTTCAAATGATTACTGAACTTTTAATAACGAAATTACAATCTCGGCAACAATTTAGAATACGACTATAATTAAATTCGCTTATGAAAGTTGAAAAGTGCTAATTTTAAATTATCTATAAAATATGAGTAAATATTACGATTTATTTTTTATTATACAAAAGTATATATTATGTTAATAAAGTATATATTATGTATATATTACGTTAATAATAAAAAAAAGAACTAAACTATTAGCTAATAGAAGAAAAAGAAACGGGAGTCTATATTCTAAACCGGCACATGCAAGCCTCAAGAGAGTCGGCTGCTTTTATCAAATGAATGAAACGCGATAGCAAATTTGATAAGGGCAGTCCAGAAGAAAAGGATACCAGTCTACTCACGGCAGTCGAGCTAGCAGAATGTTCACTATACTTCTCTTGTGCATCCAAATGGACACAGAAAATTTTTTATAAAGTTTCATTACAACCTGTAAGAAAAAAGAAACCGAAGGAAAGCCTACACGCACGACCTCTTCGAGTCAACCTCTATATTAGGGAAACGTAAGAAAAAAAAAACACAAGAGTGGTGCCTGAAACCACCCAGTTTTCGCGGATACATCGCTGGAAACGGGGCTGGAAAACATCCAGCAGCTACAAGACGACTAGTCGATTACTATTGCCAACTTAAGCAATAGAGTGGAAAAATTAGAGAAACAGGTAGTAAAGCAGAAGGAGGTTATCAATGAACTGATGGACGAATTGGATTACAACATGGACGTCGTCGAGGAAACAACAGCGAAGCAGAAGCGAATGGATAACCAACTACGTTAATTAAGAAATTTCGCAATAAGGCGCAACAGGGACATACAACGCCGATTTGGTAGACACACCAGCATTTTTCAAGACCTCGCAAAACGATTTAAGAATTTACAATCTGAAGATCCGACCGGCTATCAGTATAGTGTGATTATTGTGATATAAAGTGAAAATTGTGAGATCAAAATTTGTATAACGAACTTATTGTCAAAACTAATTTTCCGAAAATACATTACAGAAAGATCAATTGTACTGCAAAACTCCGCGTATTTTACATTCATATATATACAAAGAATCTAAATTGCAAATCACCAAATAAAAGCTGAAACCTTATTAATAAACCGATATAAGTCTCACTTTATGGTTTTTTTCAAAGCACCTCATCATATATCGACAATGTAAACCCTTATTACGAAGTAGGTATTTTTATGACACCTTGATTAACAGCCAAATTAAGTCTCAGTTCAAACAAAATCATAAAAGGAGATATTAAAATATCACCAAACACTTTATTTATATTTGTTTATTTAATGCAAAATTTTCTTTCAAAAAAGGGGTATATAATTGTTCTAAGTTAATGAAATAAGTATTAACTCGTGAATAGTTCAAAACGAAATATATTTACATTACATTCTATTCTATTACATCCTATTACCTTCTATTACACCTTATTTCGGTAAAAACAACCTTCCTAATTAGGATCAATTTAATTTTTGAGGATGCCTTTTTATGATGTTATTATAGTATTTTGATTATATATGGTCAATACAAATTGATAAGGAAACCTTTAAATCAAAAAAGACACAATATCGTTCTAAGAAGACGAAACCTTCAAATCTGTATTCTTAACTCCAAAGATAGTTTCAAATACTCTTAAACAACATGAACAGAGGGAAAATTAAGCATTTTAAGAATATATATTTATACTATATTCATCTTCGAAGATGTATGCAAAAATTATTTATAACTCATGAAGTCAATTAATCTTCTGAAAAGTAGCCATTATTTTCAAACCCGCATCTTCAAGTCAAAAATAACTCGCGATTTAGCTACATAATACATAAATTAAAAGGAAATTAAAGGTACCATAAAGACTGTACTACCTCTAGCATAAAAGCAGGGAGAAATTAAAATTTTTATATGCTATTCCTTAACCTTAAATAAGCTTGAAATCGAGATTCTAGGCTCTCATGGAGGGAAAATAAAGGATCCTTATTTGAATAGAAAAATAATCAAATAATTTTACTTCCAATATTTAAAATTTAATATCTTAATTCATACTGAGACACCATGCTAAATTTTTTTTTACTTTCATTTTTTTGTAATAATGGCTGTATGATATGACAAAATAAATACAAAAAAACTCAAAATTCAAAATAGTTTTTTGGTTATAAAACAAAAGAAAATCGATAAAGATTCAAATCCATCAGGGTACCTTTCTTTTCCCGCGAGACGAAGTGAATAAGCTTTACCCGACGAAAATCGGTTGATTCGTTTCGGAGTTATGAAGAATTTACACACACACACACACACACACACACACACACACACACACACACACACACACACACACACACACACACACACACACACACACACACACACACATACACACACACACACACACACACACACGCGCGCGCACGCACGCACGCACGCACGCACGCACACACACTTAAATAAAAAATACAAAATAATGAACAATTTGGAATTATTATTTAAACAAACTGCATACAAATTCATGTAAATTACTTATAAAAACATACAATACTTAAGAAACTACTTATAAATACATATAAAACATTAAACGCATTACATTATTAATATGTATAGAGAACGTATTAATATTAAACATTAATAATTTCATAAAACAAAAAAAATGTAAAAATACATAAAACAGAAAAAATGAATAAAAAATCTAATTATTTTAGAGATGAATCGGCGATCGAGGAGTACCTGTAAGTACTCAGTGCGGTCTTGTTGGCTTTCTGAGCCATGGTGCACGGTAATCTGTAACGATGTATCTACTGCGTTTTCTGATTCGTCTTCTTCTTCTTCTTTCGTCAGTTTGCTGCCCTTCTTTCCCTGTCAGATCGAGGACTGGCATATGAAGTAGAGTTATTGGTGGCCACAGTGGATACAGCAGCATCTGCAAAAATTCCGGACCAAGAACGTCCTTGACACAGGGTAGTTGAGATGGCCGTTTGATTAAGGCCAGTGGTAGCCTCGCTTCTCTCTCCTGCTGCTTCTGCTGCTGCTGCTTTTTCTGCTGCTCCTGCTGCTGCTCTTACTGCTGCTCCTGCTGTCCCGCCCATAAGGGCGAGATGGGCCTTTTACATGTCCTGATCGAGGGTACGTGTATGGGCAGGCGCGATTCCTAAAATTAAATATTAGTAAATAATAAAAAAGTTGAGACTTCTTTAAATATTCAATAAAATGCAACACTACCTGCTCACCCTATGCCTCTTCTGCGGTGATGGAGATAGCTGAGAGCACAGCATCGATGACGGTGGACGTGGAGGCAGCGGGATCGATGATGATGACAGAGGTGCATCTGTAGGCAGTGGGGTCGATGACAGCGATGGAAGTAGCGGTATCAACGATGACGGTGAGGACGGCATAGATGATGAAGGCGTTGACGGTATAGATGATGAAGGCGTTGACGGTAGGCATTGCGGTGGTGGAGGCAGTGGTGGACATTGCAGCAGTGGAGGTGAGATCATCAGTGATGATGGTAGCGGAGGAGGTGGTGGCGGTGGTAGGTAAAGTATTGGTAATATAGACGATGGCGGCGAGCACGGCGGACGTGGTATCATCTCTGTCTCCTATAAGGTAAGTAAATTAATTAAATCAGTACTTTCAATACCAGTGCAATAAAAAAAATGCGCTTTGCTTCACTCAGGCAACTAACTGAACTAACTCGAGCTCGTGTCAGAATCATTTTATTACGCGTATCAAACATTATTTTTTGACACAACGCGTGTAAAGTGCTATTTTAACACACGCTTGTAAACCTAAGCATAAAGTGCCATTTTAGCGCAATGCTTGAAAACCTAAGCGTGAGTAAAAGTAGTAGTTCTTTACGCTAATTGTGTCAAAAATAGTTAAAAAAATATATATATATAATTGTGAAACTTACTATTAAAATCGGTGCGTCGGGAATGAAGATATCATCATCTTTCAACGATTCCTCGCAGAAGGATTCCAAAAAATCTTTTATCCTGGGGGATGATGACATCACCACATATTCCTGCGACGGCAGCGGTTGTAGCGAGAACTGTGATGGCGGTAATGGAGATGACGGTTTATCAATCAATATTTTACACATTTCCTCCAGCCAGTCATCAACATTCTCCTCATCAGCAATCTCGACTTCCATGGAGAGTGGTGATGGAGACAAAGTCGGTTGCGGACAGATCGGCGAGCATGGTGGCAACAGCGGTAGCAATGATGCAGGTGGCGAGGGCACGGTCGACGTAGACGACATAGACAGCAGTCGCATCGGCTGCGAGCACAATACCGACAGCGCAGGTGACGAGGACAGCGGCGAACACTGCGGCAGTGGCGGACACGGCTGCTGCGAGCAGGACGGTATTGGCGGGATCGGCGACGTAACCTTTCTTCTCCTCTTCTTCGGCTGTGAGCGTGGTGGACATAGCGGTTGCGCGTGCTGCCTCAACTTTGTCGTCTTCTTCCTTAACCTGGTAGTTAATGGTAAAGGAGGAAGCATCCCCACGTCGTCATCGTTGTCGTCGTCAGGCGCTGGTGGTATTGGCGGCGATGGTGGCGGTACTCCTGCTGTAGCTCTCCTCTCCGCGATCCACCGCTCGATGTTGTTGTCGTCGACGGGCGCTTCTGGATCAACAGCCAACGCCAACTGCTGCAACTCCAGAAAGGCTTCCTCACTAATAGAGAGCATGGAGTCCTTACACTGAAGCGTTGAGCGTAAGAAATTGTCCGATCGTTCGAAAAGTCTTCCTTTATAAGCAGAGGTCGAGCGGTATCGACGCTTCGGGAATCAAAAGGGCTCGCGAAACTTCTCTAGCCGCGACTTCTACAAGAGAGAGAGAGAGAGAGAGAGAGAGAGAGAGAGAGAGAGAGAGAGAGAGAGAGAGAGAGAGAGAGAGAGACTTATTCCCTAAACACATCCTTTTTTCACAAAAAAACTTGGTTTTCCATAGCAACCTAGCAAAACGTAGATATTCTAATTTATGTGCAAACACGAGACGTAGGATCCTCGGACTCGAGAATAAAAATCTTAATTTACACATAAAATTTATAACTGGAAAAATATACCGATTCACTAACACGCTCAGACAGTCTACAAATCCTAAAATAGTATTTTCTTTTTAAAATTTTTGACATTACTTTAAACAACGTAAAACAGTTATCAAGAAAAACACATAATAACAAAATCAATCTCCTCGAATCACGAAAAAATATTGCGATCTCGCAATCCATAACATTTTCTCCGACTTCTACGTCTTCCCACGATTGCGAGACGATAGCTTTACGCACTAAGTGGCTCGTCAATCTATCAAGTACGAGCATTCCCCAGTATGCCATAGATATTCTAAGTTTAGGCGAGAAGTTCAACTTCTCGGTAGAGCTAAAAACGAAAGACGTTGTGAATTTTTCAAGACACTAGAAACAGAGATTTACTTTAACAAAAAAATCAATAGTGAAATTAGAGAAGACGTTGTATTAGGTGTACAAAAACGTTATACCCGTTTGTAAGAGATGGCGCTGTCTTGAGGAGAGATGCTTACTGGTTTCATATCTTTATGCTAGAGTATACTCCAGATCCTATTCTTCAAATACACTGCGTATGCAGGTATTCATTACGAATATAATTCTGTCTTTAACATAAATAAAAATGGAAGTACATATTGTCCGACATTGCTTACTTTACGAATTCCATCAAGGTAAAACTGCCACTGAAGCTCAATAATCGATCGGTGCTACTTATGGAGAAAAAGCTATTGATGAGAGTACATGTTGCAGATTGTTTCGAAAATTTAAAGACGGAGATTTTGACTTGTGCGACAAACCACGCTGTGGTAGGCCACAAAAGATGAATGATGAGAAATTGCAGGAGCTACTGGATGAAGACTCAGCACAAACGCAACATCAGCTCGTTGCGTTGGGAAAAATTCAAAAATGTGGAAAATGAGTACCTCATGAATTGACCGAGGAGCAACGTGAAAGGCGAGTCGAGACGTGTCTCCCATTGCTTTCAAGACAAAAAAGAAGAGCTTTCTGTAGAAATTAGTGATGAAAAGTGGATCTATTACGAGAATCCTAAACGTCGAAAACATTGGGTAGATCCAGGATAGCCCACAACATCCACACCAAGACGCAACGTCTTTGGAAATAAGTTACTGCTCTGTATTTGGTGGGACGAATGGGGCGTGCTATATTATGAGCTTCTCAAATCCGGAGAAACTGTTACTGGTGAACGATACTTTTCTCAATTAAACTGTTTAGCGGAAAAAATCCAAGAAAAGAGGCCGTATTCTGGGAATGGGCGAAGACCAGTAATTTTGCAGCATGATAACGCTAGGCCACACAGAAGTTCCACGATCCGTCAAACCATAGAGGAATTACAAGGGGAAATTTTGCCGCATCCGGCGTATTCTCTTGACATTGCACCATGCGATTACTACCTTTTTCGCTCATTACAAAACAGCTTAGCAGAGCAGCATTTTGAGAATGAAGATGAAGTACGAAAAATGGTTGATGATTTCATAAAGTTAAAAGATGAAGCCTTTTTTCGCCATGGAATACATCAGCTGCCTAGGCGTTGGCAAGGGGTAGTAGAAGCCGACGGTGCCTATATTGATCAAGTTTTGTGTTTTCTTTGAGTTTTTTAAGTAAAAAAAAGTTGCTGAAAATGGATAGAATTTATTTGTACCCCTAATAAATATCATTAGCACACGTATTAAAAATAAATCACACATAGCGTATACTGACAAAATTATTAACCATAAATTATCACAGACTAAAGAATTCTTGAAGAATAACCCCAACCTCTTCCTCAGTAAAGCAGACAAAGGTAATGTGACGGTGGCAATTGAGAACCAAATTTACATAGACAAAGTTGAAGCCGCCCTTGGCGACACTAAGTACTATACACTCCTTACTTCAGACTCCATAAATAAAATAAGAAAGAAGATGAATAAGTTACTTACTAAATGGCAGAGAAGAAGAGCTTTCGAATGTGACGATGCATTTCGAAAAATTAATATTAATCTCAATAATACCACCATTCCCAAAGCCTATGGGCTTATAAAAATTCACAAACAGAATCATCCCATAAGAATCATTGTATCTACCATCAATAGCCCTAATTACAGTATGGATAAAGCATTTTCTTCGTATTCAAAAATCATTTCCTACTACCAGCATCCAACCTGAAGAATAGCCAGACTCTGAAAGAAAAATTTGACACAACCCAGATCTCTTCGAATTATAGTTTGGTGTCTTTTGATGTTGTTTTACTTTTCACTAACATCCCTAAAGATCTTATCTTAGAGGCCATATCGCTAAAATGGAAATTTCTTAAAATAAAATTAATTTATCAAAATCTGAATTCCTTGAAAGCATAGAAACTCTCATAGACTGTACATACTTAGAATTCAACAATAAATTTTAGAAACAAATCATGGGTGCTACTATGGGTTTTTGCACGAGTACATGGTTTGCAGATATCGCCCTTGAACGCTTGGAAACTCATTGTTTGAATATTCTAAAAAGGAATATTTTGTGCTACCACAGGTACGTGAATGATTACTTTTTAATTATTAAGAATGATAAAATAGATTTAACTTTACAAACGATCAATCAATTTAAGCACTATCTACAATTTACCGTAGAAAAAGAAAACACTAAAAAAATCAGCTTTTTAGACATAAAGATCACCAGAAAAGAAGACAGTCCTCCGCTTACTAACTGGTACTGAAAAGAGACAGTATCAGGATGTTACATAAACTGCAATTCACACCACCGTCTCCCCCCAAAAATAGCCATCATATATAATATCATTGACAAATGCGTTCTCCCCTCACATAGCTCTTTGCACGATGATAACATTACCATTGCGAAATGATTCTTAATAGCTAACGACTTTCCTCCACCTTTTAAATAAACGTCTATCCATGATCTTTAACAAAAATAACCATACTTCTGACAGCGATAACAATATCCATAGCAATAACAAATGTACTTTGAATGGCAATGGTGTCATCATTCTTCTTTACAACAAATACCTCAACTCGAAAATTAAAAAATTACTCCACCGCCGCGATCTCACCGTTATTAATAAATGCTCGAACAAACTCAATAACATGATTAGATTAGGCAAAGACAAATTAAATGAAAGAGATACACATAACATTGTTTATAAAATAGACTATAATGAATGTGATGCCACATATGTTGGCACGTCTTCACTCCAGTTAAAAAAACAACAGAAAGAGCATGAATATTGTGTGAGAACGGGTAATGAAAAATCACCCCTAGCGCTGCGCAACAAAAACAGAGGACATACTTTTGACTTTGACAATATGCAAATCCTTACAGAGAAAACACCGACTATAACAGAAAATTTTCCGAGATGTTACATATACACTTACACAACAACACACTCACTAGAATGTACGACACTTTCAATCTCAAAGATGATTATAGAAAAGCAATAGACCTAATTAAAAAACACAAACCCCGGAAAAAAAATACTATCCCACATCAACACACATGACAGACGTACTAACGCACGTAGACGTCACAGACTAGCGCGGGAGTGATAGAGGTGTTCGAGCTCTGTGACTGTTGGGGACAGAGTTGGAAGATTCTCCTTCCATCTCCCCTCGCCGCAGCTATACGAGCGTATGCGTATGAGAGGGTATCACTCTCCACTATCGGTGCGCACACATGCTGTCACAAGTGTATACGTGTACCTCTTCCTCTACTCGCGTGCGGCCTGGTACCTTGTACCGTATTTTGCGAATTTTTTTCTCACTCTACTGACTCTCACCCACTGCGTCCCCTTATCCTCCGCAACGCGCTAGTTTGTCGGTTTCGACGAGTTCGATCTTCAGTCTGGTTTCGAGGAGCTAGGAAGATACGGCATACATAACATCGCCCCCCCCCCCCCAAGATCTTCCTTCGGGGAACGGGACATGGTCTATGTGGTTTCTCTCTCTTTGCACTTTACTATTAGGATATCTATAATTTTTTGCAATAACGATTATTCTTTTCATCCAAAGATCATAGCTAGCTGCGCAAACTAATATCCCCGTAGACTCAACAAATTTTAAATTTTTTCACAATGTTATAGCAGATGAGAATTGCTCAAACATTTGTTTTAATAATTTTTCACACTTCTTTACATTTACGTTAATTAATTATTTACACTTCTCATTTCACTGTTTGTAATTTTTCAATTTCAAGTTCCACTAATGTTTGAATATCTTTATACAAATAACTACTCACGTTTTCTTAATTCATAATTCATATTTTTGTATTACAAAAAATTATGTCTAATAAATTTCAGCCTTGATAAGGGACGTAATATACGTCCGAAACGTTGGTTCGAAGGTCATTGGGAATAAATGTGTTTTATTCCTAATAATCGTTAAATTTCTGCTCAAATCGACCGATAGATTCTACCAAAATTACGAGGGTCATTTGACAAGTACCTAGCCTCACCGCCAGATGGTGCCACTATCGCACCAGAAATACACTACAGTGCAGTATCTTCCTGTAAACGGTTACAGACGAAATTTCAGCCGGATCGGAGTTGTAGTTTATTTTTGAGAGCGTGTAAAAGCAAATGTGTCCGTTGATTTTTGAAAAAATGGAGAAAGAACAATATCGGTCGGTGATTCGATTCTTGTTTTTGGAAGGGAAATCGCGCAGTGAAATTAAAGAACGCTTGGATGCAGTGTATGGGGATGCTTCTCCTTCGATGGCGACCGTTGAATTTTGGTATAACGAGTTTCAACGTGGTCGTACGTCGGTTTTTGATGATCCACGCCCAGGTGCTCCGAAAACAGCCACTACGGAGGAGAACATGACAAAAATACACGATATTGTTTTGTCAGACCGCCGATTAAAGGTGCACGAGATAGCTGCGATAGTAGGCATCTCAGAAGAACGCGTGTGGCATATCCTACATGAGATTTTAGGCATGAGGAAGCTGTCAGCAAGGTGGGTGCCGCGTTTGCTGACTGCAGACAACAAGCGCATCCGTGTGACCAGTTCAGAGCAGTGTTTGGAGCTGTTTAATCGCAATCCAAAAGAGTTTTTGCATCGTTACGTGACCGTCGACGAAACATGGATTCACTACTACACTCCAGAGACCATGGAGCAGTCAAAACAGTGGACCTTACCCGGTGAACCTGCTCCGAAGAAGGCGAAGACGGTCCCGTCGGCCGGAAAGGTGATGGCCACTGTTTTCTGGGATTCTCAAGGTGTGATTTTTATTGACTATCTGGAGAAGGGCAAAACGGTCACAGGACAGTACTACGCCGAACTATTGAGCCGATTTGACGCCGTGTTAGAAGAAAAACGGCCCCATTTGTCTAAAAAGAAAGTGCTTTTCCACCACGATAATGCACCGGCTCACACTTCTGCACTCGCCACGGCTAAATTGGTCGAATTACGCTACGAACTGCTGCCCCATCCACCGTATTCTCCAGATTTGGCTCCGTGCGACTTTTTTTTGTTTCCGAACCTAAAAAATTCGCTCGCCGGGAAGAGATTCCACTCCAATAACGAAATAATCGCCGCCACGGAGGCCTATTTTGCAAACCAAGAGAAAACATTTTTTTCAACGGGGTTAAAAAAATTGGAACACCGCTGGACCAAGTGTATTCAACTAAAAGGAGACTACATTGAAAAATAAATTTTATTTTTTGTAAAATTTTGGTGTTTTCATTTGTAGGCTAGGTACTTATCAAATGACCCTCGTATATTTAAAAATTTGTTACCCTAAATAGCCGGGGACGCAAGGTTCACGTAAATAAGGAAATTCCGTAGACGTGCAACGCGACGCCACGGAAAACAATTATTTAAATAATTTTTGAACCCAAGTACGGAGAGGGGCGCAAGATACACACATATGAGAGTTACGTAGACAGGATACTCTAAACTACACGATTATTTAAAAATTCTTTAACCTAAATAATCGGGGAATGCGTGGGCAACGCATATGAGGGAGTTATATAGACGTGCGACACAAAGCAACGGTCAACAATATATTAAATAATTTTTAAACGAAATTAGCCGGGGAATGCGAGGCCCAGGTATATAACGGAGTAACCTAGACTTGCGATGTTAAGAAAGATGATTATTTAAAAATTTGTTACTCTAAATAGTCGGGGGACGCGAGCTCCACGCATATAAGGGACTTATACAGATGTGCCAGGGAATGCAACGGAAAACAATTACTTAAATAATTTTTAAACCAAGTAGCCGGGGGATATGAGATCCACTTATATAAGGTAGTTACGTAGACGTGCGACAGCCAGCAAGACGATTATTTAAAAATTCTTTAACCTAAATAACCGGTTCACACGAGGATCACGCATATGAGAGAGTTATATAGACATGCAAGTGTATAAGCAAGATTATTATTGAAATAATTTTTAAATGAAAGTAGCCAGGGGATTCGAGGTACACGCATATAACGGAGTTACCAAGATGTGCGATGGTAAGGAAGGTGATTATTTAAAAAATTGTTACTCTACATAGCCGGGGGACGCGCAGTCCACGCATATAAGGGAGTTATATAGACGTGTGAGACAAAGCAACGGTAGACAATTTATTAAATAATTTTTAAACCAAGGTCGCCGGGGGATATGAGGCCCAATCATATAAGGGAATTACAAAGCCACGGAAGACAATTATTTAAATAATTTTTAAACCAAAGTAGCAGAGGGATGCGAGATCCAGGAATATAAGGGAGTGACGGATACAGGCCACTCTTAACAAGACGATTATTCAAAAATTCTCCAACCTAAATAGCCGAGGAGGCGAGGACCACGCATACGAGGCAGTTAAGTAGACATAGAAGAGTATAAGCAAGACTATTATTTAAATAGTTTTTAAACCAAAGTAGCCGGGGATGCGACGTCCACTCATATAATGGGAGTTACTTAGACGTGCAACAGTCAGCGAGACGATTATTTAAAAATTCTTTAACCTAAATAACCGGAGGATGCGTGTACCACGCAGATGAGGGAGTTATATAGCCGTGAAATACAAACCAATGGTAGACAATTAATTAAATAATTTTTAAACCAAAGTAGCCGAGGGATATTAGGTCCAGTCATATAAGGGAATTATGTAGATGTGACACAGTAAGCAAGACCGGGCACGCGAGTTCCACACATATAACAGACAAACATAGATCTGCGATGGTAAGAAAGATGATTATTTAACCATTCTTCACCGTAAATAGCTGGGGGACGCAAGGTCCACGTAAATAAGTGAGTTACGTAAACGTGCAAAACTGAAGAAGACGACCATTTAAAAATTCTTTAAGCTTAATAATCTGGGGATAGGTGGTTCACTTGAATAAGGGAGAAACGTAAACTGGTGACAATTAGCAAAACGATTATTTTAAAATTTCTTTAACCTAAATAACCGGGGGATGCGAGATTGAGCTAAATATGGGACCGTAGTTGTGCGAAAATAAGAGAAATCATTGTTTGAAAAATTGTAAACTCTTTATCTGGCTCATTTACGCCCCATCGGTGGAGAATTAACAAAATAATCGTCTTACCTACTGCTGCACGTCTTCGTTACTCTCTTATTCACGTGGATCTCGCGTCCTGCAGTTATTTAACTTAAAGTAAATTTGAATATTCTTTCTTACCATCGCACATCTACGTATCTCATTTCTATGCGTGGACCTCGCATCACCGGTTATTAAGGTTTACGAATTTTTAAATAATCGTTTTATTCGCCGTCATACGACCACGTTACGACCTTATTCACGTGGACCTCGCGTCCCTCGGTTCATAAGGTTAAAGAATTTTTAAATAATCGTCTTACTTACTGTCGCACGTCTACGTACATCCGTTACATGCGCGTGCCCTGGCGATTTAGGTTGGAGAATTTTTTCATAATCTCCCGGAAATTTTGGTTAAAAAATTATTTAATTAACCCATTAACGCCCACGGGGACACTTTCTTGACCACTTCTTCACATCTCTCTAGATGGGATAAATTTGGCCCTCAAAAATTTTTGAACACATGAAATTCATAGATTTTTCATCGATCTTCCCAATCGTGAAATCCAAAATTAGAAAAAAAAAATTTTTATTACTCAAAAATGAAATTAAAGTGTAACAAACACTGAACATTTTTTTTTATTGGATTTTTTATTAACTGTCCCTTATACAATCATCTTGAACCCAATTCAGATAGTGGAGGGATTACATGAACTGTATTACCTGAACTTAAGGAAACTGTATTTTGAAAGTTAATTTTTTAACCTGAATGATCCAAAATGGCGTCCCAAACGAGAAATTTCATTATGTTTAGGACGCTTTAACTAAAAAACTATTAGCTTTTCGAAAAAATTGTAATTATAAAAAGTGCTTAGAATTCATCAAAGAATACAATAGAATTTTTGCAGAGTTTTCGGAGACAATTTTGAAAATTATTATCCCCCGGCTATCTAGTGTAAACAATTTTTAATTAATCATATTTCTTACCATCGTACATCTAGGTAACTCCGTTATATGCGTGGACCTAGCACCCCCCGTCAACATTGGTTCAAAGATTATTTAAATAATATTCTTGCTTATACTCTCGCACGTCTGTATGCCGCGTGTCCCGGTTATTTAGGGTAAAGAATTTTTAAATAATCGTCTTGCTGGTTGTCGCACGTCTACGTAACTCCCTTATATGAGTGGACCGCATATGTCCCGGCTACTTTGGTTTAAAATTTATTTAATAAATTGTCTACCGTTCCTTTGTGTCGCACGTCTATACAACCTGTTCGGAAAATGTATGTTTTGCTAAACACGGTCGTGTAGAAGGCAAAATTCTAAGACAAAAGTCCCTGTGCCGTTTTTGCAAATTTTGCATATTAACGCCGTTACAAGCGATCAAAAGTTCAATAAACCGGTCAATCAGCTCCGACGTCGGCGCGCGCGACAGAGAAGTAGACGGAGCTCCAGAGCTACGGCCGCAGGAGTGGGAGAGGCGCGACATCAGCGCTTCGGCCACTAGAGGCGGGCCCGCCGGCGTCTATCGATCTATCGACTAGTCGCTCGTTCGCCCATTTGCCCGCACTTTCACGCTCTCTCTCGCTCTTTCTCGCTCTCTCGCTCTTTCTCGCTCTCTCGCTCTTTCTCGCTCTCTCGCTCTTTCTCGCTCTCTCTCGTTATCCTTGCACTTTCAGGCTCTCTCTCGCTCTTTCTCGCTCTCTCTAGCTCTTTCTCGCTCTCTCTCGCTCTCTCTCGCTATCCTTGCCCTTTCACGCTCTCTCGCTCTCTCTCGCTCTTTCTCGCTCTCTCTCGCTCTTTCTCGCTCTCTTTCGCTCTTTCTCGCTCTTTCTTGTTATCCTTGCACTTTCTTGCTCTCGCTCGTTATCCTTGCACTTCCTCGCTCTCGCTCGCTCTTTCTCGCGCTCTCTCTCGCTCTTTCTCGCTCTCCCTCGTTATCCTGGCTATTTCACGGTCTCGCTCTTTCTCGCTCTTTCTTGCTTTTTCTCGCTCTCTCTCTCGCTCTCTCTCTCGCTCTTTCTCGCTCACTCTCGTTATCCTTGCCCTTTCAGGCTCTCTCTTGCTCTTTCTCGCTCTCTCTAGCTCTTTGTCGCTCTCTCTCGCTCTTTCTCTCGCTCTCTCTCGCTCTTTCTCGCTCTCTCTCTCGCTCTTTCTCGCTCTTTCTCGCTCTCTCTCGTTATCCTTGCACTTTCTCGCTCTCGCTCGCTCTTTCTTGCTCTCGCTCGCTCTTTCTCGCTCTCTCTCGCTCTCTCTCGCTCTTCCTCGCTCTCTCTCGCTCTTTTTCGCTCACTCTCGTTATCCTTGCTCTTTCAGGCTCTCTCTCGCTCTCTCTCGCTCTTTCTAGCTCTTTCTCGCTCTCTCTCGCTATCCTTGCCCTTTCACGCTCTCTCGCTCTCTCTCGCTCTTTCCCGCTCTCTCTCGCTCTTTCTCTCTCTGTCTCTCTCTCTCGCTCTCTCTCGTTATCCTTGCTCTTTCCCACTCCCTCTCGCTTTTTCTCGCTCTCTCGCTCTTTCTGGCTCTCTCTCTCGCTCTCTCTAGCTCTTTCTCGCTCTCTCTCTCTCTTGCACTTAACGCTCTCTCTCACGCTCCCTCTCTCGCTCGTGCTGCTCGCTACCTTTCTTTCTCACTCTCTCTCGCTTCCTCGCACTTTCACGCTCGCACTCTTCGTTCTCGCTCTCTCACTTCTTTCTCGCTATCACTCGCGCTTTCTCGCTCTCTCTCGCTCCCTCTTCGTTTTTGCTCTCTCATTTTTTTCTCGCTATCACTCGCGCTTTTTCGCTCTCTCGCTATTTCTCGCTCTATCTGCTCTCTCTTGCTGTTGCTCTTTCTCGCTCTCTCTCGCTTTTTTCGCTCGTTCACAATTTCTCTCTTCTTTCTAGCTCTCTCGCTCATGCTCTCTCACTAAAACAACGTTAAAAAACTTCCTAAAGTCGAAATTGAAGCTTTTGTCTCAAGCTTTTCATTTCATTTTACCAATTATCCTACGAGCTTTGATTCAAAAACTACGCTTATTCAAAGTTGAGAACAAAATTCGGGATCTTTTTATTTTTATTTTTTAATGTAAAATAGAAAAGAAAACAATAAAATAGATTAACACTGGATAAGGGTCTTAAAGCTCTTGCTTTACGCTTTTGAATGCGATCCTTCCCGTTCTGGTAGCCCAATAGGGAGCAGAATTATAAAACTTTTTCGATGACCCGAAAAGACGTTTAGGTGGCCAAAAGCAAATGACCGGGAGTGGAGATGTTTCAAGTATAAGTCTATGACGAATTCTAAGTCGTTTCATAATAGATTTGAAATATCGAAGTCGATGTGAAAAATGTTAGATCGAGACGAGACATTAACATTAACTCGTGTGTCACTCGATTCCGACCTCTAACAAGGAAACCGATCGAGGTGTCGCCTCCGATTTTCCTGAATTTTTGATATGTTGTAGAGGACCGAAAAATAAGAGATTCGCAATTTTTTTTATCGGCCCAATCCCTTATTAAAGGGGTCGAAACTTCAGATTTGAACTAAATTACTCCTGAATAGTATAATTCTCATATGAGTGTATGGATTTTTGATCTAATGAGAAAAAAAATTGTGCTGTTTTTCAAGAGTTTTTTTTTTAATTTTTTTAAATTTTTTATATTTTTTCATAATTTTTCTGATGTAAAAATTTTTTCCGACATTTAATCCTAAATCCCTACACTCACATGAGAATTATACTATTCAGGAGTAATTTAGTTCAAATCTGAAGTCAATCCATCCACAGGAAAATTTCAAAGCTTACGATAGTGAAAAAACTTGTTTCATCGATGACTATGGTTCTGGACCATATAAAAGGCCCATCGGAGAAAGTTGTAAGGTAAGGTAAATATACCCACTTTTATATGTAAAAAGTATGAAATAATTAGTTTACATTTATGTATTAAAATGTGACTTCTTATTTCAGAGAAAAAAGGTGTCTAGCCCCCTTAAATAATTGACTTCCGTGGCTTTGTATTGCTCATCAACGTAACTACGTTATTTATGTGATCCTCGTGTCCCCGGCAATTTACGGTGAAGAATTTTAAATAATCATCGTTCATACCATCGCAGGTCTATGTTTATCTGCTATATGCGTGGAATTCGCGTGTCCCGGCAATTTAGGTTAATGAATTTCTCAATAATCGACTTGCTACCTGTCGTATGTCTACGTAACGCCCTTATACGAGTGGACCTTATGACTCTCGGCTACTTTGGTTAAAAAATTATTTAATTAGTTGTCTACCGTTGCTTTGTGTTGCACGTCTCACGGCGGTCTTGAACGATGCCGAAAATAAAAATAGGAATACCAGCAAACTTGCAATAGTAATTGGTTCCTTAAGCATTCTAGATAACATATGTGATGAAATGAAAATAATCTCCTTAGCCGTTTTTTTTTTCTTCCAGAGACAACAAAAAACAATGATTTAGGAACCAATTACTATCACAAATTTGCGGGTATTCCTATTTTTATTTTCGGCATCGTTCAAGATCGCCGTGGCCCCCTTATGCCTGGCCAGGAGTCTACCACTCGCATGCCACACGTATTTGAAGCCCAGCCCCTGTGCAATGGACTTAAAATTTTTAAATGCTTGGAATTTTTGAATAGTTTTTACTTTCCTTGGTATTTAAACCTCTGCGACCACACTGGAGAACCTCGATACTGCTCAATGCTTTGTCCAATTTTACTTTAAGTTCATAGTTTTCCCCGAGAAGCAGCTTGGAATTTTTATTACAGTCCTCCAACAACATATTTTGCGTGTTAATTATTTTCTCCAGATCGGAGATCCGTGTCGCCAGCTCTAAGGTAGAATTAACATCTGTTTCAGTGGTCGCAGGACTAATGCTGCGCGATACGGTGCTCCGATTCTCGGGGAGCTTAAGGTTATCCAGCTGCCTCTCGAGCATGTCAAATCGCTGGAATAGTAACTCCAGTGTGCTCACAGGAATAAGAATATTAGTGGCACCCAACAGGTTGACATCTCCCAGTAGAGGGGATACAGTCTGAGATTTGACAATCGCATGAACATTGACATCATTGCTGATCAGGTCAGATTAACGGCTCCAGGGCGATCTTGAAAGATGCCGAAAATAAAAATAGGAATACCCACAAACTTGCGATTGTAATTGGTTCCTTAAGCATTCTAGATAATATAGATGATGATACGAAAATAATTCCCTTCGCCTTTTTTTGTCCAAAAAATCCGCAAACTTGCGATAGTAATTGGTTCCTAAATCATTGTTTATTTTTGGACCAAAAAAAACGGCTAAGGAGATTATTTTCATTTCATCACATATGTTATCTAGAATGCTTAAGGAACCAACTACCATCGCAAGTTTGCGGGTATTCCTATTTTTATTTTCGGCATCGTTCAAGACCACCGTGGTCTATATAACTCCCTCATCTGTGTGGTCCCCGGTTATTTAGGTTAAAGAATTTTTAAATAAACATCTTGACTGTCGCACGTCTACGTAACTCCCTTATATGAATATGAGTGGACCTCATATCCTCCGGCTACTTTTATTTAAAAATTATTCCATAAATTGTCTGCCGTTGCTTTGTCTCGCACGTCTATATAACTCCCTTATAAGCGTGGTCCTCGCATCCCCGGCTATTTAGTTTGGAGTATTTTTGAATAATCGTCTAGTTAAGAGTAGCCTGTCTCCGTAACTCCCTTATATGCGTGGACCTCGCATCTCCCGCCTACTTTGGTTTAAAAATTATTTAAATAATAGTCTTGCTTATACTCTCGCACGTCTACGTAACTCTGTTATTTGCGCGGACCTCGAGTCCTCCGGGTATTTAGGTCGAAGAATTTAAAATAATCGTCTTGCTTATTGTCGCACGTCTTGCTTATGTGCGTGGACCTACCATATCCCGGCTACTTGGGTTTAAAAATTATTTAAATAATTGCCTTCCGTTGCTTTGTGTTACACGTCTGCGTAACTCCATTATTTACGTGGACCTCGCATCCCGCGCCTATTAGAGCTTAAGAATTATTCGATTAATAATTTTATATCTATCCTTTTTACGTGCCTCCACTTTCATGCGTGGAACTCGCTTCTCCCACCTATTTTGATTAAAATATCATTTTATTGATAATTTTGTAGGATGCCTATCTACGTGCCTCCACTTTCCTGTGTGGAACTCGCATCCGCCGTCTACTTCGGTTTACAAATTATTTGAATGATAATTTTGTAGGATGTGTGTCTACCTGACTCCATTTTCATGCCTTGAATTCGCTTTCCCTGCCTACTTAGGTTTAAAAATTATTTGATTTATAATTTTATAGGTAGCCTGTTTGCGGATTTCTACTTTTCTGCCTTTAATCCGCTTCCCTCGCCTACTTACGTTTAGAAATTATTTGATTATTAATTTGATAGGTAGCCCGGTAACTTGCCTTCACTTTCTTACGTAGAACTCGTTTCCCCTGCGTACATAAGTTTAGAAATTATTTGATTATTAATTTTATAGGTAGCCTTTCTGCTTGCCCCCACTTTCCTACATAGAACTCGCTTATTTGGGTTTAAAAATTATTTGATTGATAATTTTATAGGTAGCCTGTCTGCGTGCCTCTACTTTGATAATGATTTCCAGAGATTCAGAGGCGTGTCATCACTAGTTGTTCTATTACTTTATTGAAGGAGGCCGCCATGCTTGAAAGGAATCGCCTTGACGGCAGGCTCGGTTTTTTTTTGTAATGTCTGCAATGAATGACACAAATTTATTATCTTAATCGATTCATTTGTGTCTAAGTATCTTTTTTTTACTGCAGTGTCCTGCTACCTTCATGTCTTGCTAGCAGTGCCCCCTTTTTTTAAATAAAATGACCACAGTGTGTGCTGCAAAATTAATTCCGAATTTACGACTGAATCACGAATAATGAGCCACCGCAAATGTTCCAAAAGTAATATTTTTGATTTTTTGTAATTGCCCTGCCAATTCGGAAGACGTGGGAACCTCTAACTTTGCACATTTTTTGTAGATTTTCTTATTTTTATGTATCAGTACACACGCAAAGCTCGTCTTCGAGAGCTTGACTTCTCGTGCGCTCTGGTTTCTTCAATTTATATCACTAATTTTCTCATCCTAAAGCAATGCACCCGCATGAAACTCGTCGTCAGAGTTGGACTCCGCGTAAGCCCTAACTAATAAAATTGTTAACCCTTATTTTCTTACATTTCAACGAATACGCGCGCGCGAAGCTCGTCTCCAAAAGCTTGATTTCGCGTGCGCTCCAGTTATTTGTTTGATTTTTAACGGGGATTTCCTGACGTTTCGGAAAAGGCACGCGCGTGAAGTTTATCATCAAGAGCTTCACTGTTCTCAAGCCCTGACTCTGCTAAGTTTCAACGGGGATTTCCTATTATAAAGTAAAAATCTTCTACTCTTATCGCGTCTAACTACCGTTTTTTCGAATGTCAATGTTCCTTCATTTAAACATAGCTTAACTGTTAAACTATCTTCCTTAGCAAATGCGCAGCAGCTTGTTAATAACAATTAAACTTCTCACGCGTGCCTGGGAAAACAATACAGTAAAAATTTGTCATTTAAAAATAAGGCGGTAATCGCGCAGTAAAACGAAAATGCGAATTTTGCAGCCATTAAAATAAAAAATTATAATACTTAATTGGGTTCCGTATGCTTCGCAATGTGTTGAAAATATTTTAAGTATCTCATATTTATGTATTTTATTAATCGTTGTACATGTACACATGATTTAAAATTTATTATTAAAATCATTATTTTACGGGAATCCTATATTAAAAATGTCTAAATGTGATCGATATACATTGTTGAATTATAAAAAAAGGGTTGTTCAAAGAACCGAAAAGGAGGAATTGTATAAATTTTAAAAAGGAGATATCGAATCGGCAAGATTGATATAATAGTAGATGAATTGTAACATTGATAAATTGAATCAAGCTATTCGGAAAATAGACAAAATATCCTAACAGCTATTAAAAAATCAAATATTAAAATCAACAAATGTTCTGTAAAAAATTGTAATTATATGTATACCTGTATGTTCATATGTGCATATAAGCATGTACATGTTTATTAACAAATTACACTGACGTGCAATAGGCTTTCTCTCCTCCTAATTTTATTTGTATTAGAACGTCGTCGTCACATAATACGGAATAAAGCTCTTCCTTATCCTCTGAGTTGGTAACCTAGAGCGCTCCCCATAGGCGTAGCCGCGGGCACATAGCCCTCGCAACGAATACTTTCTTTTATTTGTTTATTCTTATTTTGTTGTAAACAATTGTTCTTTAATACTATAATAATCTCTAGTTATGTAGGAATCCTAAATGTATTTGATTTCATGCATTTCATGAGTTTGTACACGCGGTTTTGTCAAATGTAATAGTCACTACGCGAAAACTTTCAATAATCAAAAATCGATAAACAATGCTAAATAAATTACTTCTTTCACAGTAACTTTTTTTTTGTCACCTATTTTGATTTATGCAACATTTAAAATAATTATTTGGGGAAACTGTTTTAATGCACAAAATCACATTTTCAAATATCGCGCTTTGGAGGGAGTCACTTTTGGCGACGCTGACGCACACTGACATACAGGCAGTGTATGAGTGAATAAATATTTGTGCTTCTTAAACTGTTTGATCGAGCTTTGAACCCTGTTACGACCCGAGTCAGGGTCTGCCAGCAGAAAGGCCTTTCTGCAATGATCGTCTCGTTGACCAATTAAATTGTGGGTTCGTTGTTCGATTAAGCGCTGAAGCGCAAGGTTTTGCGGGAACTATGAAATGGGAACTCGAAAACAAAAGAATTAATCTTTAACTCTGAAGTTTATTCAATTAATTAAATACTTTGAACTTTGACAAGTAAATAGTCTTTCAACCGTGACTCTATACAATTCAAAATGACTTGACTTATGATAATGGCGACTGACTTTAAGACGAGGTCAAGGCGCTTGTACTTGTGTGACTAAACTTTCAAGCTTGTTCCTTCTTCTTTTTATAGTTCTCGGGATGATTTAGAAGTGGGAGTAAATCCAATCAGAGCTATTTCCCTTTCTCAAGTGAGAGTGGCCTCGCTGGAGAATTCTAGTTTTTCTGGTTTAATCCGGTTTTTCCCCGAGCGTGGGGTGGCAGCACTGGAGAAATCTAGTTTAATCCAGTTTCCTTGTTTTCCCCTAACTTCGTTCTTAAAGACTATTTATTCTACAAATAGAGATTTTCCCGAATTGTTTATCCTCTCGGTGATGTTTTCTCGGAAAAAATGTAGTAAACAGTTTCTGGAATTATTATTTTTTACGTTCCGCGGTCGTGACCTTCTCGGAATCGTGAGGTGACCTTCATCGCAAATGGATTACTGGGATTGTTGCTTACATTCGGCAGCTGTAATCTTCTCGGAATCTCCGGACGACCTCGTGATTTCCTAGAATCTCAGAGCAGTAAATAATTCTTGGAAGAGCTTTTCACCCTGAGCAAGCTTCCTTTATTTAATTGTTAATTCAATTATTATTGTAAATACAAATAAGTTTCCACCGTTTTTTTTTATAAAAATGATCAATTTATTGTAAAAAAATATACGTTACATTTTATTCAAAATATTGTCCGTCATTGGCTACTACTTTTTGCCATCTTTCTGGCAGCATTCGGATGCTACGTCGAAAAAACTCTTCACCTTTTGAGGCTACCCATGAATCGACCCAATTTTTGGCTTCTTCGTAAGACGTGAAGTGCTGCTTGACCAGGGCGTAAGCCACCGACCGGAACAAGTGGTAGTCCGAAGGAGCAATACGGCGGGTGGGGTAAGACATCCCATTGTAAAGCTTCCAAAGTATCCTTGACAACTTTTGCAACACGTGACCGAGCGTTGTCGTGCTGAAAAATCACTTTGTCATGTCTTTTGGCATATTGGGGGCGTTCAAGCTTCAATTCTCTGCTCAATTGCAACAGCTGCTGTTGATAACGTTCTCCAGTGATAGTTTCGTTAGGCTGGAGTAGCTCGTAATAGATTACTCCGAGCTGATCCCACCAAATGCACAATATTAACTTTTTGCCATAAATATTCGGTTTGACCGTTGAAGTTGGTACATAGCCGGGCTTACTCCATGATTTCCTACGCTTTGGGTTGTCGTCGTAGATCCACTTTTCATCCCCCGTCACTATTCGATGCAAAAAACCTTTTTGACTTTGTCTTTGGAGAAGTTGTTCGCACGTGAAAAGACGGCGCTCGACGTCTCTGGGTTGCAGTTCATGCGGAACCCAATTTCCTTGCATTTCTATCATACCAATGGTCTTGAGACGGTGTGAAATCGCTTGTTCAGTCACTCCCAAGCTTTCTGCGAGCTGCTCTTCAGTTTGGCATGAGTCTTGGTTCAATATGCCTCTAACTCAGCGTCTTCAAACTTGACTGGCCTTCCTTCGCGTTCTTTATCTTCCACGTCAAACTCGCCGTTTTTAAATTTTTGAAACCACTCACGACAACTTCTCTCACTTAAAGCAGCATCACCGTAAACTTCTACAAGCGACCGATACGCCTCAGCAGCAGATTTTTTTAAATGAAATAAATAAATCAAAACTTCCCGCAAATGACGCTTATTCGGTACAAAACTTGATATTTTCGAACAAAAAAAAATGTATACTGCCAATACAAAGTCAATATTTTAAGGTTATGTTGTTGCCAGGTGTCCAAACTTTCTATGTGACATTTTACATCTGACGATTTCAAAGTGATCTTGTCGGTGGAGCCATCTCTTGAAAACGGCGGAAACTTATTTGTATATCCAATAGTTATTGTTATTACGTTTATTTCGCTATCAATTATTAATTGCGATCACCTGGTTATTATTTATTTTCGGAACGGCTAATATAATTTATCTAACAAAAATTAAACGAATTAATTATTTTATTGTGAAAATTCTGCATCGAGTTTTTATCTTATGGGATTACATATCAAAACGTTTGGTATTTAGTTGGTTAATTTATTTAATATTTATATTGTTATTAATCGTTTCAATCTAAATCATCATAGAATGATCCTAAATATTCTGCTACTCGTTAACAACCTCTATATCTCGAAAACTGTTCATTTTTATTTTTCGTATCCATGAAGGTTTTTTATTATCTCGTCATAAACTCCATTTATGCAAAGTTTGCATAAATGCCGATTCAACCGTAAGCCATTTTACATTAGGTTCATGCGGGGTTCTTTAGTACACACGTTCCGCGACGTTCACGTCTAACTGAGCGGTACGTACGCAAACATACATAGCGAAATATAAACAAAGGTCCCTGATAAAAAATAGTTTTTATCGTTAGAATTGCGATAAATAATTATATGGAATAACTAACGATTTTTCCGTCCAGTACGTCTATACGGAAATGAAATACGAATATTATAAGCTTTAAAAATCAGGAATCTAAGTAAAATTGGCAAAGTTTCATTATGTTACCAATATCTTTAAAATATTGTGAACAATAATTTTTTTGCACGTTATTTAAAATATAATGTAACTATGTAAAATTTGCTTCGAATCCTGATTTTCAATGGATACAATATTCGCATTTCATTTCTGTATAGACGTACTAGAAGGAAAAATCGTTCACTATTCCATATAATTACACAGGCACATAAAAAAGAGTGGTCTGTCACAGAACACTGACTATCATATCCTTATGTATTGTGACGTGCTGAACACGAATCCACTGTCCGTTTGGTTCTCTCAGCCCCTGATTTTGCGTAAATTGTACCAAAATATCGGAAAATTGCGGAAAACTGGATTTATGAAGTCCATCAGTGATTAGTAGAAGGTATTCAAACTCAGTTGAGTCATATTCCCATGTATTTTGACTCGCTGAATTAGAATACGCTGTCAATTCGATCCTTTCATCCTCTAATTTTGTGCAAATCACTGTAAGTGACTGAAAATTGCGGAAAAATGCAGAAAATTGTGGAAAACTGATATCATGAATATCATCAGTGGTATTCCTAAACCCTTTAACCTTAAACCCTTAACCCTTAATCCCTTAAGAGGGCTAGACACCTTTTTTCTCTGAAATAAGAAGTCACATTTTAATACATAAATTATAACGAGGTTCCAAGATAAAATACGGAGAAGATAAGTATCTCGGTCCTCCGTATTCTATCGAACCCGTTAGGCTCTCGTTCCCGTGAATTCGTGTATCTCGAGCGTGTGTTGACATCGCTCGGACGATGTATTTGCGTTAGCTACGCGCGGGGCAGGCGCGACTTTGACCGTTGCAAAGTCGCGCAGGATTCATTTTTGAATGAGATTCTCTCGGGTTGTCAAACCGCGCGTACGCGAGTTAATTTTGATCGTCCGTGAAGAAAACGGTATCGTGCGTCCTCACCGGTGCAGCGCAGCGCCAGTCCACGTACCGACCACGAAGAGCAGCGCACGTGAGCAATCCGAGCCACTCCTGGGGTCCGAAGCGTCTGTAGGTGAACGCTGGACGTTAAGACTCGGCCTGAACACTCCGAAGTCAACCGGAGGATAAGGCCTGACGCAGGAGCGGATTCGTGAGCGAGCGACGTGGGGAGTGTACTCCCCTCCCGGTAAGACTCTTCGAGTATTTTCCGCGCAGCGTTTTATTTGTATTTTCGGCTCGCTGCGACGAGCGGCCGGTGTTGCGTTCACCGGCCCAGTAAGAATAAATACATTGATCCGCCCGCGCCGTTAGCGGATCACGTCTTCTTGTCGGCGCGCAACGCGACGCGTTTATGTTGTAATAATTTAAGAATAGACCTTGTTATTGTTCTGTGAAGTAATTGAGGCTATTCTTCATTTATCGACCTTAACCTAACCTTCTCCCGGATACCGCCGCCTCCGCGGGAAAACGACTCCGCCGGTCGTTTTCATAGCTGAACTTAGCGGCCGCGCGCGTTACTCTTTGAGCGCGCGTATTTTACTCAGCGATCCATTTAGTTGGAAAGCGAAGTTCGTGTGCGATCTTCGCGTTGTTTTCAGGATTACAGAAGCAGATCCCCGGGCAAGTCATTTTAGTTTGACACCCGCGGCACCGTGTTCTAGGGCATCGCTGGCCTGTGGCTTTTTGGGATTTTCCCCCCACTAGCCATCCTGTTACAAAATGTAAACTAATTATTTCATACTTCTTACATATAAAAGTGGGTATATTTACCTTACCTTAAAACTCTCTCCGATGGGTCTTTTATATGGTCCAGAACCATAGTCATCGATGAAACAAGTTTTTTCACTAACCGTAAGCTTTGAAAATTTTCTGTGGATGGATTGACTCCAGATTTGAACTAAATTACTCCTGAATAGTATAATTCTCATATGAGTGTAGGGATTTAGGATTAAATGTCGGAAAAAATTTTTACATCAGAAAAATTATGAAAAAATATAAAAAATTTAAAAAAATTAAAAAAAAAACTCTTGAAAAACAGCACAATTTTTTTTTCTCATTAGATCAAAAATCCCTACACTCATATGAGAATTATACTATTCAGGAGTAATTTAGTTCAAATCTGGAGGCAATCCATCCACAGGAAAATTTCAAAGCTTACGGTTAGTGAAAAAACTTGTATCATCGATGACTATGGTTCTGGACCATATAAAAGGCCCATCGGAGAAAGTATTAAGGTAAGGTAAATATACCCACTTTTATATGTAAAAAGTATGAAATAATTAGTTTACACTTATGTATTAAAATGTGACTTCTTATTTCAGAGAAAAAAGGTGTCTAGCCCCCTTAAACCATTAAAGCTTTAAACCCATAACTCTTAAACCTTAAATCCTTAACACTTAAAGCCTTAAACCTTGCACCCTTAACCCTTAAACCCTTAACACACAAATCTTTAACCCTTAAACCCTTAACACTTAAACCCTTAGATCCTTAAACCCTTAACCCTTTAACCCTTAAACCCTTAACCCTTAATCCATCGTGCAGTCTCTTAAATGTTAATGAAAAAGAAGTTATTTATACTTCCTTCGTTTATAGCGAACTCCTTTATTCTCAAACGATCTGTGCAACGTATCTCTGACTTTTTTAATACCTCTATTTTAAGTTTCTCTTTTTAACATCCAGCAGTAGTCCGCCATCATAATTACACCCCACACGCCTTGGTATCTTCTCTCCATTACTTTCAAATCGTGATGAAAACGTTCACCTTAGTCCTGACTGTAATCACCTAAGTTGTCTGGAAAGTACTCCAAATGGGAATGCAAAAAATGCAATTGAACACTCATCAAACAACCTAAATATTGGTAGTTATCGTGCAAACCGTTGACAAGTTCTTCATAGTCGTGACTTTTATGATTTCCTAAAAAGTTCTCAGCAATACTTTTAAAACTCGATCAGGCTGATTTTTCTATCTCATTATGTGATGTATGAAGTTTTGATCTTTAAACATTTTACGGATTTTCGGTCCATCGAAAATGCCTTCCTTTATCTTGGCATCACTGAGTTTCTCAAACTGCTTACGTAAATATATGAAACATTATCCTTGTTTGTTCAAAGCTTTTGTGAATTGTTTCATTAGGCCTAGCTTTATATGCAATGGAGGAAGAAGAATTGTTGACCGTTCGATCAATGGTTCTCGAATAATGTTGTGACTACCCGGATTCAGTGAATTTCTATTTGGCCATTCTTTTTGTTCGTAATACTTCACACGATCTCTACTATCCCATAAGTACAAAAAACATTGGAACTTAGTGAATCCTGCCTGCTGTCCTAGTATGATAGAAATGATTTTAAATCCCCGCTAACTTGCCACTTGTGATCTGAATTAATTTTTCTAAGACGTATTTATTCTCGCGTACTTATTTCCGTTGTGTAACAGAACTGCTTTTAAGCTCGGTTGTGAAGAATCTATGAAAAATCTCCATTCATTGGGTTGATATATGTTTGCTTTCATTTCATTTAGCAGACCTCTAACGTCCACACAATACACTAACTTTTTATCTTCATCGAGAGTGAAATATTTGCGGAATTCTTTTTCCCGCTCTCTATATATGAAAGATTTAGTCCTTGGTTGTGTCAAGCCTCGCCTTATAAGTACTGAGGCCATAAATTTACCAATATCTTTCAATAAACCAGTATCTCGGATAAAATCGCTTAATTCCTTCTGATTCAAGAGTTTTTATCTCGTTTTTACCAACTCGACCATACTCGTCATGGCTTTCGTTTACTTGACTTACACTGTTTTCGGTTTACTCGCTTTCGGTCTCTTCATCTTCGTATTTCTCAATATTATCCGCTTCGATGTCATCTTAATCTAAATCGCTTTCTTTAGCATCTTGCTCATCTACTTCCATTGATTCATGATCATCAAACGAACTTTCTTCCATTCTTTCTTCATCGGGCGCGTTGACGTGTAATTTTAAAACTGGTTTCGTCATTGAAGATACGCTTGCATAATTTATCTTTGATTTAGTCTTTGCGGTGAAACCACAAACCACAGTGACGCAAAAGTAGCAGTCCTGGCGGTGTAGGTAGTTACGAGTTCTGGTGAAGCAGTCCCACTGCTGCGGATTAGGTTAGGAGGCCAGGGGATGATTGAGTACGGAGACGACTCGGTAATTCACAATATGCTTTATTAACTCTCTCTCTTTCAGTACATATCGACCGTCACGGACGGGCGACAGAGAAGAACTGACTATACAAGGGCTCGCTCTGCTCTCGCTCGCTTCCCCCACTCCTACAGTATAGAGTGGGTTCTGTATCTGGTCCCCACATACTCCCCTCCAAGTTTTAACGTTATAAATCGCTGCAGAACAGCGATTTTTTACACACTTTTAATGGCTCTGTCTGCGCGAGTTATATTAGGATCGCCGCTATTTACATATGTTTGAAACTAGTGATACTGAGTAAGGCCGCTTACAATACTTTGGGTGTTACAGCAATTTTCAACTGTTTGCGAACATACGTTTTGAGCACGGGACGCTGTGGTTCTGATCCTTGCTCAGTAGGAACGTTTTCAAAGTTCGGCGTTGATGTTAGGTCGGAAGGAATGAAATGAGCGGGCTTTAGCAAGTCAGTAGATACGGTGTGCGGAAAACCGTTCACCTTGACTAGAAATACCTTATCGGACGTACGCTCGAGTACTTCGTGTGGACCCGTCTAGGGACATTTGAGAGGTGTTTTTACCGCAGCAACCCTTAGGAACACGTGCGTGCAGGTGTGCAAGTCTTTAAAAAAGAATGCGAGTTTCTTGTGGCCGTGGGCCACTGGTACCGATCTTATATTTCTCTTATGTTCGCAGAACTCTTCGAGGAATATTTGTGGATTTGGCGTGAAATCGTCAAATACAAAGAATTCCCCGGGAATTCGCAATGTGGTACCATCGAGGTACTCCGCAGGGGATGCCCCTGTGTCCAGGCGGATGTAGGTTCGCAGGCCGAGCAACACGGTTGACAGCTACCTGATCCAGTTGCGGTCATTGTGACACATTATCGCGGCTTTAAGGGTTCGGTGCCATCGCTCGATCATGCCGTTTGCGGCAGGGTGGTAAGCGGTGGTCCGTATTCGTTGACAGCCGATCAACGATAGCAACGCGATGAACAGCTGGGATTCGAATTGTGCCCCCTGGTCGGTTGTGAGGATTCTCGGCGCGGCGAACAGGGAGATCCACCCGTCATAAAACGCGCGAGCTACCGTTTGGACCGTGATATGTTTTAACGGAATAGCCTCTGTCCAGCGCGAGAATCGGTCATTTAGGGTGCGACAATAATTGGTGGTCACGTGGCGTGAAATCTTTGATTGCTAACAATCTAAGCAGTTTCTGTACAGCGTTTGGATCTCACGATGCATGTTTGGCCAAACATAGTGCTGCCTGATGACTTGATCAGTCACCTTGGCGCTGCCATGGGCAGGGTTGTGAAACATATCTAATACGCGTTTCCGAAGGTTCGCTGGTATGTACGGTCGCAGTGCCGCACACTGGGGCCGAAAGGTTCAAAACCATCTAGAGGTCATAATTCACAACCGAATTTGAAAATTTAAAAACAGGAACTTTTGTGACAAAATACCAAAGACCGCTACGAAGCTTAATTTTGAAAATATGAACCTATAAACCTAATTTATAACCTATAACGCCAAAATTTACACTTGTGATTCCCAAAAATGCTATAAAACTTCAGTTTATAAGTCCTTGACACATGCTCACTTAACCTTGATTCATAAAATTGGTCTACAGATTAAGTCTTGGTCCATTCTGTCAGAAATAGTGTATATTTTTAGGATATACATTGTATGTGGTTTAAATAACATTTTTCTCTTTTTTATAGCTGATTTTGGCCTCAGAAGCCACTAGGTGTAAGAGCCCCTTAAGACTTATGAGGTTAGGGCTTATAGGTTTAGAGTTTATGAGTGCATAGCTTACTGGATCAAAGGTCAAGAGTTCACGAGTAAAGAGCTTACAAATTAAAGGTTTATCGTATTTTTGGGATTTGCAGGTCAAAAATTGAATTGATTGGTTGATGTGATAGGATTATATGACTCCTTAGATTTATAGGTTAATTTGTTGGAAAATCAGGCTTCGTAGGGCTCTTCGATATTTGATAATGAATGTTCCTAAGCAAAAATTTTGAGATTCCGTTGAGAATTGCGACCTCTAGGTGGTTTTGAACCAAAAAATCCGTATGGCCCCAGTGTGTGCCGGTCCGGTAAGTTCGCAGAAGATTCGATGATGGTCTTTCCCCCACTTTATACATTCCAAGATCAGCGAGCAGTCAGATAATTCGCGAATTTGCTTGAGCTCTAGGTCATCTTTTTGATGCTGTGAGAGCTCTAGCAGGTCGAACTCAAGTGGCAGGCGGATTGACTCCACGCGAGACAAGCAGTCGGCGACTACATTCTGGATTCCGGGAATATATTTAATACACGTGGAGTATTCCGAGATGAAGGATAGCTGCCTACGTAGGCGTGGGGATGCCTTATCGAGTCGCTGTTAGAATGCGTAGATGAGCGATTTGCGATCTGTAACAATCTTAAATTTTCTGCCCTCATGAAAGAGCTTAAAGGTTTTTACAGACTCATATGCTGCTGTGAGCTCGCGTTCGTAGGCGCTATATCGTGTTTGGGTGAGAGAGAACTTGCGTGAGAAAAAGGCAAAGGGCGACCACTTTCCCTCTTGAAACTGATCAAGCGCGGCTCCCATATGATTCTCGGAAGCGTCCGAAACGACATGTGTCGCCGCGTCCATGGAGGGGTGGCTAAGAAGGGTTGCATTGGCCAGATACGACGCTGAAGTTAGCAGCTCAGACCTAGCAGCTGCTGGGGCAAAATGGGTATAGGGTATCAAAGCAAAATTTTTGTTCCATTTTTATACTATATCTTATGTAAAAAATGAGATATATCATTTCATATCTGAGATATCTATCCCAAATTTGGCAGAGGTACTCTAGTCGACCTACAGAATACATGTGCCAGGAGCCGTAAGGGGACGCACATAAATAAACAAATTATAAACAAATAAAGCTGTAAATTAAATGTAAAAAGGACTATCCAGTACAGGAAACGAGATATCGATTCCAAATTTGACAGGGGTATTCTAGTTGACCTAAGGAATGCGTGTGCGGAGAGCCGTATGCGGACACCCATAAATAAAGGAATTATAAACAAATAAAACTGTGAATCAAATGCAAAAAGGCCTATCTTGAACCAGAACGAGATATCCATCCCAAATTTGACAGAGGTATCTAGTCAACCTATAGAGTACATGTCCCAAGAGCCGTAAGGGGACGCGTATAAATAAATTATAAACAAATAAAGCTGTAAATTAAGGCGGTCTTACACCTAGTGGCTTCTCAGGTCAAAATGAGCTATAAAAAAAAGAAAAATGTAGTTTAAACAAAATACAATATATATATATATATATATATATACTATAAATATACACTATTTCTGATAATATGGCTCAAGACTTAATCTGTAGACCAATTTTACTCAGAGATATATCATTTTCAATTTTTTTCAATTGGCGTAACTTTAAAAAAAAACTCTTCCATTGATTTTCATGGGAGAGGAACGAAATTACTTGAAATTCATGCAGTTATGACAGGAAGAGTTGGAAAAATAAAATTTCTGAAAATTAATATTTTTTTTATGGAAAAAACTGCTTTAAATTCATGAATTTTATGAATTTTTATGTTTTTTTGTGAATTTTACCATTTTAAAATTATTTAATAAAATATTTTTCATATTTCCAACTCTTCCTGCCATAGATGAATAAATTTCAAGTGATTCAGACCCTTTCCCATCAAAATCAATGGAATAGTTTTTTTTTAAAGTAACGCCAAACTTTAAAAAATGACATTTTGAGAAATAATCCTAGAAAGAAAAATACCATAAAACTTCAAAAATAACCAGCCATTAGGTTCCCAATTTTTTTCCTTCATGAAACTCAGTTTCCTGTACACCTAAGATATGTTCTTCTATATAAATATGTTGAAATAGAAGCTCTGGCACCTTGCATGCATCCGCTCCTTTAAAAGTTATTGCTATTCTAACAGCATGCGTTCCATTCAAAGTTATTGCTAAAAATCTGTCGTTCGCTTTTGTACTTTTGATTCATCCACTGTTGAATCACTTTTTAACACATTGTACTGAGTTATATTATTATTTATTATACTAATAAATAATAATATAACTCAGTACAATGTGTTAAAATATAAGATTAATGTAGAATATGCAGCAGGTCTTATGAAATATGAAATCCTAATCGCAACTTAAGAAGCCATCACTGTTACGGCCAAGAGGACATAAATACATAAAAGCCGATAAGCCCATTTTGTCAATGATCACTTGATTACGTATATTGTATATTAAATATATCTTGAATTCAAGCCTGTATTATATATTTCTTGTGTGCTAAGCAGACTTGTCGCTTTTCTGCGTAGATACATGTTGACACTTATTGTAATTCACAACTCTTCTGAATTGAATTATATCCTATAGTAAGCTAAACTCAATTATTTCACTTTCGTCTTTTTTAGAAAAAAAATGTATTTATTTTTATCCGTAAAGGAATATTACAGCTTCTCCCTTCGAATACTTAACTAAATCCACTTGTTTTTCTGTATTAACTTTCAAACAGCAATCTCATGCATCTTGAGCTGAAGCTATAATTTCCAAATTTAAACAAAACTGTCACTGCACGCTTGTATTATAATCACAATTATAAATACTTTTACACATATATATCTTCACATATAATTCATTAAATTTTCAGTCCTAAATTCACTTATGAATACAAATAATGAAACATTATGAAAAAAATCTTTCTATTTGAGGAAGCCAAAATTCTGCAAAACAATCTGTGGAAATCACATAGTTATGTATCTCTGCTCATTTGAGCTTTTGAGCTGTCAGCTGTGCGGCTGTGCCACTGTGTTTACACTGGCATTAGTTATATATATATAGGTATAGGTACAAGAGGGAGTATTAATATAGTGAATTGCTGTCGAATTTCGGTCACGGAATGGTCACTTTACTAGAAGCAGAAGTGAGAAATGGTCACAAGACGATTCCACTGGATTTCGAATTCCACAATATGGTTTATTTAATTTTTATAATAAATACTGTATGTGAATTTAATCATTTTTTTATCGTTATATAAGGATTTATATAAGTATATACTTATATAAATAATGTTTTTTGATATTTTATAACACATTTAAGTAAATAACGTTTTCCTATCAGAAGTCTATAAAAAAGGCAAAAAACAAGAAAATCAATTTTCTCGTCATTTTAAAGATAGTAAGCTCTTACAGCGGTTTATTTAAAATTTTTTTAATTATTGATCCAAACTATAGTTTTTTTAGGTTCGAAATAACATATATAATCAAAAAATTCAATAAAAAAAAATTGGATTTTTTCAAAATTTTTAGGTGTAAGACCGCCTTAAATGTAGAAAGTCCTATCTAGTACAGGAAACAAGATATCGATCCAAAATTTGACAGAGGTAATCTAGTCGAACTAGAGAATTCATGTGCCAAGAGCTGTAAGGGGACTCGCGTAAATAAAAATATTATAAACAAATAAAGATGTAAATTAAATGTAAAAATGCCTATCTAGTGCAAGAAACGAGATATGCATCCCAAATTTGTCAGAGGGACTCTAGTCAACATACAGAATACATGTGCCAAGGGCCGTAAGGGGACCCACATAAATTAACAAATTACAAACAAATAACGCCGTAAATTAAATGTAAAAAGGACTATCTAGTACAGGAAACGAGATATCGATCCGAAATTTGACAGAGGTAATGTAGTCGACCTACAGACTACATGAGCGAAGAGATGTAAGGGGATGCTCATAAATAAACATGTTAGAAACTAATAAACCTATAAATTATATGTAAGAAGGCCTATCTAGTACAGGAAACGAGATAACCATCCCAAATTCGGCAGAGTTACTCTAGTCGACCGACAGAATACATGTGTCAAGAGCCGCAAGGGGACGCCGATATGTAAACAAATTATAAACAAATAAAGCTGTAAATTAAATGTAAAAAGGCCTATCTAGTACAGGCAACGAGATATCGATCCCAACTTTGACAGAGGTACTCTAGTCGACCTTAAGAATACATGTGCCGACAGCCGTAAGGGGACGCGAATAAATAAACAAATTGTAAACAAATAAATCTGTGAATTAAATTTAAAAAGGCTTATCTTGTACAGGAAACGAGATATCGATACGAATTTGACAGAGCTATTCTACTTCACGTAAAGAATACGTGTGCGGAGAACCGTAAGGGGACGCGTAAATAAACAAATTATAAACAGATAAAGCAGTAACATAAATGTAAAAAGGACTATCTTTTGCAGAGAATGAGATATCCATCCCAAATTTGACAGTGTTAATCTAGTCGACCTACAGAATTTATGTGCCAAGAGCCGTAAGGGGACGCGCATAAATAAACAAATTGTAAACTGATAAAGCTGTAAATTAAATGTAAAAATGCCTATCTAATATAGGCAAGGAGATATCTATCCCAAATTTGGCAGAGGTACTCTAGTCGACCTACAGAATACATGTGCCAGGAGCCGTAAGGGGACGCGCATAAATAAACAAATTATCAACAAATAAGGCTCTAAAAAAAATGTAATAAAGGTGTATCTAGTACAGGAAACGGGACATCCATCCGAAATTTGACAGAGGGATTGTAGTCTACTTATAGAATCCATGTGTCAAGACCCATAAGGGGACGCGCATAAATAAACAAATTATAAACAAATAAAGCTGTAAATTAAATGTAAAAAGGACTATCTAATACAGGAAACGAGATATCGATGCCTAATCTTTCAGGGGAACCCTAGTCGGCCTACAGAATACATGTGCCAAGAGCCGTAAGAGGGGGACGTGAATAAATAAATTAGATGTTAACAATTTAATTGGACAAAATACAAGTTGAATCTCATTGAAGAGATGAGCTAGACCTTTGATTTTTCTTTGCAAGCATTCCGGAATACCTCCTAGATACGTGCGCCTAGAGCCCTGAGGGGAGCCGAATAGATGAATTTGTTAAACATAATTTAAGTGGCAAAAATACATGTTAAATGAGCTATTGGGATGGATATGTCATTTCCTGTACAAGACAGGCCATTTTATATTTAATTTACAGCTTTATTTGTTTATAATATGTTTATTTGTGCGCGTCCCCTAACGGCTCTCCGCATATGTATACTTTAGGTCAACTAGAGTACCTCCATCAAATTTCGGATCGATATCTCGTTTCCTGTACTAGAAAGGCCTTTTAACATTTAACTTACAGCTCTATTTCTTTATAATATGTTTATTTATGCGCGTTCCCTTACAGCTCTTGGCACATGTATTCTGTAGGTCGACTAGATTACCTCTGTCAAATTTCGGATCGATATCTGGTTTCCTGTACTAGATAGTCCTTTTTATATTTAATTTAAAGATTTATTTGTTTGTAATTTGTTTCTTTATGCGTATCACCTTACGGCTCTTGACACATGTATTCTGTAGATCGCTAGAGTCTGCTAAATTTGAGATGGATATCTCGTTTGCTGTATTAGATAGGCGTTTTTACATTTAATTTACAGCTTTTTTTGCTTATAATTTATTTATTTATACACGTCCCCTTACGGCTCTCTGCGCACGTGTTCTTTAGGTCAACTAGAATGCCTCTGTCAATTTTGGCGTCGATATCCGGTTTCCTGTACTAGATAGGCCTTTTTACATTCAAATTACAGGTTTATTTGTTTATAATTTGTTCATTAATCTGCGTTCCCTTACGGTTCCTGGCACATGTATTCTGTAGGTCGACTAGAGTACCTCTGCCAAATTTGGAATCGATATCTCGTTTCCTGTATTAGATAGGCCTTTTTACATTTAATTTACAGCTTTAGTTGTATATAATTTGTTTACTTATGCGCGTCCCCTTACGGCTCTCCCCACACGTATTCTTTAGGTCAAGTAGAATGCGACTGTCAAATTTGTGACGGATATCTCATTTCCTGTACTAGATAGGCCTTTTTGCATTTAATTTACAGCGTTATTTGTTTATAATTTGTTTATTTAGGCGCGTCCGCTTACAGCTCACCGCACACGTATTCTTTAGGTCAACTAGAGTACCTCTGCCAAATTTGGAATCGATATCTCGTTTTCTGTTTTAGATAGGCCTTTTTACATTTAACTTACAGATTTATTTGTTTATAATTTGTTTATTCATGCGCGTCCCCCTACGGCTCTTGACACATGTATTCTGTAGGTCGGCTGGAGTACTTCTGCCAAATTTCGGATGGATATCTCGTTTCCTCTATTATAGAGGCCTTTTTACATTTAATTTACAGATTTATCTGATTATAATTTGTTTATTTATGCGCGTTCTCTTACGGCTCTCCGAACACGTATTCTTTAGTTCAACTAGAGTACATCTATCAAATTTGGAATCGATATCTCATTTCCTGTAGTAGATAGGCCTTTTTACATTTAATTTACAGCTTTATTTGTTTATAATATTTTTGTTTATGTGCGTCGCTTACGACTCTTGGCACTTGTATTCTGTAGGTCGACTAGAGTACCTCTGCCAAATTTGGGATGGATATCTCATTTCCTGTATTAGATAGGCCTTTTTACATTTAATTTACAGTTTTATTTGTTTATAATTTGTTTATTTATGCGCGTCCCCTTACGGCTCTCCGCACACGTATTCTTTATGTCAACTAGAATGCCACTGTCAAATTTGGGATCGATATCTCGTCTCCTGTACTGGATAGGCCGTTTTTATTTAATTTAGAGCTCTGTTTGTTTATAATTTGTTTATTTACGCGTGTCCCCTTACGGCTCTTGGGACATGTATTCTGTAGGTCGACTAGAGTACCTCCATCAAATTTGGGATGGATATCTCATTTCCTGTATTAGATCGACCTTTTCACATTTAATTTACAGCTTTATGTGTTTATAATTTGTTTATTTATCCGCGTCCGCTTACAGCTCTCCGCACATTTATTCTTTAGGTCAACTAGAATGCCTCTGTCAATTTTAGAATCGATATCTCGTTTCCTATACTAGATGGGCCTTTTAACATTTAATTTACAGCTTTATTTGTTTATAATTTGTTTATTTATGTGCGTCCCCTTACGGCTTTTGGCTCATGTATATTGTACGTCAACTAGATTACCTCTGTCAAATTTGCGATCGATATCTCGTTTCCTGTACTAGATAGACCTTTTTAAATTTAATTTCCTTTATTTGTTAATAATTTGTTTACTTATGCGCGTCCCCTTACGGCTCTCCCCACACGTATTCTTTAGGTCAAGTAGAATGCGACTGTCAAATTTGTGACGGATATCTCATTTCCTGTACTAGATAGGCCTTTTTACATTTAATTTACAGCGTTATTTGTTTATAATTTGTTTATTTAGGCGCGTCCGCTTACAGCTCACCGCACACGTATTCTTTAGGTCAACTAGAGTACCTCTGCCAAATTTGGAATCGATATCTCGTTTTCTGTTTTAGATAGGCCTTTTTACATTTAACTTACAGATTTATTTGTTTATAATTTGTTTATTCATGCGCGTCCCCCTACGGCTCTTGACACATGTATTCTGTAGGTCGACTGGAGTACTTCTGCCAAATTTCGGATGGATATCTCGTTTCCTCTATTATAGAGGCCTTTTTACATTTAATTTACAGATTTATCTGATTATCATTTGTTTATTTATGCGCGTTCTCTTACGGCTCTCCGAACACGTATTCTTTAGTTCAACTAGAGTACATCTATCAAATTTGGAATCGATATCTCATTTCCTGTAGTAGATAGGCCTTTTTACATTTAATTTACAGCTTTATTTGTTTATAATATTTTTGTTTATGTGCGTCGCTTACGACTCTTGGCACATGTATTCTGTAGGTCGACTAGAGTACCTCTGCCAAATTTGGGATGGATATCTCATTTCCTGTATTAGATAGGCCTTTTTACATTTAATTTACAGTTTTATTTGTTTATAATTTGTTTATTTATCCGCGTCCGCTTACAGCTCTCCGCACATTTATTCTTTAGGTCAACTAGAATGCCTCTGTCAATTTTAGAATCGATATATCGTTTCCTATACTAGATGGGCCTTTTAACATTTAATTTACAGCTTTATTTGTTTATAATTTGTTTATTTATGTGCGTCCCCTTACGGCTTTTGGCACATGTATATTGTACGTCAACTAGATTACCTCTGTCAAATTTGCGATCGATATCTCGTTTCCTGTACTAGATAGACCTTTTTAAATTTAATTTACTTTATTTGTTAATAATTTGTTTATTTATGCGCGTCATCTTACGGCTTTTGGCATACGTATACTTGGCCTCATAGGGATTGTCAATGAAAAATTTGGGACCTGTATTTCATTTTTTATATGAGATATAGTATAAAAATGGATAAAAAATTTTGCTTTGATACCGTATACTCATTTTGCACCAGCAGCTGCTAGGTCTGAGCTGCTAACTTTAGCGTCGTTTGGCCCGTTTTTTTTTGGTTTGGTTAAGTGCGTTTCTGCTTTGGCGGACCACACTATTTCCCTTTTGTCGTTTTTCTTCGAGTTTGTTAAGCGCTTGTACGTCTGCTGCATTGGGTAAGAAGGTTCTATAGAAATTCACCATGCCTAAATCTGGCGAAACTGGCGAACGGTTTTAGATTTGGGGGTTTCTAGGATCGCTTGTACCCTCTCTTTGGTGGGCTGAGATCCCCGTCTGTTAATACTATAGCCTAAGAAGGTGATTTCAGCTTTTCCAAATTCACATTTCGCCAGGTTTAACCGTAGGGAATATTCTTGTAATGGGTCGGAGACTGCACGTAGGCGGGCCTTGTGCTCCTCTGGATTTGAAAAGGCCACGAGTATGTCGTCGATGTATGCGAAGACACAATCGAGGTTAGTAAGGGCGCGTTTGATATATCGCTGAAATGATTGGCTCGCGTTTCGGAGCCCTAAGGTCATTACCGTGTATTCAAAGAGACGAAATGGAGTTATTACCGCAGAGTTTGGTATGTCCTCGGGGGCCAGTGGAATCTCGTAGTATGCCTTACGTAGGTCTAACTTCGAGAATATGGTCTTTCCATGGAAATTAATCGAGAAATCGTGTCAGTGAGGGATTGGGTACCTGTCGGTAACCGTGACTGCATTTAGTTGTCTGTGATCTGCAGATTCTGCACGTGTTGTCCGACTTGGTTTCCAAGTGTACGGGTGATGCCCAGCGGCTACTTGACGGCCTACAAATAGCCTGCTCTACCATGTACTGGAATTCAGCTTTCGCGAACTTTAGTTTGTCCGGAGCTAGTCGCCTAGGTCGCTCGGCCACCGGTGGCCCTTTTGTTTCTATATGATGAAACACGTCACCTTTAGGATTCACCTTAGTCGGTGTTGTCCCAGTGATTTCGGGGAATTCGTATAGGATTTCGCTATACCTGGCCGAACGATCCAGGACGCTAATGCAAAGATTAGGCGACGCTTTGGCAGTCCCTGTTGATGTGGCATGGGTAAGCGAGTCTATGAGGCGCTTATTGTTAAGATCTACTACCAATCCGTAATAATTGAGCAAATCAGCACCGATGATCGGGTAGGACACCGCCGCGATGCATAAGTTCCATACCAAGGGGCGTTCGAGCCGAAGGTCTAGGTTCAGACGCGTTTCCCCGTATGTATCGATGGGGCTGTTGTTCGCTGCGTAGAGCTTGAAATCACTGAGTTGATTTTTGGTCTTATTGTCTACAGGTATGAGGGAAATCTTCGGTCCTGTGTCAAACAGAAAAACTAAACCCGATTCAGTGTCGCGAATATGGAAACGTTTTGATGAGCTCAAACCTCCACCTAAGGTCTCCACTCGGGGAGGTCGGCCTAGTTTCCCGACGGGGGAGAAGGAACCCAAGAGCAGGGAAGAAGGCAGTGCCGTGCATCTTTGTCGTATTTGCGATGCAATCTGCATAGTTTTGTCGCAGTATCACCCTTCGAGGTTTTGCTCTGAGATTTATTCCGATGCGATCCGGAACAGTTTAGATTACGCGCACTTCTCTGGGTGGTTTCGAGTTTGTTTAACCTTTCTAAGATCTGCGTCAGCTGGGATGAAATGCTAGCTAGAATTGGTTCCGTAGCCTCGATAACTTTGTCCGCCATCTGCGCTAATTTTTGGAGGTCCGTAAGTTCCGATCTCGCTAAAGCAGCTCGACATTGCGGGGATAATTGTTCGAGGAAAACGGAGCGTATAACCTCGTCACCCGCCCCAGTGTTAAGGCCTCGCAGTCAATTTAGGATAAGAGACAGTTTCCCTATGGTTGATACTTGACCTTTGGTTAGAAGTCGTAAGCGTTTCTCGGCTGAGGTGCCGTATGTCTCGATTAGACGTGTCTTTATTACGAAAATCTCCGCGGGGCGCGGCACGGCCGTAATAAGATCCTCAATGGTCTGTAGAGCCTCAAGGTCTAATTTCTCCGCAATAGTCAGCTTTGGTCGCCGCCACCGTCATACCCGCATTTCGCAATGTAATTTGCGCTTGGGTAAACCACAGCGATGGGTTGTCGCGACAAAAGAGAGGAATTTTAAGTCTGCGGTAGATCGCACCGACATTCGCGCCATTGTTTTGCGCTGCAATGTTGTCCCGGGCTGCAGCTAGTTCCGTCTCCATGTCCGGGATGCGGCACTGGGCGCCCTAGAGTCTCACTATCTCCGGCATGATTCCGAAAAACTATTTAGGTGTATGAGCTTACAGTTTTGCTGCTGCCTAACTTGCACACGCAGGTGCAGTACACTGTGCTAAGATGCTAAATGCTTACACACACGTGCAAAGAGTATATGATTGTCGGTTCTGATTTTCGCACGCTTATTTCTACATCTAGAACAGAACGATGTAATTTTATGAATTTCCCGGGTAACGGTCGCCTCGCGCGACTTATTTTGGTTCGGGTTAGTTCCACGAAATCCACGAATTCGGAAGCGCAACGTTCCAAGTTTCAAAAAGTCGGTTGCGCGCGGAGAGAAATTTTTTTTTTTTTGTAACGCTGTTTCTTTTGTCACGTTGTTTGAGTGCGTCGGTGTCTACTGAGAATCGCACGCACGGGTACATTTTCGATCTACCCTGCTACGTCGCCGACTCGTTCTTCTTGCCGATGCCCAGCGTGACACTACCTCGGATACGCTCGGCGAGGTGTAGCCTCTGGTGCGAAGATGTCCTGGCGATGCTCAACGGGTGCAGTGGAAAGGCGCCGGTATCGTTGGCTTCACGCGTCCAGTACCCAGAGTTTGCCGGCTAAAAGCGACGCTCGGCGCTGTGTCTACGTTATGTGTGCGGCTGTTAAGCCGGGGCGAAAAATCACATCGGCCTGCTCGAGTAGAGATCTGCTGATATTGAGGTGGAAATGTGGAAGCCCCACACGCGCCCTGATGCAGCGGTGGCTTCGGCGGAATCCACCGGGTCCCCGTTGTACGTTGTCTCCAGTTCTGCGACGATCACGTCGAGCTCACCAATGTGGGTAGTTACGAGTTCTGGTGAAGCAGTCCCACTGCTGCAGATTAGGTAAGGAGGCCAGGGGATGATTGAATACAGAGACGAGTCTGTAATTCACAATATACTTTATTAACTTTCTCTCTTTTAGTACATATCGACCGTCACGGACGGACGACAGAGAAGAACTGACTATACACGCGCTCGCTCTGCTCTCGCTCGCTGCCCCCACTCCTACAGTATAGAGTGGGATCTGTGTCTGGTCCCCACAGCGGATTTGTCGTTAACGCCATCTAGTTGATGTGGAAAATTTTAAAATTTTATCCCTCTTACTTTTATCACATTTAAATTTTTTCCATCGATTTAACATCTGCAGACAAGTGCATGATTTGTGGGGCCCATGTTGTGTCTTTTGGAAGGATCTCTACGCCAAAACATTCAAGAAAAATCTCTCTATTCACATTTGTAATAAATCTTCGGTATTTTTGAACCTCAAATTGACCACATAAGTAGCAAAAAATATTGCAATATTTATTACACTTGTAATTTGCGATGAGGTTGCTTGTAGCATTGTACCCAACACAGGCCATGTCGCCCACCTGTGAAGAGCTGCGGTCACATAATGACGATGTCGGCGGGCCCAATTGCTCACTCTAACCAGCCATCGATACTGGATTTCCGAGTTCCTGCATCGTAAAAGATACATTGCTCATACTTGCCACGACGGCTTAAGACTTCCTAGAGATCTTGCCAGAATTTTAAAACAAAGCTGGGAAGAAAAAAACAAAAAATTTGCAAAAGATATACTGTTGCCCGCCGTCACCGCGTGGAGGTACTCTGGGTGGAGGTATAAGCGATGTATCTTTTTTTCACACGTTTATGATTTGGCTTGTCTTAGGTACAATGCTACAAAAAGCCTTATCGTAAATCAAAAGTGTGATAAAGGTCGAAATATTCTTTATTACTTGTGTGGTCAGTTTGAGGTGGAAAAATTCCGAAGACTTATTAAAAATGCGAATAGAGAGATTTTCTTCAATGCATAGAAATTCTTACAAAAGACACAGCGCGGGTTCCACAAGGCATGTGTAGTAGTTGGCTGCAGGTATTCAATCGATGGTAAAAGTTAAAATATGATAAATTTGTTTCATTTTTGCAGGGAACAACAAGCAGCAACCACAAACACACGAAGGCTGCTGCTCCTACATGAATGCGGTAAATGATTACAATACAGACATTAAATCAAAGATTTAATTACGCAAGCTTATCTTCAATGACGAAACCAGTTTTCAAATCACATGCCAATGCGTCCGATAAAGACAAAATAAAAGAAAGTTCTTTAGATGGTCATGAATCTATGGAAGCATATAAGCAAGGTTCAAAGGAAAGAGATTTACACGAAGATGACATGTATTGAGGAATACGAATAAGGCGAAAGCGAGCAAATCCAAATCAGGGCACGTGAATCGTTCAATCAAAAGGAGTTAAGCGATTTTTTCCGAGATACTGGTGTATCGAAAGATATTGGATTTACGTCCTCAATAAGGCGTGGATTGGCACAACCAGGGACTAAATCTTTCATATATAGAGAGCAGAAAAAAGGGATAAGGTAATATTTTACTCTCGATGAAGATAAAAGTTAGTATATTGTGCGGACGTTTGAGGTCTGCTAAATGAATGAAAACAAACGTATATCAAACCAATGAATGGAGACTTTTCATAGATTCTTTGCGACGTAGCTTAAAAGCAGTTCTGTTACACAGAGCAAATAAGTATGCGAGCATTCCAATACCTCGCTCTAGTAAGCTCTAAGAGTCTTATAAAAATATGAAATACGCCTTAAAAAAAATTAATTAATTATGCAGATCACATGTGGCAGGTTTGCGGGGACTTTAAAAATCATTTCTATCATACTAGAAGAGCAGGCAGGATTCAGTGAGTTCCCATGTTTCTTGTGCTTATGGGATAGTAAGGATCGCATGAAGCATTACAAACAAACAGAATGACAAAATAGAAATGCACTGAATCGAGGTAGTTACAACGTTATTCGAGTACCATTGATCGAACAGTCAAAAATTCTTCTTCCTCCATTGCATATAAAGCTAGGCCTAATGAAATATTTCACGAAAGCTTTGGACAAATAAGGGCAATGTTTCATACATTTACATAAGCAGTTTGAAAAACTCAGAGATGCCAATATAAAAGAACGTATTTTCGATGGTCCGCAAATCCGTAAAATGGTTCAAGATCAAAACTTTATACATGTAATAGTGAGAAGATACCAAGGCGTGTAGGGTGTAAATATGATGGCGGACTACTGTTGGATGTTAATAAGAGAATCTTAAAATACAGGTATTAAAAGGGTCATAGACCCATTGCACAGATCGTTTGAGAATAAAAGGGTTCGATATAAACGAAAAATGTATAAATACCTTTTTTTCATTAACATTTAAGAAACTGCACGATGGTTTTAAGGGTTTAAGGGTTTAAGGTTAAAGGGTTTAGGAATACCATTGATGATATTCATGGTATCAGTTTTCCACAATATTCTGCAATTTTCCGCAATTTTCAGTCACTTACAGTGATTTGCACAAAATCAGAGGATAAAAGGATCGAATGGACAGCGTATTCTTATTCAGCGAGTCAAAATACATGGAAATATGACTGAACTGGGTTCGAATACCTTCTACTATTCACTGATGGACTTCATAAATCCAGTTTTCCGCAATTTTCCGCTTTCATGGTACAAAATCAGGGGCTGATGGAATCAAACGGACAGTGGATTCGTGTTTAGCACGGCAAAATACATAAGGTTATGATAGTCAGTGTTCTGTGACAGACCACTTTTTTTTGTGTGCCTGTGTTATTACTACTGTGTTATTATTACTGTGAGAACTACGATAAATATATCATAGTTCTCAGTTTTTACGGTATAGCCATAACGTCCTTAATGTTTAAGCTATTTACCCGAATCCTAGATATCAATTACGGTACGGTAATCGACCTGCTGATCAGTTGATTACTTAGCCGTATCACCCCGCCTTAAGTCTCTCTCTGTCGAATACATACACGCACACGCACACGAATCGAACATACACCCACCCACCCACCCACACACATGCACACACAGACCCACACACACACGTACTTACACACGCACACACCGATCCACCAACCCACACAGACAGACGCACGCACGCGCGCACAACCCCGTGACAACTGGCGACCTAAACGTGTATGTATTCGGGAATATTGCGAAATTTTGACTTCGACGGAGCAAAGTTCGAATCCCGAAAATTTCTTTTTGCGTTTATCCCGATTTTTTTTAGATTTCTATTTAGGAGGGGACTAGAGAACAATAACCAACCTACAGCAAACCCTCTTGGTAGAGTTAGAAGATTTTCGTGTAAAATGAAGGAAAATTGCTGTTGGCTACAAAGTTCCTGTTTTTTTATAGAATATTCTGACAAATAGTTTTAGATACGGTGCGCCTAGGTGGATTTGAATTGCGAGCGAGATCATTATTTGTTTAATCACAATAAAAATTTGTTTCAACAATAATAAAAATTTTTAAAGAGAAGCATTAGGGTATTGAACACTCGACTAAATTTGTGACGAGCGCTCAATCGATACCAATTCCTATCTTAAGTGAAGGCTACTAGAAATAATTCCCTCAGGGAAATCGAACCAGTGATCAAGAATCGAACTGAGGGGTAGATTCGAACCCGCGGTGATCTGGCTGGTGGTTAATTTTTTTTACGAAGTAAAAAGTTTGTGAGTAGCTGAAAGATAGCAACAAACCAGTAATTGGTCCTAAATCGGCATCGAAGCACCAATTACTGGCAAATTAAAACGAAAACCAGCCCAGTGTATTTTGAAACCGAGCGACTGGTGTCAAACCCCCCCTCTGCAACTCGAAGTGAAATTCAGGGTGTGGAGGTTAAATAGAATTATAATATATTATAAATTATTTATACTTATTTATTGTTTTATTTATAAAAATAAGGTGCGCCATAGGGTACGATCCCTTATAAGAAATCGTACACGCAGCTACACTCTGAAGCACTGACGCGCGTGTAAAGAAAGAGACAAGCGAGCAAGCAAAGCAAAAATGGTACACAACACGAACGAATTTGTACCAGAAGAAGAAGAAGAAGAAGAAGAAGAAGAACAATCCCTTTATATGGAAATACAAGAAGATTTAGGGACAACCTGCATAAAAGGTGCAGTTCTCTTCCCAGATGCCGCTGGTAAGCAAGACTCAAATGCTGCCTAATAGCTGTGGTAGAGCCTGGGAAGGGGCGAATCACCAAGGCAAAATGAAACCTTGGTGAATCGCGGCATCTGAAAAGGCGAAAAATGCCACTAATAGAGAGAACCACAAAATTGAAAGTCACTGCTAAGCAAGGAACGACTGACGCCCCCTAGCGCAGGGGGCGACAATCAGCGAAGCTGAGAGCTGCAGCCTGCCCTCGTTAAGGAATAGACGTTCAGACATACGGTTTGACCAGACAACCTCACTTCAAGTGACGAGCGGAACAGGCCAACGGTAGATTCCAGCAACGGCGGTAACACACTTCGGTGCCGAAACCATCGCAGCGCTGATAACGTTCGATGGATGGTGGAAAGGGACGAAGACCCTCGGACCGAACTGTCGACTGGCAGTGGAACGAATCCAGGCTAGCTAAGGCGATGCCGTCAAGTGGCATCTTGAGACAGCTAATTTTACAAAAAATTACGCCCCGACTGACAGGTCACTTACCGACCAATCACACCAGTGGCTGATAAAAGTGATTAGGGGATCCGCCAAGTGCCGTAAATGGGAGCGTCCAGCAGAAACGGGCCACCGAGCGCGCGCGGTGCCTTTTTTCGCGTAAAAGGCGCTCTGTTTAACTCGTTCATAATCGTATGCTGCGTCTTTGAAAAAAAACCAAGGACCTATATCGATAGATTTTTCCTGCTCTTTCCAATGGTGCCATTGTTTTTATTGCGAAACGCTTTCTTCCGAACGAAAACTAGAGTTGAATATTGGAAGCCATTTTTCTCAAAGTATATCATATTTTTTTTCAAAATAAACTACACCATTGGAAAGTACAACTCTTAAGGTGATGCGATACTGACACTATTACCCAAAATTTGGTTCCCGTTTTTCTCATTCAATTTTTAATTTTAAGAAAAAAACTCTTTGATACGTTGTAGTTCTGTATTAAACTTAAAACGTGTCAAAGAGTTTTTTTCAAAAAGTTTAAAATTGAAGGAGAAAAACGGGAACCGATAATTGAGTAATAGCGTGGATATCACATCACCTTAAGCTTCAAAACACTATCTTGGAGAAGTTGGAGAAATAAAGGGTTTAAAAGTAACAACATGAAAAAGACAGCGCCGAGGGTTTGCGCGAGCCCCTCGCGCCCGTGCGTACGGCACGTTTAAGTGCACGCTCTATTCAATTCGCTAATAATCGTGTACCAAGTCTCTGAAAAAAGAACTAAGGACATATATCGATAGATTTTTTCCTGCTCTTTCCAATGGTGCTATTATTTTTATTCCGAAATGCTTCTGTTCGGGATTAGTACCCGAAGTGCCCGCTAGATAGCAAGCACCAAGCGCGCTACCTTCAATGAAAAACATCACCCCGCGGGCTTAAATAGAGGCCTGCGTCGTCCACTAGCCAGGTGCTTTATGCACATGCCTTATTACTTTGCCCCTTTGTCTTATTGCCTTAATAAAAAAAAGCTTAATAAAATATCTAACATTTTAAATCGTTGCTGTAATCCATTTGATGAAATAAAGCATTCATCGAAACTTAGGTTTGTTTCCGATAAACTTAGAGCTTGTTATCCGCATTTAACTGATAGAGACAAAATATGCGATTCTTGTCGAATAAAATCTAATGCTCAGATTGAAGAAGAGAGTGAGATTTCAATAGAAGATTCTAAAGAAATTATTTTTAATTTGAAAAAATTGTTGAATGACCAAAATTTGACAAAAATGGAAAAGATATTACTTTTGAAATTACTTCCTAAAAACTGGAGCACTCGCAAAGTAGCTAGATTTTCGAACTTGTCTCGTCGACTTTCATCGAAATGTAAATTATTTGATAACCCAGTCCAATTAAAAGACAACAGAGGAAATAAAAAAATATCAAGTGATACTTTAGATCAAGCAAAGTTCTTCTATGAAAGTGATGAGAATAGTAGAATTATGCCAGGCTATAAAGATAACAAATGTATAAAAAATGATTATGGCACAAAAAGTTACATCGAGAAACGGCTTGTTTTATACAATCTTCGAGAACTATATTTAAAATATAAGCAACAGTATCCTGGATCGAAAATAGAATTCAGTAAATTTGCCGAATGTCGTCCTAAATATTGTGTTTTAGCTGGCAGATCCACAAAATTATGTCCACGCATTGGCATTGTAAGTTACAAAACATTTTATATTTACAAAAAAGAAAGGGCGAAATAGCACATCGCGTGTATTAATCCGCCCTTGAGCATAGCGTAAAAAGTTCGGGCAGCCGCTGTCTTTTTGATATTACTATTTTTGAACTTTTCATGTTTCAACTTAAAAATATAATATTTTATAGTTTAAGACTTGTACTTTTGAAGAATATAATTCATTTTGAAGAAAAGACTGATATTTTATTGAAAAAATAGAGTTTAAACATTCAAATGGAATGTTCAACTAGAAGGAAGCATTTCGGAATAAAAATAATGGCACCATTGGAAAGAGCAGGAAAAAATCTATCGATATATGTTCTTAGTTCTTTTTTCAGAGACTTGGTACACGATTATTAACGAATTGAATAGAGCGTGCACTTTAACGTGCCGTACGCACGGGCGCGAGGGGCTTGCGCGGACCCTCGGCGCTGTCTTTTTCATGTTGTTACTTTTAAACCCTTTATTTCTCCAACTTCTCCAAGATAGTGTTTTGAAGCTTAAGAGTTGTACTTTCCAATGGTGTAGTTTATTTTGAAAAAAAAAACATGATATACTTTGAGAAAAATGGCTTTCAATATTCAACTTGAGTTTTCGTCCGGAAGAAAGCGTTTCGCAATAAAAACAATGGCACCATTGGAAAGAGCAGGAAAAATCTATCGATATAGGTCCTTGGGTTTTTTTCAAAGACGCAGCATACGATGATGAACGAGTTAAACAGAGCGCCTTTGACGCGAAAAAAGGCACCGCGCGCGCTCGGTGGCCCGTTTCTGCTGGACGCTCCCAAATGCGTCATGGCTTACCTTCCGCACCCGCCTTGTACCACCTGGCGTGGCTACTTATTTCGGATTCGCTTGACGATTCGATGGTAACGATGCCGGGTAGAGAGTGGATTTATCTCCAGGTCATAAGCGGCGACTATAGATGCGAACGATCCGATTCAGGTATACGTCAGGGGAAGGCCATCCCGGAATGCACTAGCTCACACCAGCCGGACATGATTAAGTACACCGGTTGCTCGGTAGGTCGTTTCACCCGTTTAGCACTACGGCTACGGAAACCCGATTCCGAGTTTCGGGAACTCGAAGAACCTCCGGGGGTAAGGATGGCTCTTTAACACGAAAGAAGTAGAAAGAAGTAGAAGACCGTGAAGAAGAAGATTCCAACACCCAACCACAGAGGGAATCAGACGGCGCAGCTATTAGCAACCCGCCCTCTGCTAGAACCCAAGTGCCAGCGGCTGGTTTTGCGTAGATGGCCCTTCCCACACCTACTCCACAGGTAGGACAGCCTGCGGTGTCAAAAAAGGAACCGGCCAGCAAAGAGGGCGAGACGACCCACGCCAAAACTGCTCCGTAGGTAAGTGAGCCTGCGAAACAGGAAGAAGAATCGACAGAAGGAAGAAGAATCGCGGCAAAGTGAGCCACGTGCTACTGGCTTCACTGCGTACTTATGTAGTGAACCCGTTCGGGGTGCGAAGTGATTGCAGCTTTCTATTCACCGACACGGCCCGGTGCATTTCTGGCGGATGAGACTCGAGGTGAAGCGAGAGATAACACGTGGATTTTACCCTTGAAAGCGGTGCGAAAATACGGTGCGAACTCGGACGCGTGTTTCCTGGCGAGCAGTCCGAAACAAGATGGATACCGCGTGCTCTCGCGCCGGCACGCTCGTCATACCGTCGATGTTTACGGAGCACAAGCCTAAGCCTACCATCAGGTGTGTGCAGCCAAAACTTAAGACCCCCGCCTTGAACTATAAAACGAGTGATAAGGCGTTTCAAGCACAGAGTGTCAAACTCTGGAATTCTCTGGCCCCCCCACCGCTACGCCACTTACCATAATTCTCGTCATTCAAGAGGGCGGTGTGCCAACACCTACTTGATCGTGATCCTTAGCCATCCGTCTAGTGGGTTCTAGGAGCCGCCAGGGCGGGGATCCAAAATAGCCTACTTTAGTACAATATCAAATCTGACTCAGCCCATTATCGTGCCATATATTGCGATACTAATTTAAGTAATTGTAAATTACTGTGAGACAGCATTCACTTGTACTGCGTTACTTAAATGTTTTGTATGACTATGACTATGTCTGTAAATTCTTTTAAACTAATTTTAATTTTATATCTGGCGAATGTACTTTAGTGCTTTTAATCTTCTAATACTGTTTTTTTTTCACTGTTTTGCAAATGATTTTATTTATGTTTTTACTTTTATATATTTTATACGATTTTAAAATTTTATGTTGTTTTTAAATGTACACTCATTATGTATTTTACAATTTTGCCGAGGTGGCAAATAAAGTATTATCTACCGATCTATCTACCCATACACACACACGCACGCACGCGCGCGCGGACGCACACACAAACTTGTGATACCGCCATGCCGAGTAAAGGAGATGGGAATCCGCACACGCCAGTCTACTGGTGGAGCGATACAATAGCACAACTCAGTGCGGAGTGCCACAAGACGAGGAGGCTATCTCAGCGAGCCAGGGAACACTCATTTTCCTTGAATTGTGGGAGAAATTCAAGTTGGCAAGGCTCAAACTGACCAATGCTATCATGTGCAGCAAGCGGTAGTGTTGGGCTGAGCTGCACGAGGTAGTTGACGAAGATCCATGGGGAATACCTTTTAAGGTCGTCATGGCACGGCTCAGGAGTCAGCCATGACAACAGCCCACATGCGCAGAGCAATTTGAGAAGATCGGTAGTACTCTGTTCCCGAAGCAAGAGCCCTTCAGCTATCAAGTGAAGCAAGCAGATGAGCACATCCCTCCGATCACCCGAGAGAAGTTACTTCGACAGAACAAGAGAGTCGGAAACAGCAAGGCGCCTGGAATGGACAACATCTCCAACGTGGCTTTGAAGACGATAGTCAAGATGACTTACGAGATGTTTCTGGACATATACAATACATGCTTCGCAGAGGCGACCTTCTCCGAGTGATGGAAGCGGCAGAGAATTGTGCTCTTGCCCAAGGGCAACAAACCAATTGATGAACTGTCATCCTATTAGCTATTGTGCATGCCAGATTCACCCGGGAAAACGTTAGAGCGCTTTAAAACCTGATGGATACCGCTATTGGACATCTCCTAGCAGGCAACCAGTACGGTTTCAGGAAGGGAAGATCAACGCTCAACGCTATTAACCAAGTTGTCGGTCTGGAAAGCAATGGAAAGGCGGGAGCAAGAAGTATTGTCTGCTCGTAACCTTTGATGTGAGGAATACCTTCAATTCAACCAGGTGAAAAGACATGTGCCTGGCGCAGGATAAGCTAGGCGTACCGGCATATATGAAGAACATGATCAAGAGCTACTTGCAGAACCGACTCCTTGTGTATGTCACAGAAGACGGCCCAAAAGAATCTCGGATCGCTGGGATACTCTCGAAAGGCTCAGAGTTAGGATCTCCTCAGTGGAATATCTTGTAAGATGATCTATTCAAGATCTGGCTGCCACCAGGAGCCGAGATGGTGGCATTTGCGGATGACTCGGGGCTGGTTATCTCTGGAAAGCACTGATTGTGAGAGAGGATGAACATCAGAAATCGTGGAAAAGCTAAAAACCTGCGGCCGCCCTCGCCAAGTAATTCTTAGCGGTGGTTCCGTGAGGGCAATGTAAGATCAATGACGATGAGGTTAGGGTTTTAATCGGTAGGTCCAGTTCAGTCCGACATACGGTTACACGCTACCTACCTTGCATAAATCATGTCTTCCATCCTATAAAAACACACACACACCCGCATACTCACAGACGCACACACACACGCACACGCACACACACAAAGTATGCATTGTGGCCCATAGGCTGGCTAAACTGTCCCACCCCGCACACATACACACACGCACACATGCACACACGCACACACGCACACACGCACACACGCACACACACACACACAAATTATGCATTGTGGCCCATAGGCTGGCTAAATTATCCCACCGCCGACCATTGTAGGGGGTGTGGAGGGGGCGTTATAGGGGTACCTATAATGCTTCCCTCCACCCTGCCTCAGGTAGTCAGTGGTGGGGGTTTGTTTTGACGGCCCATGGTGCCACTATAACTACTCACAGTACAATATAAGTCATGATCGGAGCTGAATTGCTTTTAACATACGTTCAAAGCCAGTGACAAACCAGGAACTGACAGTACATTGATTCAAGATTCCTAGTACCGCTTATTAATAGTGTTAAGAGTAATTTTATTCTCATAATTAAAATTTACAATCATAATACAACATTATTTATCAATACACGTACATAAAAGTATTTTCGCTTACACATTTGGACTTTTTTTTCTCGTGCGAAATGGCTTCAGTTGGCATTTTTTGTCCAGGGACGGCGCGGCACAAACTGGCTTTTTCGCGGTATAGCCTCTTGTTGACTTTCTTCGACTGTAACTCCAAAGTTGGCTTTTCTCCTACCGGGCGACGATATTTTCCGCTGAAGTTGTGTTAGTCCATTGATTTGACCGAATAAATGCTCGCGATTGGATTGCGTCATGTATGAGTGCCTTCACAGTAGAATGTGGACAAGCGTTTATTAAATAAACTGTATACCTGTGAGAAACTATGACAATGCGTTACGCTGTTCTAAAGAACGATATTCGATATTAATACTATTAGAAAATAACTTGCCCGTACTCACAAAGGTCAGACGTATAATCATGGACCCGGTGTGTGTGGTAGGAGATGCAGTCTCCAAAGGAGCTCGCGTTCGACCATAGACACCACATCTATGCGCTCGTCCGGCGCGCGCCCCGTACTCGGCCTGTTACAGCCTGATCCTTAATTCTATTATACCTTATGGCTACGAGCGATGACTTTAGTACTCGCAGACTCATCCGCTGATTGGTTCACTGGTAAAGCTAAGCAAATGAGCAGAGAAGTCTGTGGGTACTAATTACCGCGTATGCCAGACATAAGGAATGGATCACGCAATTTGAATTCGCTGTTACACACGGAAGTGCACGGGCCGAGCGCACGGATGTGCAAGCAGCCATACCATTGGGTACGCGGTCCAAACCTGCATTTCTAACCTCGGTGGTACGCGTGCACTCCCGTGTTCAATTAGCATAGACTACTTCCACATCCATGCGCATTGCGCTCGCACGCGCGTTCTCTTATTCACAGGATCGCGTACAAGCACATGGATGGGAAGCAGCCACAGCCATAGGGACCGAGCCATCGGCGCTGCGGCGCGAACGCCGAGTACAAACGCGCACCCTACGCTGCGTTGTGCAGTATACCATGCTTCTTATTAGTTTGGTTACTGATTGGTCCATGATACAGCCATCAACCAATCAGCAATCCAGTTTACAAGAAGCAAGGCACCTCACAGCTCAGCGCTGTATGTGAACAATCCCTTATACACAGGAAAGCGCGTGCACCGCCGAGGTTGTAGAGGCAGCCTAAGGGCTCTGTATCTCTTACATACTGGGGAGAGCGCGAGCGGCGCGGAGATTGTAGAGGCGGCTTCGGAGAGAGGCTTAGGCTTCCGGCACATAAGAGCGGTTGGCAGCGAACGGACGCGAATGCACGCGGAGGAGCGCGTGCGCTCGCTTCTCCGCGTGCATTCGCGTCCGTCCGCGTTCAATCGCTCTTATGTGCCGGGAGCCTTACAGTGTAGTCGACATACTCGGCTGCACACTTACCGACACCGATCGAGAGTGAGCCGTGATAGACTCGCGCAACCGAGTGACGCGCGCGCGCAACCAACGCCTGGACGGCCTGGGCTAATGCGCTCGCGCGCTCCCCCGCGCTCGCGCTTGACTTTAACGAACAGCGGGAACGATACGCGCGTGCTCGACTGTCCCCTTTTGTAAATTCATGTGAAGATGAGCAACGAAAAGAAGAAAAGCCTGATGAAGTGAAATAGATTGTGTTTCTCATGCAGAAGTACTTGTTCGAAGAGCATTTCTTCGTTATTTATATTATCCAAATTGAATTAATATGTAATGATGTAGACAGTAAAATTTTTTGTTTTGAGGAAGGTAATATTAAGTTAAAAAATCTGTCCTTCCACTTCATTTCAAGTCTTCCTAAAAAATTGAAGAAAGAAAATCTTGATGCAGTTGAGTATTATGTAGTAATATCAGATATTTATCGCACTGGAGCTAAATGTATAGAAAATGATAACAGGCACGATTCTCGACAAGAAGGTGTACATTATCATGTTGTTGGTCCTGTCAGAACAAAACCAGGCAGAGGGGATAGAAGTTCTTTGGACTAAAGTCAATTAGATTTTGTTTACAGTTATATATGTATATAGGTTATGTTCATTTGCTTTTAACGTGAAAAATATGTTTTCTAGGAAAGACTTCAAAAGTATACATCAATTAGTACATGAAATTGAAAAAGCAAGAAATCATTCTGAAATTAATTTAAAAAATATAACAAAAACGCATGAGAAAGTAAATCCTGATGAGAAAATATCACGATTTTATCAACAAAAATTGAAAATATTTACAGTTTAACAGTTACTGATTCTCAACAAGAAGAGGAATTATTAAGAAAAGCTTTAGAAAAAATTAATGAGATACGTTCAATTAGAAATGAAAGACGAATACAGGTATGTACAGTTTTTATGTAAGAAAAATGTAAAGTAATGATATCTTCTATATCAATGTTGAATTTATGTTGAACCATATTTAACCATAATAAAACAAAGAATTAGATGAAATTTTTTAGATACATACAGAAATTAAATTTAATTATTTAATTTAAACTTAAAATTTTAAGTTTCGTAATGCAGGAAACAAGGAAACTATTAGACGTGGTGCACTAATGAAAATGTTATTAAGTACTGCACAAACTTTACCACTATATATTGGTAAAACACCAGGAGCCAAAGCTCCTCCACGGTCTGGAGCTATTCCTGCTGAACCTACTTATGTAGCAAAGGTATAATTTATTAGTATTTATCATTAATTTATTAGTAGTATTAGTAACATTATTTTAGTTTTCATGAATTTTTTAACTGATGTATTTCATGTAGATGGGTGACATGGTAGCTGCTTTAGTAAAAGGTTCAGAGGAAGAAGAAAATTGGATACTTGCTGAAGTAGTTCAATTTAATCCAACTACTAATAAATATGAAGTAGATGACATTGATGAGGAACAAAAAGATAGACATATTTTATCTAAACGTAGAGTTGTTCCTTTGCCTCTTATGAGGGCAGATGCAGAAACAGATCCGCATGCATTATTTCCAAAAGGTTCCATAGGTAAGAAAGTAAAATTAAATTAATTCTGTTTTCAATAAATTAATATTACATTCCTAAACAATTTAATTTATCATTAATAAAATCTGTAGTTATGGCCTTATATCCTCAGACAATGTGCTTTTACAAAGCAGTTGTTAATCAATTACCAACAACAGCACAAGAAGAGTATGAAGTACTTTTTGAAGATGCAACTTACGCAGATGGATATTCACCTCCACTAAACGTACCTCAACGATACGTTATTTCAATCAAGGAAAGTAAAAAGAATAAAAGTCAATCATAATCAAGAGCCAAGTTTATGATTTTATTTGACAGTGCTTATAAACAGACTTTATTTATAATACAAATTTTAAATTAAGTCTATTTAATCTTTAGTTTTAAATTTCCTGGTGAAATTACTAAAATGAAAACATTTTTTTTTAATAAATTAGATATATATTTTGAAATACTATAATTAGTAATATTATTTTTTAGTAATATTATTTTTTAAGAATCGTAAGCCAAAATAAAATCTACGTTTATAAGTGATAATTTTGCAGTTTTTTATTTTATTTACATTCTCATAAATTACCTTTATAACAATATTACAAGAGATGATTCTTCATGGAATTTATCAAATTATTGTGTCTAGTGTATTTTGTATACATTTTGTTTTAATTTTCTTATTATAATTCTCTGGTGTCGATGTTTCATTTGTTAACCATAGTGCATACAAAATATAACAGACAGCATCTAATATTTACATTCAAACAATAAATATAATACCCTCGTCATATAAATAATATAATTCTATCAAAAATTAATTTTTTTTTGTACTAGGATATCTATATAATAAATTATTTCTAGCTGCCTCAATAATGCTCATAAATACAATACGTCTCTCTATCTTATCCATACGCAACGCAAGTTGTCGACTTGAGTTTGATCACGTACATCGACGCGCGCCGTAAAGTCGTTGTTTATTAATGACAATGTTGTTAGAGAAAAAGCTTTACGTATATTATAATTGAAAATAACAATTATAATATACGTCTGCTCAAATTAGAGTAGCCAATGCTTACACATGTTGACAGAATTTGACATGGTCTAATTTAAATGTGACTCCAAAGAAGCCTCTTAAGTCCCTTAAAAATTTAATGCTGAAAATATTTTGTTATTGTTATTTCTTTTGATACATCTTTTTTACCAAGAGCCATGAAAAGTGCAGTCATACTTTGAAATGGAGAATCTACACAGCCATTTCTAAGATGAATAAATTTATTTATTAAAACAATTACATAATTACATTTTATATCACTCTAACCTCAAAATCATAACTTTAATATGATTATTCGGCTCTCGTGGTATAAAATACTGTACGACACGGTACTTTTGATTAAATAATCATAAAATCTTTTTACTTTACATCACCCGATTTATACATAAAACTTTTTTCATAAGTTATATTCCACACTCTAATCTTAGCGAAAGACCCTCCTTAATAAAAATTACAAAAGTCTGTTGATATTAGTGTAAATACAGCAACCTATATGTATGCGGTATCATAATCAGCAGCTCAGGTGGGCCGTCAAAAAGAAAGTCCAGCTCTTCCAAGCACTGGCAAAACTGCAGGTATGAGCCTCGCGTTCCATTCGCTAAATATGCTCCTGTCTGCTGCTGTTCTCATTCATGGCAGGGCTCTAATACAGAAGGCCGCTTACAGAAGGGATGATGACATAGATCGAGAAGAAGCTGCCTTTCTTCACTCTGAGATATTTTCAGTCAAATAGAGTCTGCACAAGGGAACCGCCACTTGGATCATTGGTCATTCGCTGATGTCACTTGCTTCTCTGCACTTGCTCTGAGAAGAAAAAAATTGACATTAACACGCATAGGATTTGATGTTGTTATTATTTAAGAAATTTATATAATTTAAGTGACTTTGTGTAATTTTTATGCTGTGTATGCTAGATAGTAATTAGTAAAGGCAATCCAACATACAAACATTTGCCTTGATCAAGCAATTTCTCAATTTCATTATACTAAAAAAAAAAATGCACGAGCTATTTACTTTCATACAAATAAAAATTTCTTTTCAACAATGGCAACTTACAAAGAATGAAAATTTACGTTGACACTGAGGATTTACCAAAAATAATTGAAAACTCAATTCTAAATGATTTTTGAAAAAAAGGTTAAAAGAAAAAAATAAATAAATAAAAGCTACCTAACTGATTTTTTAGGCAGGTGACTTTTATTATGTTTTGCTTACTCACCATGATAATTTAGCAGTTACATCTTCTGGCCGGCATAGTACTGATATGAAATAAGATTGTACCCAATTGTCTTGTTGCCTATGCAGCGCTAATATCTTGTCATCGGGTTTGTGTGCTGTTGTTCTTGTTCATAGCAGGGCTTTTACAGAAGGGATAGCATACCTGGAGTCTATTGAATCAGTACACTTATGCTGTACATTTTCTTAAGAGGCCAGAAGGTTCACTTTGTTCTTATCAAACTTGCTCCTCGTTTTGAATGAAGCTTGTCCTTCATATATACGAGATCTGAGATAATTTTTCACTTGACTGAGCATTCTCAAAGGAGACACTTCGATCGCTGTTCTGTCACTGTTATCATTTCTGGTCTTTGTACATACTCTGAGGGAAGAAAAAAACTGTGATTAACACACTGAGGATTTCATATTGAATAAAAGTTACAAGAAACTTTATATTATTGAAATAACTTTCCTTAATTTTTATTTTATAATAGATTAAACACTACAGTACGGTATCTCAAAGTAAAGTAAAGGCAATCTAATATTGAACATGTTTGCTACATATGACAGGTAGTTTGTATATTTTAGGAGCAGCACGCTTTTCTTTGGAACGAGTCTTTCACATCTGGTAAACATGCTTTGAATGTGCATTGAGTGTAATACTTACTATAAAAGGGCATTGTTGAGTAAAACTTCTGTGGGAGCATACAAAAATTACGAACACTCAATACTGTAACCTCAATAAGTCAGTTTTATCATATAATAAGAAATAAAAAGCAACGTTGTTGTCAAAAAGTAACAGTAAAAGATACACTTCACAAAAAAAAGAACTGATACTAAGAATTTTTTGTAGTATACTAAGAATGTTTTTATAGTAGAAGAATAAGTTTCTTTTACGTTGTCACCTTCCAGCAAAAAATTACTTTTATTGAACTTAATTAAAAATAATTAACAACTAAAGCAAACTGCATTGTTTTTTATTATTAATTATTTTTAATTGATAAACCTTTTTTTTTTTGTCGACAGGTAACATCATAAAAAAACTTATTGTTCTACTATAGCAACATGAAATTGTTAACGTGTTAATGCATTGACATGTCAATTCTTTCTTTTCCTTGCTGTTTCTTATTATACAACAAATTCCACTTTTGGTGGGTATGGTAGTTGCTTCCCATTATTTTGTTATGCTTCCACATATTCTTTATTCAACAATGTCCTCTTTAAGTAAATATTACCTACAAAGCACATTCAAAACATCCTAGCTGATCTGGCAGACTCGCTCACAGTATATTGGATTCCAGGATTGCTCTGGAGAAAATCATGCCGCTCCTAAAATATACAAGTCACCTGTCAGATCAAGCAAACATGTTGGTTAATACAAGTCTTTACTATTTACTTTGAGGCGACAATTATATTATATAAGTATTAAAGAATACCACATCAATAGTGTATGCATGAAACTTCTCAGTTTCATTATACTAAAAGATATACAAGCTGTTTACTTTTATACAAATGCAAATTTTGTAAAGAAAACTCAAAAAAAGAGAACTGACATTAACAATAAGGATTTCATATTCTTATAATAATTGACAAAAAAAGAAATAAAGAACAGATGATTTATTGTTTTTATAATATTGGAAGTATGTAACTCATCTTGATAATTTTACGGTTAAATATATCTTCTGACCTGCATAGCGCTGAAAACTTCTTCAAATTAACGGGTCAAAGAGAAATCAGTGTGTGACAATGTTGAAGCAGTTTGCACTAGGCATCTGTCTTATTGCACTATAGCATATATACACATTGCTAAAGTCTTATATCACCGTGTGTGTGCTGCTATTCTTGTTCATAGCAGCTGGGCTCTTACAGAAGGGATGGCATAGCTAGATCTTGTTTTACAGCAATATTATACTGATATTGTTGTTTAATTGCTCCTGAAAATAGCTTGTTTGTGGTTGGAGCGACAGTTGACAGTTGTAGCCTTCGTTTCTGAATCATCCCATCACAATTAGTCCACTGGCATCATTTAATTACTTTTGCTGCTGCTCTTCAAGGATCTCAACTTCTGCATTATTTGAGCTTCCCAGACTCGAGCATTTCACAGCTTATTTCAGCCGTAAAGACTGTCTACAGTTGAGTTCTTTGGATGTAACCATTGGCAGAGTTGATGTATGTGTGTCGCATTCCTACTTGACATTATCTTCTTTGTGTAGCCAGAAGTTCTTGGACTGATGCTCCTCACTTTCTCAAATGTGCATTGAGGACAAATTGTTCTAAAATAAAAAAAAAATAAAGAACTTTGCTTCTGCGTTATATAACTACACTGATAATATATACACAAATACATATAACAAACTTGTTCGTTTTATCTATAAATTCACTTCTTCCTCTTCTAACAGTCATATGACACAGTTGTAAACATGCACGCTTGATGCAATGATTATTAACATTGCAGATATAATCCACATGAAACAGTATACATTACGATACTAATGTAAAAAATCATCTTACGCACCAGTGTCATACAGTATTTTATACCACGAGAGCCGAATAATCATATTAAAGTTATGATTTTGAGGTTGGACTGGTATAAAAAATATAATTTAAAAACAAAAAATTTTTTTAAAGTCTCACATAATTTGCCATAGTCACTGCGGTGCTAGAATGACGATATAACTAGAGGCTCTTGGTGTGGTGCAGTCACGTTTTGGAGTAACTTGAGCCGAGAAGGTGCTTAGCTTATTTTGTGTTGACTGTTGATTGTTGTGATTGACGTAACTTTAACTTAAATTAGATTATAACTGCTCCCCTGCCAAAGCTTGTTGGTGATGTGGCATCGGCGCCGCTGGTGGAGGTTGAAGACACTGGGACACAGGCAGCCTTTTTTCGTTAGTAAACACGACTAGACTAGACGCTCTAAAAGTACGTACTTGCTCGATTACATTCCGCTCCGTCTGGTGTCTACCATGCACAGCGTCATCTTGACCTCGCAACTCCTATATACTCTCGCAGCCTTGCAGTCTTGCACTCGGTGAACGCTTGATACATATATTAAAAAATTATTTTCATATTTTTGGTAAAAGAATAAGACTTTTGATAGATCACATAATGTATATTACAACAAAAATATTTATTAATGATTTCGAATGTTTCTAAAGATAACATAATACATAACTTTATATCGACTTATATTTAAAAAGTATTGTTCAGAACAAAATAATTTTTAAATAATTAATTTGTATAACATCAGTTTACGACTAATACATGCATCATGAGCATTTGAAACCTATTTTATAAATTTCATTTCTTTTTTTTTCAAACGAATGTGACCTTTGCGCAATTTCAAATAAAACTGAATTTGACTACTTACTAAAACGTGTGTCATAAACAAAAAAATAAATAACTAAATCATTTTGCTATTATTTAACTTTATAGCAAGTTTTTTTTTTTAATTTTATAGCATTTCTGTTTCTCTTCTGTTATTCATGAGATTGGTCGAACATTGTTTGGATGTGGGTGCAGTACTTTGTAGTTGCTGGTTAATTAGACGAACTTTGATTGTTATGGGCGTTGTTATCGTCTAGAAAAATGCATTAAATTATAAAAAAATACTTTTTTGCATATGTTGTTAAGTCCGGAAATAAGTGGAAATAAGTAGTAATTAGTTTTATATAAGTTTATTATATAAAATACAATAATTTATTACCAATACAATCTGCTGGCTTCTGGTAGGTCGATGTGTTGTAATTTCAATTACAATTCTTTTTATAACGCTTGCTTTTATAAATTTACTATAAATAACTTATAAGATCTGCTTACTAGACGAGTAAGGCTTACGATTACAATTTGAATAACTTATAAAATCTGCTTACTAGATGTGTAAGGCTTACGGTTTCAACTTCTCGATGTCGTAGAGGTACACGGAGTTCGCCAGGTTTCTTGTACGCTGTGACTGACTTGCGTGATGCATTTCGCAGTTTTATTATGCGGTTTAATTGGGTTATAGATGATAAATTGAGATCATCTTTATTAAGAAATTTTCGGTTGCGGCTTATACGCGTAGCATTTAAGTGGTAGCATTGTGAAATGCTGATTTGTTAAAAATTTGCACGCCACTGTCTTCTGGAGGTCGATGGCTCTCTACGTCACACGGTCTACGGTACGATGCCTGAGCGAAATGCTGCGTTGCATTCTCGCGTTTATATGTCAGGAAATATCTGATGTGAATAAACTTTCAGAATCAAATTCTAAATCTATAATACGTCTCCGGACGTAACACCTCCCCCCTTAGACTGTTGAATGTCATAGAGATTCAACAATGTTATTATGCATCAGAGATTTCCTGTTACAAAAATTTATTGATAAGTAAATGATAAAATATAATAATACGGGTTGTGAATGATAATAATTATAGTAAAAATAATAATAATAATAAAAATAATGATAATAATAATAATAATAATAATAATAATAATAATAATAATAATAATAATGATAATAATAATAACAATAATAATGATAATAATAATAATAATAACGATAACAATAATACTCGTCAGTTCTACTTTGATTTAGTGGTTATCAGATTTAAGTTTCAAATGACCCTTTCAGCATTTTTGAGGTTGTCTGGTCGAACGTTGATTTGACCTATTAATTTTTCTTCCTGATCCTCCTATCTCGGTTCTTATGGGGATTTTGATGTCGGGATGCAAGTTCTCGATTTTAGCCCTTCCCTATCTGCTGGCATTGGTACTAGTGTTTTCGGGCTTAGTCGTCATTTAACTTGATTATACGAGGTCGGTGACTCGATGTCGCACGAACGAAGTGCTGCGTATACATTATTCTGTGTCTTGAAAAATCACTGATTTACGTTTTATTTAATGAATGTTTAAATGATACGTCTCCGGACGTAACACCTCCCCCCTTAGACTGTTGAATGTCGTAGAAATTCAACAAGTGAAGTAATTGAATGATCAATTTGAGTTATTAGTAATTTTTTCGTTACAAAAGATTTAATAATAATAATAATAATAATAATAATAATAATATAAAATTAATAATTTTAAATAAATTTTTGAATCGTCTATATATTTTAAAATAAATTAATTATTTTCTTCCTAATACTAGTTTTGCACTTAACTTACTGATTTATTTTGTACCGATTTTTCTAACGTTCAAATTTCAAAGAATTCCTATAGAGATATATATATATATATAGATTTCGATAATTTAATTATTTCGTTATCGGTAATATGTAATAATTTTTTTGTTCTGCTGTATTTACATAAAATAGTCATTCGTTAATTAAGCTTAGAAATAATGTGCTTATTAAATAATTTTGTTTTTCTTTTTTTTAGTAAATAAACGATGAGAAATATATAGGGAATGATTCAAGTGATCATTCACTTCCCTCCCTGCTTAGATATTTGGCAAGGGATATGTTTTTTCTTTCCTCTCTTTGTTTAAGTAGAATAACATTAAAGGGCTGTCATAGTCTGTAAAGGGGTAACCCGATACAGGTAAATCCTCAACCTCCACGTCCACGTACGTGACAGCTGGAAACGTCTTCTGTCGCGTCAATGCTTCCAACAGCAACGCTACAACAGAAACGGCTGACGGAGGCTCTGGGTCACGGGTTACACCCTTCCCGTGTGGGGCGCGGAGCCTAAAAAGGGAACCTCCGAGCTTCATTAAGCGAGAAGGGAAAAAGAGTCAAGAATAGTGGTACCTGACTCTGCTACAGCCACTCATCACAAAGAAAGAAACACACAACACCTCTAACACGCAGTACACTGACAGACGAACACGCACGACACTTGCACAGCAGAACCTTTGGACGACGGACTACGAGCTTCGCTGTGCTGGCTTGCGGTCCCGCAACCCCGGCCCGCAGAGGGTACACCGGATAAAACCAGTCCGGCCGCCATCGGATAGTGGCCGGAGCGCTCCTGGGCCGCCGGTAGTGAGGGGCCCGAACCCTGCATTAACCAGCAGGGAGGCTGCCCTGCATAACGGTGTATAATCCCTCTCCCGTATCAGTGCCGGGTGGTTCCCGGGTGGGACGCTGCTGCGGGGTGTGGGGGCTCCGACGAGGCCACTGCGGCCTACCGGGGTGGCGGAACTTCCCGGGAGTACGCCGGCGGATGCCCCTGATCCTAGGCCGAAGGTACTCTGACCAACACAACACAACCCACACGAAGTTAGTTTTCAGGAGAGTAAAAAACAAAATGCAAGACAAAAGTACAGAAAACGCAGTTAGAGCGCAAACTGCATCGGGTGTCCCGCCCAACACCGAGTACCTGACACCAGGCAACACTCAGGAGATCAGACATAGAACAGCCAGCACGTCAAGCTTTTATAGCGCCATCAGCGACGCTAGCACCTCTGGCACGTCGCCTGACGACGTCACAGGGCCCTCCAACTTGGAGCACGAGGTAGACAAAACCGTAAGCAGCATGCTGGCTGAGATTAAAATAATGGAGAAAGCAACGGAGAAGCAGAAGAACATCTCCAAAGATGTTAAAGAGGGGCTGAAGACGCTCAGGGCTCTGCTGGCGGTACTCCAAACCGCACGCGAAGAAGCCAAGAGGAAGGCCCGTACAATCAGGCTTCCCAAACGGCGTAGAGGTGCAGGGGACAGTCCAGAATCACAGCCTGAGGCCCAAAAAACCAAGAAGAAGAAGACTGCCAGCAACATCCAACGCCCCCAAATCCAGGTATCAGACGACAGAGGGGACCTGGTTGAAACCCAAGTAGGCACAGGTGAAAATCCCCAAGAAGGCTGGAAAACTATGGAGAACAAAAAGAAGAAAAAGAAGAAAAAGCAATGGGGGGCCCCAGACCGCCACTACGTCCAAACTGCAAGGCCTCTAAACAACGGGGCGGCGTAGTGCTAATCGTGCCCAAAGACGGCAAGACCTTCGTGGACGTGGTGCAGACGCTACGTACGGTTGACACCTCTGATAACAACCTCCAAATCAGAGGAGTCACAAAGACGAAGGGCGGCGCCGCACTAGTACGCACCAAAGGAGATGGAAGCACTCACGGAAACCTGAGTGGATGTCTCCTGGAGATGCTAGGCGAACAGGGGACAATCAAGGACATGACCCGAAAAGTGACCCTGGAGATACTGGACCTGGATTGCCTTACAGATACTGACGAAGTACGAATCGCACTAGACGGAGTACTGAACCCGGGCGCGGATAGACGGGTCTCGGTCCTCGGGCCAAACAGCCGAGGACAGAAGATGGCTATCTGCGAGCTCGGAGACCGAGACGCGACACGGCTACTCGAGATGGGACGTATAAAGATAGGGTTTGTCAGCTGCCGAGTGAGGACCCGACTGATGGTGCCGAGATGCTACAAGTGTCTCGGCTACGGCCATTACCGTACAAACTGTAAAGGACCGGACAGACGCGACTGCTGTTGGAAGTGTGGAAAAAATGGACACAGGGCTGGGGCCTGCACGGGTGCTCCCCTCTGTTTCTTGTGCCCATCACAGGAAGGCGGAGGGGCAGCGCACGTTCCGGGCACGGCGCTCTGCACCGCATTCAAAACAGCGCTGACGGAGGCAAGAGCGAGACAGAGGACCGTTCGCACTTAACAAGACGACGACAGTGCTCCAAGGCAACTTGAACGGCAGTAGCCTGGCTCATGCCTTACTGCCCCAGCTTGCCGAGGAGATGAACGCGGACGTTATAATGATAAGCGAGCCGTACAGAGACAGAGACAGCCCGACTTGGTTCGTTAATGCCTCCCGTTCTGCGGCGCTGTGGTTCCGGGGCGGGCCAGGTCGCGTCTCACAAGCCAAGGGAGGGGCGAGGACTACGTCTGGGCGCGGGTGTCTGATGTGACGTATGTCAGCGTGTATCTTACTCCGAACTGTAGCGCCGCGGAGATCGAACGAAAGGTGGCGGCCCTCGAGGACGCGCTTAGGGCATCCCCGGCCCCGTTATCTTCGCGGGGACGTTAACGCCAGAGCCATTGAGTGGGGCATGACGACGACGAACAAACGTGGACGGCTGCTGTTGGAATTGGCTGCGAGGCTAGACCTAACAGTAGCAAACGTGGGACAGGCGACGACATACAGGAGACCCGGCTATGGCGCATCCATCCCAGACGTGACCTTTGTGACGACTGGACTTCTCCGAAATGTCGAGGGGTGGCGGGTGTTCGAGGGCTACACGGCCAGCGACCACCAGTACATCATCTTCGGAGTGACCGACAAAGCACAGAACAGAACAGGGACCGCCCAAACTCCCGCGGGATGGAACATGAAAAAACTAGACGTTGACAAACTGACGGCACAGCTGGACAGTGAACCGGACCCGACAACGGTGATCCCTCGCGGCATCGGTGGTAGGGAAAAGGCTGAAAAGCTAACAGAGGAAACGTCGGGGCTCTTGAGACGGCTCTGTGACGCCTCTATGCCAAGAAAACGGACGAGACGTGACAAAGAACCGGTGTACTGGTGGACCGAAGATATCGCGCGCCTCCGACGCGAATGCCTACGGCTCCGACGGAGGGCCCAGCGCGCCCGCAACAAAGCGGACGCGATGGCCCACTCGGAGGAGTACCGGGTAGCGCGCAAAGAACTGAGGCGTGCTATCAATGACAGTAAAAAGGAAAGTTGGACCAAACTGATTAACGAGGTGGACTCAGACCCTTGGGGAGCGGGTTACAAGATCGTCACCCGCAACCTGAGAGGCAACAATCCACCGGTAGTCAGGGACGAAGAAACGATGGACAGAATCATTGACGGACTCTTCCCTACACACTTTGAACAAGGGTGGGGGGGCGACGATACTAGCGGCGACGATGTGCATGAGTTCACCCGGGGTGAGCTCAGCTTGGCTGTTGCGCAGCTCCCGGCGGGAAGGCACCAGGTCCGGACGGTATTCCAGCGGAAATCCTCGGGATTGTTGCAAAACGACGCCCGGGGATACTCCTGAACCTATATAATACATGCCTGGCGGAGGGCGTGTTCAGCAAAGATTGGAAGACGGCGCGACTGATCCTCATTGACAAAGGAAAGGGTGGGGACCCGGACTCGCCGTCATCCTACAGACCGCTGAGCTTGCTGAATACACTTGGCAAGCTCTTCGAAATGCTCCTGAGACCGCGAATCCAACAGGCGGTTCGGGACGCTGGCGGCCTGAACGACAGACAGTACGGGTTCAGACAAGGACGATCGACGATAGGAGCCATCCAAAAGTGATCGACTCCTTTGACAGAGCACAGACCAGACCCCACAAGGACAGACCAGTGGTGCTCCTGGCGACTCTGGACGTACGTAACGCCTTCAACTCGGCGAGGTGGACGGATATCGTGCGGGCATTCTCCGACGCTTTCCCGCTACCCCATACCTTCTCCGAACCCTCAAGGACTATCTACGAGACCGTTACATTACGTACGGGACGCAGACTGGGGTTAAGAAAAGAAAAATGACGGCGGGAGTAGCGCAGGGCTCGATCCTTGGCCCTGATATTTGGAACGTAGGTTACGATGAGGTGTTGGATCTTCCGATGCCGCCAGGGGTCTATCTGGTCGGCTACGCAGACGATCTGGTCATCGTCATCACGACCAAGGATACACAACTGGCTCAGATGAGGCTGACCCAAGCCATGAGACGGGTGGACGAATGGATGCAAAGCCGGGGACTACAGCTGGCCATGCAAAAGACGGAGTTACTATACCTAACTAGGAAACGGATAGACACGACGATACCCATGACGGTGGGGACGTCCGTTGTGCATCCTGGACGGTCCGCCAAATACCTGGGGGTGACCCTGGATACGAGGATGACCTTCTGGCCGCACATACGTGGCGTCGCTGAGAGAGCGGCATTAAAGACCGCCGCCCTCGCCCGCCTCATGGCAAATACGAAGGGACCGAGACCGAGCGTACGACGACTGCTTATGACAGTGACCAACTCGATGCTCCTTTATGGGGCCGAGATATGGGCGGACGCGACGCGAATAGAGAAGTACCGCAAAAGATCGCGGCGGTACAAAGACTGGGAGCGCTGCGAATCGCGTGCGCGTACCGCACCGTCGCAGAGGTGGCGGTACTAGTGATCGCAGGGGTTGTCCCAGTAGACCTTCTCGCTCTCGAGCGGAAGAGGATCTACGAGTACAGCGAAGAAAGGGGAAGAGCGAGGGCCTCCATAGACGCACGGACGACGACGCTGACATCCTGGCAAACGCGATGGACAGACAGCGACAAAGCCAAGTGGACGAGACGCCTCATAACGGACGTGCGACTCTGGCATAAGAGAGGAGCTGGGGAGGTGAATTTTTACCTGACCCAGTTCCTATCCGGACACGGATACTTCCGCCAGTATCTGCATCGGATGGGGAAGGTAACGACCCCGTCCTGCAGGTACTGCGGACATAATAGAGACGACGCGGAGCACACATTTTTCGTGTGCCCCGCTGGATAGTCGCGAGACACAGACTACAGACGAAGACAGGTGACATCACACCGGAGAACGTCGTGACACTGATGCTGTCAAGCAAACAAAACTGGGACGACGTAGCACGCTACGTGACTCACGTACTACAAGGCAAAAAGACTGACGGTTGCCTTGAAAACTGATACAGAAGACGAAAAACAGACAGACGAGACAAGATATATAAGATTGCCGTAGGGCATAGAAACGCCGACCGGTCCGAAGTAATGTGTATAACAGTTCCGGACCGGATTCCGGTGAACGCCGCGGGAAAGGTTTTGGGTGTTTAGGGGGTAGAAATCCCTCACACCGCGGAGCCCGGCGCTTCGTGATGGTCTTAGTGGGCCCCCCTCCATGCTGTAAGCAAGGACGGGGGCCTCGGAAGATTCACCTAGTACCTCGGAAAAACAAAAAAAAAAAAAAAAAAAAAAAAAGGGCTTTTGATGTTATCATAACAAAATTATTTTAACAATCGTATTATAATTATTTCCAAAAGAAAAATACAATTATATATGGTGTAGGTTTTTTTCGTAAAAAGGAAGTGAATAATTGAAATGATATTGATAAATTTTGACTTGTTATTGCTTTTATGCATCATTGTATTTTACCTTTGTTTGAAAACTTTCAGTCATTTCAAAAGTTCATTTTAGAACTTGAACTTTTGTTTCGGCATAGGTAGCATTCACATATCTGCTTTAAAGAATACGCAATCTGTTAGAGTAGAAAAATGTTTTACATACTCAATACAGTGCAGAATAGTGTATCTTATATAGGATGATCATGTTAGTATATGACAGAACTGATCATTCCAAATACATATATTCTATTTAATCTTAGCAATGTGAACGTAGCTACCTTTTTTTTTTTTTTTTTTTTTTTTGGTAGGTAAATACAGTTTAATTTTGCATAAAATTAGTCAAATTATTATTATCTTTTTTTTTATCATACGTTAAAAGGTTTAGAAATGGGTTCTACTTCTTTTCCTTTTGGATTAGTTCTATACTTTGTTATTCAAAGATAAAATCATAAGCTATTAAATTGATCATAAGTTAATTCGTCCCTGTAATGTTTTCTACTTTGTGATTAAATAATTACTTTATATATTTTTATTATTTAATAACACATCATTTTCACATGTCAAATTTTTTTGATTGTTTGATTGTTATAAGACCAAAGTTACTTTGTATTAATATCTAATCGCAATATTTATGTATTATTTCTAAAATTTCATTATTCAAGTATATCTTATTTCAATCGCATTTTTCTAAAATTATTAGCTTTCATAGGGAATATAGTTGCTTTTCATAAAATACTGACAAGTTGATACGAACAATTGTAGACAAACGAATAAGTGGTTATAATTTTAAATTGTATATTTGGTAAAATCTGGATCACCTTAGGGTTATATATTAGTTGACCAAGAAGTAGGATGGTTTTGCTTCAAATGGAAAAGTTCAGCTGCAATTATAATTCTCCATTCCTGTATTAAATTTGGAAAAATAAGAAGAGATTATGATAGATGTTAATATTGAGTATGTTGTCCATATCCTAAAACAAAAATGTTATGTTATTATTTGTTATAATATTGCTTTGCTTGTTTTTCATAATTAGTTAAGATATTATTTTGTTCATTTTAATAGCATTGAAAATTCTTATTATGCTGATCCTTTTGAAATTGATTCATATTTGGTTCTTTAATAGGCCACGTTTTGTCTCCCTTTTTAAACCTTTTTTTGATAGTAAATTTATTGTAGTAACCTTTAGATTTTAATTTTAACTTTGTAATTTTTGATAATTCTTTTAAATATTTTTTATAATTAGATATCCATTTTAGTTTTCTGACGTTTTTATTAGATTTTACTTTGATAGGATAGTTAAAAACTAACTGCAATTGGTGTACTTTCTTAGGATTTGTATTTAGATTGATCATTACGTTATGATCTTGATTACCCAAAGTTTCTTTTAGTTGATTTTTATTCTCAAGCTGTTCTTGGTGTTCTTGATTATCAAATATTTTTAGATGACTTTTATTCTCTAAATGTTTTTTAGTTTTTGATTATCAAACATATCTTTTGGTTGATTTTCATTTTCGAAAACTACTTTACTATTATTTAATAAGTTCTTTAGATTTTTTTATCATTTAATAAAGACTCTTCTGAATGTATTGATGCTATATTCTCTTTTAACGAATTTTCAAGCGAGTTTTGTTGGAATTTAGTTTCCATTTGATCATCTTCGGAAAATGGTTCAGCTAAAGCAAAAGTTATGTCTAAAATGACTTTAAGATCATCATAAAAAGTTACTGTTTCCAATGAATTATTACCTTCTTTATTATTTTCATTCGAAATTTCATTCTTTTGGTTATTTATATTGGATTCATTAAAATGAATTACATTAATTTCATCACAATCCTCATGAGTTTTTAAATTAGATTCGTTGAAATTCATTTCTTCATTAGTCTCATAATGTTTTACAGTAGATTCAATAGAATCAATTAAATTTGTTCCCATAATTTCTTCAATTTCATGATTATTTTTGAAAATTTCGTTAAAGTCTATAAAATTAATTTCATTAGTATTTCCATGATTTTTTATAATCATATTATTATCTTTTGGTTCATCAGTGATTTCATGTATTTTTATAAAAGGTACGATAATTAAATTGATTTCTTTATCATCATTAATTATTGTAGATTCCTCTATGATATTAGTTTCCTGTTTAATTTTATTTACTTTATTTTCTGTAATTAGTTCATTACCATTATACCTTTCAATATTCGTTGTATTAACTTCGTTTTTCTGAATTTTTGATTCGTTAATTGTTTCTTTCGTAACATTATGGTATGATTCATCAGTATTAATACTTGGATATTGTTTGATTTCCTCACATTCTTCAGTAGTATGATCTGGATTTTTACAAAGATCACAATGATTTCCCATTGCATTATATTGCATCATAAGATTTTTAAGTTTTCTGCAGTTGTCGATGTCATGTCCAATTCTTTTGCAATAATCACATTGAATTCTTTTCCTATTGACTGTATTGGGTTGTTGATTATTAAAAATCGTGTTTCTTGGCTTGTAATTTTGTTCTTGAGTTTTGTTAATGAATCGGTTATAATTTCTTGTAGTATTTGGTAATTGATGAATTTCTTTATTTTCTAAAATTTTGTAATTTGTGCTATTTTGAGAATGAGCATTTCTTTCTGGGCAATACTTTGCTGTATGTCCGATTCTGTTGCAAATTTGACAAATTATTCTATTTCTTAAAATCGCACGCTTGCAATCTGATGAATCGTGGTCTTCTTCCTTACATAACGCGCACCACATTATTTTTTTGTTTATAGGGCAGTATTTTATCCAGTGCCCGAGTTTATTGCATTTCATACATACTGCTGACAGACAGTCTTTAGTTGAGTGACCCGTGCTTCCGCAATACTCACAATCAAGTTCATATTTCTTTATAACAGGGCATTGAGTAGCTGCATGTCCTATCATTTGACAGTATTGGCAATAATCTTCATTTGTTTGGTTAAATGTACACTTCTCTACAGAATGTCCTCTGTGATTACAGAGTTTACAAAAAAGTTCTATTTTATTTTTAGCATTTTTGCAAAAATAAGATATATGATCTTTACTTTTACAATAAACACAAACTGCATTAGAGCAAAACAATGCTTCGTGATATTGATCTCGGCAAATTTGACAATGAAATACTTTAGTATAATAATGGTTTTGTTGTTTAAAATTATAAAATGTATTAGCTTGATTATTCATCATGGTTTTTTCATTTTATTAAATGTTCGTAATTATTATTGTAGTTTATTTTTGAATTTATCTTTTATTTTGTTTATTATTGTCTTACTTTCATTTTCTCGTTTGAGTATTGTTTATTTTTTATATGATAATATTTAAATATTTTTCATTTTCTTATTTTATTATATTCCCTTTTGCAATGTAATATTTTATTGTAATTTTTTTTTGGTATGATTCTTCATTATAATATTCTTACTTTTATTGTAATACTTTTCGTTTGTTTAGTTATTTTTTATTATTATTTTGATTTCCTTATTTTGATAAAAAATGACTTGATTATTTTATACACTGATTATATCTCTCATATGTTTTCTATTTTGTATTGTGTAAATTCTCTATTATTTATTTCCCTTTATTTATTTCTCTTCATTCGTTTCTTATGTTTTGTTCTTTATTCTTTTTATTTATGTATCAGTATACTTAATATTTCTTTTTAAATATCTTTTATTATTAGTTCAACTATATATTTTTTTGTGTATTATTTATTTGGCAATTTATTTATTTATTTGCCAATTTTATATCTCTATTCTTAATGTTTTTCGTGTAATTTGATTTCTGATATTCTTATTTCTTGTTTATGTATAATATTTATCCATTAAATGATCATTATTTTGTATTATTATTTCATTTTTCTCCTTCGTGTTGGATTTGTTTTATTTATTTCAATTTCTTTTTATTTATTTATTCATTTGTTTATTTTTTTTTTCACTAATATTTTAGTTATTTGTTTTTACTGATATTATTTAATTATTTGTTTCTTAATGTTTCCCTATATGAATTTTTCACTTTAAATTTCTTATTTGTTAAATATATTTGCGTGATGCTATTTACTTATATATTTTGATTTATTTTGATTTTATCTTTATGTGAAATCTTTTTTTTTATATTCGTTTACGTTATTTGTATTTGGGTTATCCTTTCTTCTTTCCCTATTTCTATAACATCGTCTATTTTCCCTTTTTTTTTTTTATTTGTCTGTTAATACGTTAGTAATCTGGACGAGCCGTACACGTTCATCTTCAGAAGTTTAAACGATCATGCTACAATGATCCTCTCAACTTCTTACTGCAAAACGAGAAGCTCGGAAGCAGTTAGTAGTGATATTTTTAGTAATTTTCAAATACTACTCGTTTCCTCTCATTCCAGTCTTATTTTTTCGTATAAATCTAGTGAACTTACGTTCGATTCGTACCGGAACCACTGTTACGTTCCGAAAAATAGTTATTTTTATTCTTTTATTTTAAACAGTCTAGTGAACTAATGTTCGATTCGTACCGGAACCACTGTTACGTTCCGAAAAATAGTTATTTTTATTCTTTTATTTTAAACAGTCTAGTGAACTAATGTTCGATTCGTACCGGAACCACTGTTACGTTCCGGAGAAAAGTTATTTTTATTCTTTAATTTGAAATAGTCTAGTGAACGATTGTTCGACCGGTACCGGAACCACTGTTAAGTCCGGAAATAAGTGGAAATAAGTAGTAATTAGTTTTATATAAGTTTATTATATAAAATACAATAATTTATTACCAATACAATCTGCTGGCTTCTGGTAGGTCGATGTGTTGTAATTTCAATTACAATTCTTTTTATAACGCTTGCTTTTATAAATTTACTATAAGGCCGAATCCATCTCAAATCAGACAGCCCGCGTATGCCTATTTCACCTATCATGTTGAAATAAAAATATTTATGTTCTACTCGAAAAAATATTTTACACGTGTTTTTTTATTTTTTTGTTTCATCAAAATTTCATGCGTTCAGCGATACCGAAAAATTCCGAGAAAATTCTTTCATTGAGAAAAAAAATTTTCAATGTGATTTTCAGACTGCTATTGTTTCAGCAGTTTTTCAAGCTTTTAAACGTGTAACACATAATTTCACTCAGTTTTGAGCCCTCTTTAACGGCCTTAATGTCATTTTCAAAAAAAAAATAAAAAATCCACGAGCTATGCACTTTTTACTGAAAAATTCATTTTTTAGAGAAGTGCCTTTTTCTCGAAAACCCCATGTTTTTTTTGCACAATTTTTGTTGTCGTGATAGAGGACGGTAATGCCTAGCTAGACGTATTTGTGAGATTCGGTACTTTTTCCCTGGGATAGCGATCACTAATGAGATAACACACAAACAAATTTTTCACGCTTAACGCTTATATATAGTCAATGATATTAGAGTCAATGTAAAGGTATTTATCTTTGTGCGTATGTAATATACATGTACGTGCGCCTACTTATAGGAGTATATGTACTAGTACATTTGTCCGCTAGATGGATATGGTTTGACTTAACATTTACAAAGAAAAGTTCGGTTTCTGCTATATATCACACATCTCGTCTTATTTAAAACCATCATCTTTTGGAAAATTATTACATATTTACACCTTATCAACTCAACTACGATGTCTCAATATTACTCAACAGAGAAAATCAAATGTGCAGACTTTTTAGACAAACACAAACAAATTATTTACAAATCTAGTTCCGTACGTTTAAAACAACTTGAGAATCTTGCTCATCCATTGAAGCACCTCTATCCTCATTTACCTTTTGACACCTTCTACATATCTGTGTCAACATTGTTACAATCGTGCTTTTGAATTGGTGAGTAGTACTGACAATGAATTTATAACGGATAATGAAGTTACCGATAACGTAGTTGATTAGAGGGAGTAACGTCACAGAGTTGGATGAAAGTCGGTCACAAATAATAAATGCAACAATGTGTTCTGAGCCATCTGATTTATGTTATTTACAAGAATGTAAACTATGTCCAGGGATTAAGGGAATTACGTTTCATGTTTTAAAACTGCAAGATGTAGAAGGCACAGAAGAAATTACATATGCTTTGTGGGATAATGGAAACCTGATTAAAAAGACACTATCAATTTCTGCTTTTAAAGATGAACTTTCGGTTTGGACCATGAGGGTTAGTACTCACATGTATGTAAAAAATATACAACGCAAAGCTATAAAAACAGAAAGAGAAAGTGCTAAAAAAGACTCACATCATTTAGTTCTTCAAATAGACTTCGCTGAAAACTGGGCTGTGATTCATAATAAAGCTGTTCAAGGAAATCATTGGGTTAATGATCAAATTTCTATTTTCACAGCAGTCTCTTATCAAGGGGATTCGACACAAAGTTTCGCAGTTATAAGTGATGACCGAAAACATGATTCAGCGTATGCTTTGCTAGCAGTACAAAAAATTATAAAATTCTTGAAAGAAAATTGTTGTGATTCAATTAAAAAATTACCATCGTATCAGACGGCGCTGCGAGTCACTTTAAAAATCGCTTTCAATTAGATGAACTAAAACGAGCACCGTGTGATATAAAATGGTTGTTCTCTGCTACTGGGCACGGCAAAGGAGCTGTAGATGGTGTGGGTGGACTTATAAAGCATTATGCTACTTCGCATAATCTTCGAGAGCCCCTTGAAGAAGCTATTCAAAACGCAAATGATTTTGCAATACATGTTCAAAAATATACTGATGCTATTAAAATAATACATTTACAAGATGCTGAAATAGAACAATTCAGAAAAGAAAAAAATATTGATTGGCTTACAACTCCAAAGTATCCTGGAATTCAAAAAACTCATATATGGGTTAAAAAACATGTGACGATAAAATACATTGTTTGACAGCAAAGACCGCTGATCGTCCGCTTACTGAATTAAGAACAATGAAGCAGAAAAACAAAGGTAGTAAAATAGGTATACAAATGAAAAAAAGGTATAAAAATAAAAAATCAAAAAGACGCAAATAACAAATAAATACATAGTTATGTGTACCTGTATATTACATACACACAAAGACAAATACCTTTACATTGACTCTAATATCATTGACTATATATAAGCATTAGGCGTGAAAAATTTGTTTGTGTGTTATCTCATTAGTGATCGCTATCCCAGGGAAAAAGTACCGAATCTCACAAATACGTCTAGCTAGGCATTACCGTCCTCTATCACGACAACAAAAATTGTGCAAAAAAAACATGGGGTTTTCGAGAAAAAGGCACTTCCCTAAAAAATGAATTTTTCAGTAAAAAGTGCATAGCTCGTGGATTTTTTATTGTTTTTGAAAATGACATTAAGGCCGTTAAAGAGGGCTCAAAACTGAGTGAAATTGTGTGTTACACGTTTAAAAGCTCGAAAAACTGCTGAAACAATAGCAGTCTGAAAATCACATTGAAAATTTTTTTTCTCAATGAAAGAATTTTCTCGGAATTTTTCGGCATCGCTGAACGCATGAAATTTTGATGAAACAAAAAAATAAAAAAACACGTGTAAAATATTTTTTCGAGTAGAACATAAATATTTTTATTTCAACATGATAGGTGAAATAGGCATACGCGGGCTGTCTGATTTGAGATGGATTCGGCCATAAATAACTTATAAGATCTGCTTACTAGACGAGTAAGGCTTACGTTTACAATTTGAATAACTTATAAAATCTGCTTACTAGATGTGTAAGGCTTACGGTTTCAACTTCTCGATGTCGTAGAGGTACACGGAGTTCGCCAGGTTTCTTGTACGCTGTGACTGACTTGCGTGATGTATTTCGCAGTTTTATTATGCGGTTTAATTGGGTTATAGATGATAAATTGAGATCATCTTTATTAAGAAATTTTCGGTTGCGGCTTATACGCGTAGCATTTAAGTGGTAGCATTGTGAAATGCTGATTTGTTAAAAATTTGCACGCCACTGTCTTCTGGAGGTCGATGGCTCTCTACGTCACACGGTCTACGGTACGATGCCTGAGCGAAATGCTGCGTTGCATTCTCGCGTTTATATGTCAGGAAATATCTGATGTGAATAAACTTTCAGAATCAAATTCTAAATCTATAATACGTCTCTGGACGTAACAATGTTATAAATTGTTTTTATTTTTATCACCGTAGCCGCCATAATCCATCGGTTCGAATTTCACATGATTATACTTATGAGGAAAGTTCAATTGATGTTGAATGTATCTCTTATCATCCATGTTGATCTTCCAGTCGACAACTTTTATATCTGTAAGTTATTCAATAATGAAAATTAAATTAGTCACTGTGAATGAAATTCATGATAAAAATCGATACAATATTTATAATGTGAGTTTTCATTTAAAGTAACAAACCATCATCATTGTCATCTACGGCAGTCTTTCTCCTCTTCTGGCCCTTTGTTTCTTTCTCATATGCATATTTCAGAACAAGCTCGTTAATTTCCTGTCGAAACTTTAATTTGTTAGGAGATGTCATTTTTTTCACATGGTCAATAAGAGTTTTAAAATACAAGAAATCTTCTATATCATAGTCATTGTCTTGCTTTTGTTCCATTTCTTCATTAAAATCACTATTTTCTGAAATGTCTTCATCTGACATTACGTCATTTGAATTTTGATCAAATTCCAGGATGGCATCATCTAGATTAGAAGTAGGAATCTTGTCTTTCACGTAATTTAGTGTGAATTTCATGCTATCAAAAAATTTCCAGTTACATTTGTGGACTGATGCTGCATCACCCGAACGTGATGCGGGAGTTTTTCTCACTTCAAGTTTCATTCTTGCAAGCAAAGTCTTCCATTTAGATCTACATTTGTCTTCTAAAAAAGTAGGTAATATGGTATACCAATGTCATAAATTAAAAAAATATATCTCATGCAAATATCGGTAGAATCGCGCAAAAAAAATCCTGCATGCAGTAATTATATATACGGAGTGCTTCATAGACGTTTTGTTTTTCCAAAAAAATATTTAATTTTTTTTAATAAAAACCATTATTATCTGTAAGTACGAATCTGTATTTTTAATATTTGGCTAATGCTATTTACGTGTTATAGATTATTTGTACGACAGGTCTGTCGTACAAATAGCAGAGGCATTATTGTTTTATCTAATTTTAAAACAAGTACATCTTTTCCCAGATAATAATTCATAATTTGATTGAATTATTAAAATTTATTTGAATTATTAATCATGTAATAATTCGATGCATGAGAGTGCGCGAAGAAATTTCGCGATCTCAACTTTCCTTTAACAGGCTGAGTACGGCATAATGATCAAAATATGCATATTTCTAAGAGTCATGACTCTTAGAATTTTCTATTATACATATAAATTTTTAGCGAACGTGTAAAACAATATCAACTTAAGTTGATAATATTTATGATAAATATACTATAGCCATATCACTTACTATCAAATTTTAATATTTGCGAAATTTCTGTCCTGCTTCGAGAAAGGGTGTGGTTGTTGGAGTGCTGCCGTAGGTTTGCTTGCCATATTTTAGGTCGAGCTTGAACTAGGCTGATTAAAACTTTTGCCTTTCTGTCGTCCATAATTTTTAATATTCTGAACTCAGATTGAATAGCTGTCGAAGGTGTATATAGCTATCAAAATTTAAGAAGCTGCTTAAGGTGTAATACTTCGAAATCCGCTCAATTAAGATGTTGCTGCTGTTAGTTCTGCGCTGCTTTACTGCTGCTGCTGCCTTGTCAGTCACTCCGTACAACGAGACGAAGAAATGTTTTCATTTGTCTGATAGTCTTTTGTTTACGGCTCTCACTTCTTGTTGCACAAATACTGGTCCATCACCGTCGGTTTTTTATTTCAACGACGCGATGCAGCCTGTGACAAATGACAATACGTACATAAGTAATCTCATCGTTATGCTGAGTCCACAATCACACGGTATGCGTATGCCCACGCGGCGACGCACCCTGCTGTAAACCTCAAAGTATGAGAGTGCCGTATATGGCGTTTGCTGCAGGAGCTTAGTATACTGACTCACTGATTGATTGAACTTTACCAGTAAATTAGTCAGCTAGTTCAATTAGAAATAAGCATGACAGTTTCAGTGAACCAGCCTATTAAGTTCATACGGCATGAAGCATACTGTCTTTCAAACAGATTGTAATAGTCGTGTATGCGTTACATCATTTAATATAACATCACTGTTGAATAAAAAAATATTCAAAATTTTGGCGATATTTTTAATTTTTTTTACTTTAAAATTTTTTTTTCACTTTTAATTTTTATTTTTTATTTTTTCTTATTAAGTAATGCTTCAGTCAATTAATATAAAAGTAAAAAAATAAAATGTAAATATTTCAATTTACAATGTAATACTACTAATCCAATTAAAATTTAAATTGGATTTTGCATTAGGTATGCTTTCAATGTTTCTCTCACTTTATCTGCAGACCCTATAGCACAATTATTTTCATCATCACTATTATCAAATATTTTTGTTAATGATGTTGCATCTGTTGAGTACATATTGTCTTGTTCTACATCGATAATCAAGTTATGAAGCACGCAAGTACTTTTGGCAATTAACTCTGCTGTATCTGTTGAACATTGTAGTGTTTTATAGAAGATTTGCCACTTTTGACACAATTTACCAAAAGCGCAATCGACAACTAAACGTGCCCTTGATAATCGTTTATTAAACTCTCGTTGACTCCGTGATAAATTAACTCCAGGATATGGTTTTTGCAAGTTCTCCGTTAAAGGGTATGCGCCATCTCCAATGAAAAAAAAAGGAGAAATAGTTGTGGAATTAGGTACTTTATCAACCTTTGGAATTGTGATGATGTTTTTCTGTATAGCAGCAAAAAATTTTGAAGATTTCAGAGACTCAGAATCATGTTGTCGTCCGTAACCACCAACGTCAATTGAAATAAACTTATACCTTGCATCAACAACACATTGTAAAGTTATAGAAAAAAACTTTTTATAATTATAATACATACTGCCAGAGTTGGGTGGTTTCTTAATTCCTATGTGACGAACATCGATTGCTCCAATACAATGTGGAAAGGTCCAAATGGTGTAAAATTCTTCAGCAATTTTCAATAGTTGGTCTTCTCTTGGAACAGGCATATGAAGTGGATATAATTTCTTCCACAAAATCTCCATTGTTCTTGTAATAACTCCATAAATGGTGGAAGTACCCATTCTGAAGGCAAACAATAAGTCAGTGTATGAAACTCCTGTTGACAGAAATCTAAAAGAAACAAGAAATACGTGATTTGAGTAAAGTTGTTATCATTATAATTAATTATTCGAGAAGTTAAGAACGCAAAAATGTTGTAAGTCTTTAATTAAACATAAGATAAAATAACTTAATAATCGTGTACAACACTCATTAAGACCATAAATATACTATAGGTCTTGAAATATATAACATTTATAAAGTAGTAAAGTGTGATAAAAGAAAAATGTAATTATTTTAAATTCTAACAGCAAGTAAATATTAAAGTAAAAAAGTAAACATTAAACTATAAAGTAAATAGAATTCACTATCAGTGTCTTACTTTATCGTTATAACTAATTGTTCTTCTGGTAATATTGGTTGTGAATGAAAGTTACACCAACTCTTTTGCAAATCGTTTTTAATTTTTGATAACAAATAATCAAATGTGGTAACTACCATCCTCATGTATTGTTTAAATCTACTTGGATAATTTTTCAAAACTAGAAAGAGATGGTGGTACTCGCCAAAAGTTTTCCTTTCTTGATTAATTCTATGTACATGACAGTATTCAATCTCATTTGAATAGGTGGAATGTGAACTACTATCGTCGTCCATGTTTGAATATTGTTACTGATAGTACTTGTTTGTAGTCAGAGAAGTAAGACAAGCTGTTGTGTCATCAAGAGTCGAAATTGGAACCTGTTTGCTGTATATCCAGAATACCCGTCTCCAAAACTCAAATCCTTTATAGGGGATCGACGTATAATCAAAATATACTGGCTGAAGAAATGTAAATAAATGGATGATTTTCAGACTAACTATTGTATGACTTTGGAAACCTAAATATCAAGCGTTTTTATTTTCATCTCATGAATTCTACGTAATTTGGCGATAATTTCTACAGACAAATTTACACATATTCAATTTTAACAAAATATGAAAAAATTATGAGGTTATAGATTATCTTATAGAATAAATAAAATGATCTCACCAATATAAATTATAAAATAGGTTAAGGGTATTACCGAAAAAAGGAGCATGAAATGTAGCATAACTATTAGAGTGAATATTTATCTGCTAGTGCAAGTGACGATTGTATTTCTCTAAACGTTGCGTGTAAGTTTTCCGATATTTAGGAGATTTGCTTGGCTGTAATATAATAAAAATATTAAGTATTAATTATTATAATGAAATGAAAGATTATTATTATTATCAAAATTTAATCTTACCTGATAAAGTTATAACGAATTTCTCGGGAATGTTTAAGGCAACGTTTTCGAATATTTGTTTAATTTCTTGTACATAGAATTAATGATTTCAAGAAACAGACTTGCTTGCTATAATTCCGCAAATCTATATACATTACGGTATTCAATTTTTTCGGTTATTGAGTCGGCTAGCTAGTAGTAAAATTCGTGCTGAATTCGTAAAAATCCAATATCCCAGAGAAAATGTCATACTTATATACCTTTCGGAAGCATAATATGACTCACTTTCTCCCTGACACAGTCGAACTCAGCCGAGCTCTTGATTCCCATAAGCCTGACCTTTCGCGGTTTCGTGCGGAATCATTAATTCTCTCGATCGAGGCGAAAAATAATAAGGAATCGCGAGACAGAGATATACAGCACCCCGGTTGACACACACATAGCTAGACGTACGTTATACAACGGTGTGCTCCAAAAATTCCAGTACGTCGTAACATATGTACTATAGTATACTTGCCTAAAATAATAAACAATAAAGGTCACATATCTACATCACACACGATATAGCAGAATAAGAAGTCTGTTTACCTGCACCTACATATATGGCCAGCTATATGGCCCGATGGGCGATGATAGAGAATCCCGTGAATTTCATAAAGCGATTCAAGTCCCCAGTGCGCTCTGATGTGTTGTGTTGTCCTGTGTAGTATTGCCAGAGATGAGTAGAAAGATCGCCGCAGTGCCCTGGAAAAAAGTGAAGCCGGCCTGCGCCCTTATTCTATAAATGTGTCACTTGTGAGATAGACGATATTCTCCTTAAAGGAGCTCTGATTGATCTAGACCGCTTGTCTCACGCGTGTTACTCGGTAAGATAGTTATGAAATAAGCCCCTGTGTGCACAGTGCGCTGCTGCATGTTGTAGTCAAACGACCCAACCATATACACACGTTCGGCCGTCTCCGATTCCCTTACGGAGATTCCACAATATGCTCTGCTCTGCCTCGCTCTGCTCTGCTCCGCTCTGCTCTGCTCCGCTCTGCCCTGCTCTGCCTTACCTGCTAAGCCTGTTTCTGGCTTTGATTGATTAATTCCCTTGACGAAACTGATGGGATGGATGGATTAATCACCGCCAGAAGCAGGCTTAACAGGTAAGGTAGAGCAGGGCAGAACGTAGCAGAGCAGATCGGAGCAGAGCAAAGCCGAGCTTATTGTGGAATCTCTGTTATTCCGGAGCACGCGGACGTAATGTATGTATCGCCCCGCAATTTGCGATCTCTCTACTCATCTTTGGCACAAACTGTAAACGCAAAAATATACAAAAAACAATAGACTGTCTCAGCTGCATGGTGCCAGCCTAAGCCTGCCCGGACCTTGTAATACACGTAGTAAAGACGCACTTCATTTATCTGGAGATTCTCATGTGTTTTCTTTTGACCCAGCAGTAACGAGGCTAGAATTTGGAGTAGCCGATGAAGAGAAGCTCGCAGCAAACGACGCACGGATAGCGTTTACAAGTTACAAGGAATACAAAATCTTATAGTGCAGTAAAACACAAATGTGAGCAATCAGTATGATACAGCGATTATTATGGGTAAAATATATACTGTCTAATCCCATTTTCCTTTGCAAGAATTGCTGTAAGGTGATATTGGCGATAAGCATATAGTTTAAAATTAGAAAACAGAAAAAATAATGTAAAATACTAAAATGTCAGTATAACTACAGAATTTCACATGAACTTCGACACCCCCTAGCATAGTGATTATCCTTGCACAATTCTACACGACTCTCTTTGCGAAACATTATGCAAGCCTTTATTATTATGCTTTATTTTACATTTTTATTAAGACATGATATAAACTCACCAAATCTGTTTTCATTTCAGTTATTGTAGATTATGAAACGAAGGAGTGTAAAAGGTTAAGATAAAAGTTCGCAAGATAGCGAGAATTTACATAAAACAATTGAAAAACAAGATGAAGATTTTAAACCGGAAATTGAAGAAGATCTTTTATTCTTCAAGACACTGTTGGGACACGTTTCTATTATTTCTCCATCGAGAAAACTAATATTTAGACAGGAAGTTAACGAGCTTGTTCTGAAATATGCATATGAGAAAGAAACCAAGGGCCAGAAGAGGAGAAAGACTACCATAGATGACAATAATGATGGTTTGTTACTTTTAAATGAAAACCCACATTATAAATATTGTATCGATTTTTATAATGAATTTTAGTCATAGTGACTAATTTAATTTTAATTACTGAATACTTTACAGATATAAAACTTGACGAATGGAAGTTCAACATGGATGATAAGAGATACATTCAACATCAATTGAACTTACCTCATAAGTATAATGTGAAATTCGAACAGATGGATTATGGCGGCTACGGTGATAAAAAAAAAATTATAATATATGCAAAAAAAGGATTTTTTTATAATTTAATGCTTTTTTTTTAGATCATAACAACATCCATAACAATCCAAGTTCCTCTAACCTGCATCTACAAAGTACTACAACTACATCTAAACAAATGCTTTGTCAAAGAAATGATAAGAACCCTTTCCACAATCCGATTTCATCTGACCAATCACATTACAGAACGCTGAAAATTTATTTCATAAACAATGTTTCAGAAATTTCGCGAATTGCAAAAGTGAAAAACGTAACATACAATAAAGTTGTCTAATTATAATTAACTGAATAATTAACATTAATCAGTATGCTAGTGAAATGTACGTTTACTTATGTTCATTTGATTATAATTAAGTATACGTTGCTATAAAGTTAAATCATAGCAAAATGATTTAGACATTAATTTTTTTGTTTATAAAACACCTTATAGTAAGTAGTAAAATTCAGTTTTATTTGAAATTGCGCAAAGGTCACATTCGTTTGAAAAAAAAAGAAATGAAATTTATACAAATAGGTTTCAAATGCTCATTATGCATGTATTAGTCGTAAACTGATGTTACACAAATTAATTATTTAAGAATTATTTTGTTCTGAACAATACTTTCTAAATATAAGTCGATATAAAGTTATATATTATGTTATCTTTAGAAACATTCTAAATGATTAATAAATATTTTTAGTGTAATATACATTATGTGATCTATCAACAGTCTTATTCTTTTACCCAAAATATGAAAATAATTTCTCAATATATGTATCAAGCGTTCATCGAGTGCAAGACTGCAAGGTCGCGAGAGTATATAGTAGTTGCGAGGTCAAGACGACGCTGTGCATGGTATACACCAGACGGAGCGGGACGTAAACGAGCAAGTACGTACTTTTGGAGCGTCTAGTCAGTCTAGTCGTGTTTGCTAACGAAAAAAGGCTGCCTGTGTCCCAGTGTCTTCATCCTCCGCCGGCGGCGTCGATCCCACATCACCAACAAGCTTTTGGCAGGGGAATGCAGTTATAATTTAAGTTAAAGTTACGTCAATCACAACAATCAACAGTCGACACGAAATAAGCTAAGCAGCTCTCGGCTCAAGTTACTCCAAAACGTGAGTTTTGGACACACCAAGAGTCTCTAGTTATATCGACATTCTAACACCGCAGTGGCTATGGCAAATTATGTGAGACTTTAAAAAAAATTGTTGTTTTTAAATTATATTTTTTATACCAGTCTAACCTCAAAATCATAACTTTAATTTGATTATTCGGCTCTCGTGGTAAAAAATACTGTATGACACTGGTGCGTAAGATGATTTTTTACTTTAGTATCGTAATGTATACTATATCATGTGAATTATATCTGCAATGTTAATAATTATTGCATCAAGCGTGCATGTTTACAAGTGTGTCATATGACTGTTAGAAGAGGAAGAAGTGAATTTATAGATAAAACGAACAAGTTTGTTATATGTATTTGTGTATATATTATCAGTATAGTTATATAACGCAGAAGCAAAGTTATTTATTTTTTTTTTATTTTAGAACAATTTGTCCTCAATGCACATTTGAGAAAGTGAGGAGCATCAGTCCAAGAACTTCTGGCTACACAAAAAAGATAATGTCAAGTATGAATGCGACACACATACACATCAACTCTGCCAATGGTTACATCCAAAGAACTCAACTGTAGACAGCCTTTACGGCTGAAATAAGCTGTGAAATGCTCGAGTCTGGGAAGCTCAAATAATGCAGAAGTTGAGATCCTTGAATAGCAGCAGCAAAAGTAATTAAATGATGCCAGTGGACTAATTGTGATGGCATGAGTCAGAAACGAAGGCTACAACTGTCGCTACAACCACAAACAAGCTATTTTCAGGAGCAATTAAACAACAATATCAGTATATTGCTGTAATTGCATATAATTCACTTCATGGAAATTGTTCTACTCATTGTGCATGATGGTCAACAAAACAAAATTCGGTTTCGTTCAAAGTTTTTGCAAAAACAACTTGATATTTATACTCCAAACTTTTACGGGGTGATAGAGCATTCAAAACCGCAGCGAAGTGTTCTCTTGAATTTTTGTGATTCGACGTATTTTATTTTTAATCAGCTTGAAACTGTATGAATTGCTCAGTCGGTAATGGTAGGACTATGGAACCCCGTTAACATTATAAAAAGCTTATTATTATATTGTAACAATATTAAATCCTCAGTTTTAACGTAAATTATCATTCTTTGTAAGTTGCCATTGTTGAAAAGAAATTTTTATTTGTATGAAAGTAAATAGTTCGTGCATTCTTTTTTTTTTTTAGTATCATGAAATTGAGAAATTGCTTGATAAAGGCAAATGTTTATATGTTGGATTGCCTTTACTAATTACTATCTAGCATACATAGCATAAAAATTACACAAAGTCACTTAAATTATATAAATTTCTTAAATAATAACAACATCAAATCCTATGCGTGTTAATGTCAATTCTTTTCGTCTCTCAGAGCAAGTGCAGAGAAGCAAGTGACATCAGCGAATGATCAATGATCCAAGTGGTGGCTCCCTTGTGCAGACTCTATTGACTGAGAAAATATCTCAGAGTGAAGAAAGCCAGCTTCTTCTCCATCTATGTCATCATCCCTTCTGTAAGAGGCCTTCTGTATTAGAGCCCAGCCATGAATAAGAACAGTAGCAGACAGGAGCATATTTAGCGAATGGAACGAGAGGCTCATACCTGCAGTTTTGCCAGTGCTTGGAAGAGCTTGATTTTCTTTTTGACGGGCCATCTGAGCTGCTGATTATGATACCGCATACGTATAGGTTGCTGTATTTACACTAATATCAGCAGACTTTTGCAATTTTTATTAAGGAGGATCTTTCGCTAAGATTAGAGTGTGGAATATAACTTATGAAAAAGTTTTATGTATAAATCGGGTGATGTAATAAGATTTTATGATTATTTAATCAAAAGTACCGTATCGTACAGTATTTTATACCACGAGAGCCGAATAATCATATTAAAGTTATAATTTTGAGGTTAGAGTGATATAAAATGTAATTATGTAATTTTTTTAATAAATAAATTTATTCATTTTAGAAATAGCTGTGTAGATTCTCCATTTCAAAGTATGACTTCACTTTTCATGGCTCTTGGTAAAAAAGATGTATCAAAAGAAATAACAATAAAAAAATATTTTCAGCATTAAATTTTTAAGGGACTTAAGAGACTTCTTTGGAGTCACATTTAAATTAGACCATGTCAAATTCTGTTAACATGTGTAAGCATTGGCTACTCTAATTTGAGTAGACGCATATTATAATTGTTATTTTCAATTATAATATACGTAAAGCTTTTTCTCAAACAACATTGTCATTAAGAAACAACGACATTACGGCACGCGTCGATGAACGTGATCAAACTCAAGTCGACAACTTGCGTTGCGTATGGATAAGATAGAGAGACGTATTGTATTTATGAGCATTTTTGAGGCAGCTAGAAATAATTTATTATATAGATATCCTAGTACAAAAAAAAAATTAATTTTTGATAGAATTATATTATTTATATGACGAGGGTATTATGTTTATTGTTTGAATGTAAATATTAGATGCTGTCTGTTATATTTTGTATGCACTATGGTTAACAAATGAAACATCAACACCAGAGAATCATAATAAGAAAATTAAAACATAATGTATACAAAATACACTAGACACAATAATTTGATAAATTCCATGAAGAATCATCTCTTGTAATATTGTTATAAAGATAATTTATGAGTATGTAAATAAAATAAAAAACTGCAAAATTATCACTTATAAACGTAGTTTTTATTTTAGCTTACGATTCTTAAAAAATAATATTACTAAAAAATAATATTACTAATTATAGTATTTCAAAATATATATGTACATTAATAAAAAAAAATGTTTTCATTTTAGTAATTTCACCAGGAAATTTAAAACTAAAGAATAAATAGACTTAATTTATAATTTGTATTATAAACAAAGTCTCTGTTTATAAGCACTGTCAAAGACAATCATAAACTTGGCTCTTGATTATGATTGACTTTTTTTTTTTTACTTTCCTTGATTGAAATAACGTATCGTTGAGGTACGTTTAGTGGAGATGAATATCCATCTCCGTAAGTTGCATCTTCAAAAAGTACTTCATACTCTTCTTGTGCTGTTGTTGGTAATTGATTAACAACTGCTTTGTAAAAGCACATTGTCTGAGGATATACGAGGGTCATTTGATAAGTACCTAGCCTACAAATGAAAACACCAAAATTTTACAAAAAATAAAATTTATTTTTCAATGTAGTCTCCTTTTAGTTGAATACACTTGATCCAGCGGTGTTCCAATTTTTTTAACCCCGTTGAAAAAAATGTTTTCTCTTGGTTTGCAAAATAGGCCTCCGTGGCGGCGATTATTTCGTTATTGGAGTGGAATCTCTTCCCGGCGAGCGAATTTTTTAGGTTCGGAAACAAAAAAAAGTCGCACGGAGCCAAATCTGGAGAATACGGTGGATTGGGCAGCAGTTCGTAGCGTAATTCGACCAATTTAGTCGTGGCGAGTGCAGAAGTGTGAGCCGGTGCATTATCGTGGTGGAAAAGCACTTTCGTTTTAGACAAATGGGGCCGTTTTTCTTCTAACACGGCGTCAAGTCGGCTCAATAGTTCGGCGTAGTACTGTCCTGTGACCGTTTTGCCCTTCTCCAGATAGTCAATAAAAATCACACCTTGAGAATCCCAGAAAACAGTGGCCATCACCTTTCTGGCCGACGGGACCGTCTTCGCCTTCTTCGGAACAGGTTCACCGGGTAAGGTCCACTGCTTTGACTGCTCCTTGGTCTCTGGAGTGTAATAGTGAATCCATGTTTCGTCGACGGTCACGTAACGACGCAAAAACTCTTTTGGATTGCGATTAAACAGCTCCAAACGCTGCTCTGAACTGGTCACATGGATGCGCTTGTTGTCTGCAGTCAGCAAACGCGGCACCCACCTTGCTGACAGCTTCCTCATGCCTAAAATCTCATGTAGGATATGCCACACGCGTTCTTCTGAGATGCCTACTATCGCAGCTATCTCGTGCACCTTTAATCGGCGGTCTGACAATACGATATCGTGTATTTTTGTCACGTTCTCCTCCGTAGTGGCTGTTTTCGGAACACCTGGGCGTGGATCATCAAAAACAGACGTACGACTACGTTGAAACTCGTTATACCAAAATTTAACGGTCGCCATCGAAGGAGAAGCATCCCCATACACTGCATCCAAGCGTTCTTTGATTTCACTGCGCGATTTCCCTTCCAAAAACAAGAATCGAATCACCGACCGATATTGTTCTTTCTCCATTTTTTCAAAAATCAACGGACACATTTGCTTTCACACGCTCTCAAAAATAAACTACAACTCCGATCCGGCTGAAATTTCGTCTGTAACCGTTTACAGGAAGATACTGCACTGTAGTGTATTTCTGGTGCGATAGTGGCACCATCTGGCGGTGAGGCTACGTACTTGTCAAATGACCCTCGTAAGGCCATAACTACAGATTTTATTAATGATAAATTAAATTGTTTAGAAATGTAATTATAATTTATTGAAAATAGAATTAATTTAATTTTACTTTCTTACCTATGGAACCTTTTGGAAATAATGCATGCGGATCTGTTTCTGCATCTGCCCTCATAAGAGGCAAAGGAACAACTCTACGTTGAGATAAAATATGTCTATGTTTTTGTTCCTCATCAATATCATCTACTTCATATTTATTAGTAGTTGGATTAAATTGAACTACTTCAGCAAGTATCCAATTTTCTTCTTCCTCTGAACCTTTTACTAAAGCAGCTACCATGTCACCCATCTACATGAAATACATCAGTTAAAAAATTCATGAAACCTAAAAAAATGTTACTAATACTACTAATAAATTAATAATAAATACTAATAAATTATATCTTTGCTACATAAGTAGGTTCAGCAGGAATAGTTCCAGACAGTGGAGGAGCTTTGGCTCCTGGTGTTTTACCAATATATAGTGGTAAAGTTTGTACAGAACTTAATAACATTTTCATTAGTGCACCACATCTAATAGTTTCCTTGTTTCCTGCATTACGAACCTTAAAATTTTAAGTTTAAATTAATAATTAAATTTAATTTCTGTATGTATCTAAAAAATTTCATCTAATTCTTTATTTTATTATGGTTAAATATGGTTGAACATAAATTCAACATTGATATAGAAGATATCATTACTTTACATTTTTCTTACATAAAAACTGTACATACCTGTATTCGTCTTTCATTTATAATTGAACGTATCTCATTAATTTTTTCTAAAGCTTTTCTTAATAATTCTTCTTCTTGTTGAGAATCAGTAACTGTTAAACTCTAAATATTTTTCAATTTTTGTTGATAAAATGGTGATATTTTCTCATCAGGATTTACTTTCTAATGCGTTTTTGTTATATTATTTAAATTAATTTCAGAATGATTTCTTGCTTTTTCAATTTCATGTACTAATTGATGTATACTTTTTAAGTCTTTCCTAGAAAACATATTTTTCATGTTATAAGCATATGAACAAACCTATATATATATATATATAACTGTAAACAAAATCTAATTGACTTTAGTCCAAAGAACTTCTGTCCCCTCTGCCTGGTTTTGTTCTGAGAGGACCAACAACATGATAATGTACACCTTTTTGTCGAGAATCTTGCCTGTTATCATTTTCTATACATTTAGCTCCAGTGCGATAAATATCTGATATTTCTACATCATACTCAACTGCATCAAAATTTTCTTTCTTCAATTTTTTAGGAGGACTTGAAAAGAAGTGGAAGGACAGATTTTTTAACTTAATATTATCTTCCTCAAAATAAAAAATTTTACTGTCTACATCATTACATATTAATTCAATTTGGATAATATAAATAACGAAGAAATGCTCTTCGAACAAGTACTTCTGCATGAGAAACACAATCTATTTCACGTCATCAGGCTTTTCTTCTTTTCATTGCTCATCTTCACATGGATTTACAAAAGGGGACATCCGAGAACGCGCGTATCGTTCCCGCTGTTCGTTAAAGTCAAACGCGAGCGCTGGGGGGCGCGCGGGCGCATTAGCCCAGGCCGTCCAGGCGTTGGTTGCGCGCGCGTCACTCGGTTGCCCGAGTCTATCACGACTCACTCTCGGTCGGTGTCGGCAAGTGCGCAGCCGAGTATGCCGACTACACTGTAAGGCTCCCGGCACATAAGAGCGATTGAACGCGGATGGACGCGAATGCACGCGGAGAAGCGAGCGCACGCGCTCCTCCGCGTGCATTCGCGTCCATTCGCTGAACCGCTCTTATGTGCCGGAAGCCTACGCCTCTCTCCGAGGCCGCCTTTACAATCTCCGCGCCGCTCGCGCTCTCCCCCGTATCTAAGAGATACAGAGCCCTTAGGCTGCCTCTACAACCTCGGCGGTGCGCGCGCTTTCCTGTGTATAAGGGATTGTTCACATACAGCGCTGTGCTGTGAGATGCCTTGCTTCTTGTAAACTGGATTGCTGATTGGATTGCTGATTGGTAACTGGATGGCTGTATGATGGACCAATCAGTAACCAAACTAATAAGAAGCAAGGTATACTGCACAGCGCAGCGCAGGTTGCGCGTTTTTACTCGGCGTTCGCGCCGCAGCGCCAATGGCTCGGTCCCTATGGCTGTGGCTGCTTCCCATCCATGTGCTTGTACGCGATCCTGTGAATAAGAGAACGCGCGTGCGAGCGCAATGCGCATGGATGTGGAAGTAGTCTATTCTAATTGTACACGGGAGTGCACGCGCACCACTGAGGTTTCAAATGCAGGTTTGGACCGCGTACCCAATGGTATGGCTGCTTGCACATCCGTGCGCTCGGCCCGTGCGCTTCCGTGTCTAACAGCGAATTCAAATTGCGTGATCCATGCCTTATGACTGGCATACGCGGTAATTAGTACCCACAGACTTCCCTGCTCATTTGCTTAGCTTTACCAGTGAACCAATCAGCGGATGAGTCTGCGAGTACTAAAGTCACCGCTCGTAGTCATAAGGTATAATAGAATGAAGGATCAGGCTGTAACAGGGCGAGTACGGGGCGCGCGCTTGACAAGCACATAGATGTGGTGTCTATGGTCGAATGCGAGCTCCTTTGGAGACTGCATCTCCAATCACACACACCGGGCCCATGATTATACATCTGACCTTTGTGAGTACGGGCAAGTTATTTTCTAATAGTATTAATATCGAATATCGTTCTTTAGAACAGCGTAACGCATTGTCATAGTTTCTCACAGGTATACAATTTACTTAATAAACGCTTGTCTACATTCTACTGTGAAGGCACTCTACGTGTGAATTGAGTCGTATACGTGAACTAATAATTCGAGTGAAAGACGTTTCGTGTAAGCTTGACGACTCCCGGAAGGAAGGCCCGCCAAAGCCCTTTCGAACGAAAGATCTGATAAATATTATGATAATAGTATATTATATTTCTATTTTCATTACGCTTCACATGTCTAAATATTGTGCGTATATTGCACAATATTTAGACACAAATATTGTGATGATTCAATAACGTTAAATATTTTTTGACAGCACGAAACTTTGATACTGCGTTTACTGAAAACTTTCGCGATTCGTAGATACGATACAACGTTTGGGTGCGTCTGGTATACGATACAGCATATCTCGGTCTGCGAGTTACGATACTCCTTTTTAAGGCTGCGGGAGATACGTACGATGATCTCGCGGGCAAGGTTAGGGTTTTAATCGGTAGGTCAAGTTCAGTCCGACATACGGTTACACGCTACCTACGTTGCATAAATCATTTCTCCCATCCTATAAAAACACACACATACACGCATACTCACAGACACAGACACAGACACACAGACACAGACCCGTACATACACACACACACACACACTCACACACACACACACACCCGTGTCGAGTTGCTAGTCTCGCATCAGACGCCTCCCCAGCTGGTGGATAGGGGAAAGCACGTCAGATATAAATGGCACCTGGGAAAGGGAAATAAAATACCCGGTGAGGACCAAAACTTGGTAGGGGAGGGCACCCTGAACAAGAAACCGAATATGGTAAATGTTTGAGAAAACACTTTACCTCAAGTGGGTATCTTCAACATTGAGGAAAATCGGGGGTGAAAGGCCCGGCGGTCGGTGCAAGTCCCACGGATTTTGGGGGGGAGGGAGGTTAAAGTACGTTGTGGTCAACCAGGCTGTTTTTACCCTAGCACTCGGGCAATTCAAATAGTAAGCGTAATCGAACGACACCATCGAGAACGAGGCGGAAAGGGGCGGAAAAGGGCGAAGGAAGCTAAGGTAGAAGGGAGGTTCCTCCTACAACGACGCCGATAGGGAGCCAGTCAAAAGACTTTGACTAGACGTCCGTAGTTAAAAGGGGAATACGTAAAAAAGGTGAGAGGCCCTAGAATGATGGCAAGGAGAAAGCAGTGCAGAGGCATACCACAACTGGGTTGAGACCTGCTCGACCTGATGCCTTCAAAATAAGGAAGTGCCGTGAATACACATACGCCGACATCCTCGTAGAGGGTCACGTGCATCAGTCGTACCAAAGCAGGAGAGTTGCTCTTGGAAATGGACAAGCCTAGCATCGTGACCCATAAATTGCCGACGCTGATCTCGTCCACCCTTGCAGGAACAGCGATAGTTCAAACGTTTTCCTACATGGCAGCAATAGATATCAAAGATCTGGACAAAAACGAACATCTGGCAAGGAATTGTAAGAGTGCATTTGACCGGTTGTTCCTATGATTCCGGTGTAGGAACGAGGAACAAGGCAGTGAACTGCCCGATCATCAATGCGCAGGCAACGAAGGAGGTTGGTGCACCAAACATCAATGACTAAAGTACTTCAAATCAACCAGAACCACTGTATAGTAGCTCAGGGCCTGCTGCCCCAATTAGTCCTAGAGGACAAGGCGGACATAGTCATCATCACTGAGCAGTACAGGGATATCAGTGAACCAAACTGGGTCGCTTCCCTGTCGGGATTCCATGTTGGTGGAAGTAACTGACATAAGACTATACAGCTGCTATCTACCACCCAGCGATTCAATAGATGAGTTCGAAAGATCCCTGAATAGTATCATCGCCAGCGCTAGATCGTCCCCACTGCCGGAAGTAATTGAAGGGGACTTTAACGCGTGGGGAACCGAATGGGCAAGTAAGATGGAACTACCGCGGGCGTGCACTACTCGAAGCCTTCGCGATACTAGAACTAGAGATTGCTAATACAGGGACAACGCCGACCTATACCAAAGGAAACAAGTTGTCCATAGCAAATCTCTCTATTGTCAATCCCAGATTGAGTCGGGATGGCTCTAGCTGGCGAGTCAGTGATTGATACACTGGCAGCGATCACCAAGGTCTCGCATACCAGCTCTAGCCGACAAGCAGGACAGTGGATATGACACGGATACCAAAGAGAATAAGATGAGCACCAGCTACTTTCGACAGGGAGACTTTTCTCTGCTCCCTGGAAGGAGCATCTGTCGGAGGAACAGCCGAGGTTAGGGCTCAAGGCCTCTCGCGGTCCATCACAGCGGTAATACGCAAAGGTTGCCTACGCTAGAAGATTGCACTAAAGAGCAATTCGTGGACCGCGGTATGAAGAGTTAACAGCCAGCTATGAGCAAAACAGAAAAGAGCTCCAGGTTGCCATCAAGACAGCCAAAAGAAAGTGTTGGCAGGACTTCTGCGAGGAAGTGGATTGTGACCCATAGCGACAGCCGTACAAAACATCCGTGAATAAAATCAAACCCAGAGGCACCAGTGCTCCATCTTGTCCAACCTTTCCCGAGGGAGTGGTTCAACATTTGTTCCCAGAACATCGGAAAACAAGCTGGCACGGATCTGACGAAGAACACTGGTGGAGCCGAGACAACAGACGTGACCGAAACAGAAGTGAATATAGTGGCCAAGAAGATTCCCATAAGAAAGGCTCCAGGACTGGATGGCATGCCTGGTTTAGCTATAAAGACCGCAGCTCTGAATGTTTCTGAGATATTCAAGAACACATTCAACTCATGCCCATGTGAAGGAATTTGCCAGGTACAGTGGAAGGTACAGAGGTTAAGATACCTTCCTAAGGGAAGTAAATAATCGGAGGCGCCGTCCTCATATCGACCACTCTGAATGCTGAATATTGTCGGAATATTATTTGAGCGGATGTAGCGGGCCGGAGACTTGTCTGATAATCGACTCGGCTTTGGGAAGGGTCGCTCAACAATCGATATCATCGACAGATTTGTGCCACTAGCCAAAAAAGCAGTTAGTGGTACCCGATGTACAAAACGCATGTGTGCTATCATCGGTTTAGATATACGGGCTGCGTTTAACACGGCCAGGTGGGATGAAATCATGCTGGCCTTGGAAGACCTAATGGTACCACTGTATCTTCGAAGGGTTATTTCGAGCTATCTAACGGACCGGACCCTCCTCTATGACACGGACGACAGTACGCATTCCTATAAGATCACGGGAGGTGTGCCGCAAGGCTTGGTGTTGGGATCGCTAATCTGAAACGTCCTGGAACAGCCTTCTTAGGCAACCCAGATGGGGTGTCGATAGTAGCCTATGAAGACGATGTTGCCCTCATCTTCGTAGTAAAAAGCATCGAAGAGGTACAAAACCTTGGAGATACCGCAATTGAGGTAGTAGGAGATTGGTTGAGCGCCCATGGACTCAGTCTTGCTGCAAAAAAGATCGAGTTCGTGCTTATTGCCCGAATAAAAAAGTGGGCGTACGACACCTTCATGGTCAACGACAAAAAGATCAAAACAGGGGACACAAATCAATACCTACGAGTAACAATAGATGTGCGTCTATCATCCAAAGACCACCTTATAAACGCAGATCAAAAGGCATCACAAGTGGCTCGAGTGCTCGGGTATCATGCCGAATATAGGGGGGCCGAAGCAGTTGCGGCACTTCCTCCTTTCCTCGGTGGTATATTTCGTCATTTTGTACGGAGTCCCAATCTGGGCTGATGCTATAAGTAGTAACCCGAGCTACGGTGCTGTTTGCTAAAGGGCCTGCATGATAATCACGCTTAGAGTGGCCTGTGGCTACCGCACCGTGTCAAGCATCGCTCTCTCGATAATCGCTGGATTAACATCCGTAGACCTAATGGCGACCGGAGAGCCAAGATGTACCGCGAAGGCATAGTTGCAGAAGAGAATGACTTCTATCAGGAACAGCGTCGAAACCGATGGTTCAGAAAAACCGGTGAGGAGTGGCAACGCAGATGGAATATAGCAAACTAGAGTCGGTGAACCTACCACATCATCCCATGTGTCGTGGAGTGGACCGGGAGGAGACAAGAACTCGCCGCCTTTCACCTCACACGGGTGTTCACCGAGCATGGCTGCTTTCGCAGATGCCTGAAGAGCATTGGAGTACATTAAAGCACGGAGTGCCCGATATGTCCCGAGGCTGACGAGGAAGTGGAGCATCTTTTGTTCGTGTGTCTTAGATTTCGGGAAGAAAGAGACCTGTTTAGGGCCTTATGGGAAAGCCCCTTATCTCCCGAGTGCATTTGAAGATGCTTACTCTACTCACAGAGAGGATGGGATGCTGTGATTGGTCTCGCCACCGGAATGGTGGATAGACTGAATCGCATTAAGGGAAGAGAAGAAGAAAGAAGAGAAGAAGAGATAATAGAAAGCCATACCGAGCGCCAGGCGGTGTAAAGGTCCATAAAGGCGAAGGCTGCCCCTTGCAAAGTAATGCCAAACGGCGGTTTCCGCGGGGAGAGTATTCAGCCGAGGGGAGATTCTGCTGATAAGATCAGCAGGGGGATTTTTAGTGGATATTGCTAGTAATGGCCGAGCCCCACATAACATCTTTGTATGCGTAAAGGCATTTTCTCCTAACCTCCTCTGGAAAAAAAAGAGAAAAAGAAAACACACACACATACACATACAGACGTACAAACACAGAAACCAAAAAGGAATAAATACAATAGTTTGAGAAAGCTATGTGCCATGTATTGGAAGCGGTCTTTTGTATTTTAAAAAAATTTATTCTGTATAAAATAAAGTTTTTTTAATAATCATTATTGTAGTTTTCGAGAGCAATTTATTTCAACTTTTATATTGATTATTAAAGAGCAACTGTTACTGCCTCAAATTTTTAAAATTTGCTATTTTATAATTACGATTTTTTTCTCCGTTAGTATTTTTAAATATAATTTTGTTGATACTTTTAAACAATGTATTCATACAAAATCAAATATGCAGAACAAATGCAGTTTTATTTTAAGATATACATTCAAATAAATTATTTGATGTAATTTAGCTCTTTGAGAAAGCATTCTGGTGTAGCAGTTAGCGGCGGTTCATTAATTCGAATCCAAACTATTTTCTTAGGTTTAGAATAACATTACAATGAAAAAAAAATTTTTAAATTTGATTTTTTGAATATTTATAAGTGTAAGATATTCTTAAATAGATTGCCTTTCCAGTGTTCCAGATCGCGAAGATAATGCTTGGAAAGTTTTTGTGGAATCAATACGGTCCAAACTTACAGTGAAGCAAGTTGTTGATGGCGTTCGAAGTGGTGGTGATTTAACCTTTGACTACATATTGTTAGTGATAACTGCTGAGTAAGTAAATGCTTTCGTCAGAATATACTTTATGATGTAATAGTAAATATACTTCAAAGATGATTTACAAGTGTTATGGACAATTTACAGAAACTTTGAGGATTGTTTTGTAACGTTAAATTGTTCTCTATACGTATAATTATTTTTCGGGGCCAGATGGGATTAAACCTGAAAATTGAAAAATCAAAAAATTCAAAAAGATTGCGACAAATGCCTCTTCTTGCAACAAAACGTCGGAATGAGAAGATGAAAATGTCCTATTGAAGGTCTTTAACGGCCTCAAGATGAACTGCTCGCGTTGAGAAACACACAAAAAATGTAATGTAGCCCTTGTAGGACTTAGAACCTCGACCCTTCATAGCTCGAATTTGAAAGGGTCCTGCATAGTCTACGCCTACGTTAGTGAAAGGGTGAGCTGGATCTGTACGGGCTGCGGGGAGATTACCCATTATTTGATGAGCCAAACGCGGATGACTTCTCTGGCAAGGCATGCACTTTCGAATCACCATTCTGATAAGGTGTTTGTACCCGAGAATCTAAACGCGCTGAATTAATACGCTGTCCGTTAGAGAAGGTCCGCCGTGAAGCTAGGCGTTACGTACATGATGCACAAATAGCACAAATAAGCGACTCTCGTTAGAATTGTAGGGTAAAATTGGCGGGTATTTGTGTCGACAAGATAGGGTAGAATTTCCAAGCCGCCCGCTAATGCACAAGATGCTATCCTGATAAAAAAAATGGTTTAATTTTAGAAGGGAGCTCCTCATAGGCAAAGATTTTCTAGCCTGCAACAATTCAATTTTCCGAGCGAAATCTGTCGATTGGACAGACTTTATAATAGTGCGTTTCGCGTTATCTAGTTCCCATGGCGTTAGGTGTTTCGATTTTTGCTTCTGTATTTGTAAGCGAATAATCGGCCGAAGACAATATCCTATTACTCGGGTTATACGATTTAAATCAGAGAAGCGAGAGAGATAGCTGGGCTCTGGAGAAGAAAGCTGAGCGTGAAGAACCTGTATATTGGATTCGCAGCTTAAAGTCAATACTCCGGTGATTTTGTAAGCCAGCTAGCTCCTCGCCACCACAAAGAACAGTCGAGGAGATCCGACAGTCTGCAGCCGCGAGTTCCTAAATTGGCAGGATTATATTTGGTGGGCAAATGTGTCCAAACGGCTGTTGTTAATTCTGTTTGAATTTATGATACGCGGTTAGCGATGAAATCTCTCCAATGGCTCAGATGTTTTTTGAGTCATTGAAGCACAACTTGACTATCGAACCACGCGAAAATCAGAAGTTTTTGAAGAAAATCCAGCTGTTGAATATGACGAAGGATTTTAACGAGGAGAACAGCGGCACACAGTATAAGGTGAGGGATGCTTTTGATCTTGACTGGTGCAACTTTGGTCTTTGCGAGAAGAAATATGCGCACCTGATCGTTGCCCTCACCAATTCGCAAGCACACTGCTGCTGGGTACGCAAGATTCGACGTACCGCAATACTCATGGATCTGAGGAGTCGAGTCGCATGAAGCGCGTAACTAATGGCGGATGGCTAATGAAGAGAGAGAAGAAAGCAATTTACAATACTCGTGCCATCGCTCGCGAATCTCGAGCGGGAGAGTATTCTCCCAATCGCACTTCAAAACCCAGAGATCCTGATCAGTCTTTGCTGTGATTGCGATCGGCAACAACCAGCCGAGAGGGTCGAAAAGACTAGATATATTTGTAAGAACCGTGCGTTTTGTCGACGCGCTAAGTCCTTATAATTCAGCGTAGTGAAGTTGAAGTCGTCTTGAGGTGGGTTCCACTGGATGCCGAGAGTCTTCATCGATTCATCTAATTCAATCGGTATTGCGTGGCCATCGTTGTACGAGCGCGGCGGCAGTAAATCTGAATGATTCGTCGCCTACTTATCCAACTCTATTCGTGCTCATTTTAAGAGTCCCATAAGCTCTTCTCTTGCGTGAGTTGCGAGCGCTAGGTCATCATTGCCTGCAAAAATGGCATCTACATAAGCGTCATTCTCGAGGCAATGAGCACCGAGGGGGAATGAAGATTTCCCGTCTTGCGCGAGCTGTTGTAAGGTGCGGATAGCGAAGAATGGAGCTCTATTTGTTCCGTACGTGACACTAGCCAATTTGTAGTCTACGAACGAAATTCTGGGCCTAGACGACCATATGATTAGCTGCAAATCTTGATCCTCTGAAGCGACTCGGATCTGTCGAAATATCTTGACTACATCGCACGTGAAGACAAACCGATGCCTGCGCCAATTCAATAGAATTAATGGCAGGTCGAGCTGAAGAGCATGTTCGGGGAGAAGAAAGTCGTTGGGGCAGATTTCATCGCGCGTCTGTCGCGCTGCGTCAACAACGACACGTAGCTTTCGGGATGAATAGTTTGTTTGAACGACCGCGTGAAGAGTGAGATACCAAGCGTGAGGATTATAACTTTCTTCAACAGGTATAATCTCCATGTGCCCAAGGCATGGAGTTTTGAAACTCTTGTGTCAGTTTTGGATCGTGGGCAAAACGACGACGAGTATTAGAAAGAGATACTAGAGCCATGTCTCGAGTTTCTACAGCTACAGCAGGTGGAGACGATTTCACTAGAAGCCGCACGACAAATCGGCCGTTTGAATCGCGATTGTGGGTGTCGCTAAAGAGCCTTTCACACTTCAATTCGACAGGACTTAGGAAGTTTTTGGGCGACGGAAATTCTTCAATATTCCTCTTGAATAAAGGTACAACGGGGTGATAGGTAATATATAAGTTTATTGATAGACTTAGCCTAAGTTACATAATAACCGTTCTCGGCGCAGGCTGGACACACAGTGAGTATCGTGGCCCGCGGCAGTGTCGCACGCTGTTCTCGCATACCTCGTGACTCTCTCACGTACATGGAGTGGGGAGGCGTACATGTGTGTGTCGCGCGCTGTCTGTATCGCAAGTTCCTTTCGCACTATACAATATAATATGTATATTCTCAACACGCCTCCTTACATTTATATTGTAATATTTCATCAATTTCATTTTACATTTAGCAATTCTCTAAATTTAGTAAATTTTTCTTTGCATAGCGCCTTTGTAAAAATATCCGCAATATTTTCATTTGAGTCAACCTTAACTATTTCAATTTCTTTTTCTTTTACACATTCGTGAACAAAATGATAATGTATTTCAATGTGTTTTGAGTTCTTTGTAAAGTTTCCATACTTTGCTATATTTATCGCACCTATATTATCTTCATAAATTTTAACTGGATTTCTTAATTTTAGATCAAAAATATTTATTAATTCTTTTATAAATTTAACTTCACTTACAGCTTCTGATAAAGCTACATACTCTGCATACGTCGACGCTTTCGTAACACATTTTTGTTTCCGCGATTTCCAATCAATTACATTTCCAAAAACTCGAATTACATAACCGGATGTCGACTTCCTATCAACATTATCTCCAGCCCAATCTGCGTCTACATAGAAATCAATTAACTCACAATTTTTATTTCTTTTATATTGTAAACTTAATCCTTTGGTTAAATACAAATACTTTAAAATTCGTAATGCATATTTCCAGTGTGTCTCGGTATAGAAATTTTGGAATCTACTCAAATAGTTTACGCTATGACTAATATCTGGTCGAGTACCAGAACTTACATATAATAATGCGCCAATTAAGTTCCTATATTGTATACTCGGCTCACATTCGTCAGTCTTCTCAATTTTCAAGTTACTTTCCATCGAAGTACTATATAATTTACTGCCTTTTATTTTAAATTTAGTTGCTAGTGACTCAATATATTTTTCTTGACTTAATTTCATATTACCGTTTATATAATCATACTTTACGTTTATGCCTAGATACTCATTTATTTCACCTAAATCTTTCATTTTGAAACGATCAGATAACAATTTCTTTATTCTTTGTATTTTCTTTTCATCTTTCCCACAAATCAACAAATCGTCTACGTATATTAATAGGTAAACAATGTCTTCGTCTTTTCCATGAATGTATAGGCATAACTCTACATTACTTTTCCTAGAACCAAGTTTCATAACATACTCATCAAAACACTCATACCAGTCTCTAGGACTTTCTCTTAATCCATACAACGCTTTTGATAATTTATATACTCTTTCTGTTCCATCCTTATAACGTTTTGGTTGATTGACATATACTTCCGTAGTTACTCTTCCATTTAGAAATGCTGTCTCTACATCCATTTGTTCTATTCTGAGCCCATTTTGGCAGCAATATGATAATAAAAGTTTTATCGTTTGATTTTTCGCAACTGGGGAATATATGTCATCAATTACATCCGTTTGTTGAAAACCTCTTACAACTAGCCTAGCTTTGTACCTATTATCTGATTTTCTTGTGTATACCCACTTTACATTTATAATTTTTTTATTTTGTACTCTATCGACTAATGTCCACGTTTTATTTTTATTTATGCATTCGATTTCTTTATTCTTGGCTTCTTGCCAATTTTTACTCTCTTTACTATTCATCGCCTCCTCAAATGTACAAGGCATATCTACTCTGCAGTATCTTACATATATATTATAACTTTCCTTTTCTGGGTATCTTACGGGACTTTTCCTATCGCGCATAGATTTTCGCGGAACTTTCAATGTTTCATTATTTGTATCGTTACATTTTTCTTTTTCCTTAGCTTGTTGTTTTTTGTATTCATCCGCGTCTTCAAAAACTTCATCCGATGAATCATCATCACGATCATTTTCTTCTCCTGTACTTGACTCGGGAGTAGAGGTAGAAGAAGATGAATGTTTTGTCTCTACTTCATCAAATCCTATACATTTTACGTTTTCCTCTACTATCTCTACATGTCTAGCAACAATTATTTTACTATTTATCAATACTCTATAGTCTACGTCACTATAACCTAATAAAATACCCATTTCTGCTTTCTTATCCCACTTAGAGAATCGATTTTGTTCCGGCTTTCTTACAAAAACTTTACTACCGTATAATCGTAAATGTTCTACATTTGGTTTTATCTTAAAAAATATTTCATAAGGAGTTTTTCTTTCTATCGTGTTTGCTAGCGTACGATTTTTCAAATACGTCGCGGCACATATTATTTCTGGCCAGTAACATTTGTGTACCTTTGCCTCTGCTAGTAAACAGCGCGCCATATTCATTATCGTTCTATTAAATCTTTCAGCTGTGCCGTTTAATTCGTGTACATACGCTGGACAATTATTCATAGTAATACGCTTTTCTTTGGCAAATTTATAAAACTGATTGTTTAAATACTCTTTCCCGTTATCACACCTCAATATTTTGACTCTCTTTCCATTTAAATTTTCAGTTTCATTTATAAATTGAACTAAGCAATCAAAAACTTCATCTTTAGATTTTATGCAATATACTTTAGCTATTTTGCTATAATCATCAATAAAAGAAACAAAATATCTTTCTCCCTTAAACCCAGTAGTTTTAAATGGACCGCATACATCCGTATGTATAATTTCTAATATATCTTTCGCCTTTGTTCTATTATTACTAAATGGCAAGTTATGCATCTTAGTTTCAATACAAGTTTTACATTTCATAAATTCGGATTCAAGTTCATTTGGAATGCCCGTTAATAACTGTTGTTTACATATCGTATCAAAGTATCTAAAATTTACGTGACCTAACACTCTATGCCATCTTTCCTTTTGATTCATGTTATAGTTTCGTTCGGCATTATTTACACATGCAACCTTGTATTTTAATTTACTTTTCATTTTATAAAGCCCGTTTTCTCTTATAGCTGTCGCTGTAACCCTATTATTCTTATCAATAATTTTTGCAAAGTTTCTTTTAGAAAGAATAGTATTATTATTATCCGTTAATTTTCCATAACTAATTAAATTTGCTTTCATTTCTTTCGCGTAAAATACATTACTCATTTTTACTTCATTATTTTTGCCGGACGCGTTAAAGTAACTTACTACCGTACCTATACTCGTTGCTTTTATCGGCCTATTATCTGCTACGTAAATATTTACCGGTTCCTTAAGTTCAATAAAATTCTCAAAATAATTTTCGTTATTTATTATATGATCGGAACACCTGCTGTCGAGTATCCATTCAATTTCGCTAATACTTGACCTCTTTGTTTCGTTGGTGTACGCAACGTGTGTCGTCGCTGTCCATGCGCTCGTACCTTCACCGCTCTGTTCACTCGTGCTGGTTCCTTGTTGTCCATGGAAATTTCCGCGCCCTCTGCCGTAGCTGCTTCTTCCGGCTCTACCTCGGCTGCGGCCCCGTGTTGAGCCTCGCCATGTTCCACCGCCGCGTCCCGCTTGGCTGCTATCTTGACATTCTCGTGCGAAATGCCCAGTTTTTCCGCACTTGTAGCAGCTTCCTTTTCTTGCGGCAAATACATTTGTCCTTTTTTCGCCATATTCTTTTTGCTTTTTCATTTCGGCTGTTTTTATTTTATTTCTGACGTAGTCAGCCGTTTGATCTTCATTTTTTAATGTGTCTATCAAATCACCTATGTGGCTATACGATTCTGGCAATGTGTTGAGCATATAATTCAATTTTTCCTTCTCACTAATTTTAGCACCCGCGCCTTTTAACTCATTTACCGCTTTTTCAAAATCATTGAAAAATGCCTCAGAATCATTATAGTTTCTTAATCTTAATTTCTCAAGTCTATTCCTGTAGACTATTTGTAACGCCGTTGATTCTTTCAAATACATACCATCTAGTTTTTTTATTATTTTGTAAGCCGTTTCCTCTTCGCTCACAAATTCTAATTGTTTGTCCGAAATGGCACTGTAAATTATATTTATTGCCTTTAAATAATTCTGAATCCATTCGTCTGCTTTATCTGATTCAATCTTTTCTCTTTCTATCACAATTTCACATTTTTTCAACTTCATGAACACTTGGATCCTCTTTTTCCACATACTGTAATTTTCTCCATCAAACACCAGTATCGAAACATCCTTTCTATCCATTTCGTCTTCTTTGTTCTCGAACGTTCCTTCGTGCTCGGAGTCTTTTTCTTCCCTTTTGTCAGGCGTCTTGATGTAAGCCCTCTATCTTTTCCCGAAGGTTAAGATAGAGAGCTAAGAAAGAACCACTGACCTGCTACCATGTTGAATAAAGGTACAACGGGGTGATAGGTAATATATAAGTTTATTGATAGACTTAGCCTAAGTTACATAATAACCGTTCTCGGCGCAGGCTGGACACACAGTGAGTATCGTGGCCCGCGGCAGTGTCGCTCGCTGTTCTCGCATACCTCGTGACTCTCTCACGTACATGGAGTGGGGAGGCGTACATGTGTGTGTCGCGCGCTGTCTGTATCGCAAGTTCCTTTCGCACTATACAATATAATATGTATATTCTCAACAATTCCAAAAGCGTTGTAGCGACTAGCTTAACTCTACGTTAGTCATGCAATGGATGACGCTCACTAACGATTGCGGATGAGACTCCGCCCGTTGTGGCCGAGCCGAGCCAGAAACAACCCAACCAAGATCTGTATTTTGCACTATAAGGGACGATGACTTGAACCGTCTTAGTCCCAAGTGAAGCAACTGACGGTATAAGCTCCTAGTATGACATCGATGGAATCGGGTGTGCAAAATTGGAGGTCAGCCAGATTTAAGCTATCAAACAAGATTATGTCGAGATCTAAAGCTCGCCGAGCGGGCAATTTTGATGTTAGCCGCTGAAGGATCAATGCTTCGGCTTCGAGTTTGAAGCTCGGATCGGTCGTGAAATGATTTAAATATGTTAACAAAAATGTGCGAAGTAGATAGGAGAGAAATTCAAAATTCCTTATCATTAGCATCCAACTCCCCAGACGAATTTGCCTACAATATAATGCAGAAACCAGGATACCTCACGAAGATTGCGGGGGAAGCAGTACATATAATAAAACCGCTGCCAATACATTCGCACTTAGCTTCCTCAAAATAATGTATTTATTCATTTTTTTAAAATTTTTTATATCAATAATTAATTGTATCATACCCAATTTTCTTTATGAATATTAGTAATAAATTAATATATATTTTTCGAAAATTCATTCTTGTTACTCTTTTTCTCGTGCGACAACCCGATATTTTTGTAAATCAATTTTTTCAAAATATTATCACATTTTCAAACAAATTACCAAACACTGTATTACATATATTCGTTTATTACACATATGAATGTTTATTATAAAGTCACCAATCAAGTCAATCAGTCAAGAGACTTTCCAAAAAGGTTACAACAAAAATACTGTCATATTTTGCGAGTAAAATGCAAACTTTTTCCCAATCAATGTTCTATACAAAAAATTTCGAAATTTTAAGTAAAAAATAAAGATAATCTTTTGAAATTTCAGCCAAATATATTCTTCAATGAGTATAATAAGTGGTTAAAATTTGATCGCGCTGTAAATTACCCTCAATAAAAAACAAAAGCAAGTGAACAAGACGCACGCATAGCACGTGTTATTTCCATTTTCTAGTAAAGATATATCCAAAAAATTACGATTTGAAAAGAAGACTAAATCAGTTTTAACCTCGAATATCTCTGAAATTCATAAACGAATTCTTCTACTCTAAAAACGCATATAATAAATAATATACACTCTACATCTCCGCCAAATTAAAAAAAAAATTAAAACAAGTTTTCTCTAGTTATCAGGCGACAAATAAAATAACTTCGTAAAATAGGAAAATTTTGAATATCAAAACGTAATAGTACGATCTTGATGAAAATTCACATACATAATATCTATATCACATACAAAATTGTCTAGAAATCTGTAGCTGATTCATAGAACCGTTCTCGAGAAATTACAATTTAAAAAAAAGTTTAAAAAATTTTAACCTCAAATATCTCTGAAATTTATGGACCAGTTATTTTGCCCAAAGAACTCGACCAAGAGCTATCCAAAATCTACCTCCACAAGAAATTTTGAAGAAATTACGACAATTTTCCCTCCGGAATCGTTGGACATACAAAACTCATTTTTTTTATTTTTCGTGTTTTACGTTTTTGTTAATAACCAAAGAACCGTGATAGCAAGAAACTTTTTTTAGAAAATATAGGTATTTTAATTCTCTTTTAAATGCTACCTATCCCATTCTGATACATACAAGCGTTCTCGAGAAATTAGGATTCGAAAAAGAGGTTACAAAAATTTTAACCTCAAAAATCTCTGAAATTTATGAACCAATCATCTATCCCAAAGAAAGGTGCAGGTGGCAACCAAAAATCTACCTCTACAAGGGATTTTGAAGCGATTAACACAATTTTACTCCCGTAAATTGTCGCCACCTAAAACACGTTTTTTTCATTTTCTAATTGTTTTCTCAAAAATTAACCAACAGAATGGATTCAATTTTATACAGATTGTAGCTACTCATAATCTCCATTATCATAATTTTTCTCAAAAAAATTGACCATTTAGTTTGGGAGTTATAAGCATTTAAAAAAAAACACGTTTTTGTTACTAATAAAATAACCGTGATAGCTAGAAAAAATTTTTTTTTTTAAATATAGGTTTTTTTTATGCTCTTTCGAACACTGCCCATCCGATTATAAAGTTTAAATCCAATCATTAAAAAAAATCAAAAATAAATTTTTCGACAGTTCTAATTGTGCTCTCGATAAAAGTAGACGTGTTTACATCGAGCTCCAGCCAAGTATGTAAATACTAGTTCAAATGTGTTACTGTGTATAAGTGCGAACGTTAAAATCACTGATTTTCTCAATTTTGAATATAAATAGACATAAACTGCTAACCAAAATTCAAAATTTTATCTTTTTAATAAAAGTCAATCGGCTAACATGGCCGCTACTGAAAAAGTCACTTTGGCTTCGCCGATAACACCGATAATAACGAAAAGTGGAACTCAGTTTATAAAAAACGACAAAGAAACAGCCCAGATGAAATAAAAGCTAATTTTAAAAAACGTCAAACGCAAATCAGAGACTACTGGCTAAGTAATCCAGTGGTGACTCAAAACAATTATGAAAAACTAGAACTCGCAGAGGATGTAGTTCCTGCAGGAGAAAATAGTGAGAATTCTAGTAAAGCGAGTGCTCAAAAATCACCACCAATCTTCGTAAGCGGAGTGGAGAATATAGCACCTTTGAAAACCCTTCTCGATAAAATAGCTGAGAATAACTACACTTTGAAAATACTTTCTAATAACGAGGTGAAAATTCTACCAAACTCCTCAGAAAAATATCTTCCAATAGTAGAAGAGCTCAAGAAGAAAAAAACTGAATTTTACACATACCAGAGGAAGCAAGACAAAAGTTATAAAACTGTTTTAAGACACATACACCCGTCAGCTGATACTGGAGAAATACAACAGGCAATAGAGGAACACGACCATAAAGTATTAAGAGTAACAAATATACGAGATCGATACACGCAAAAACCGTTACCCTTGTTCTTTGTAGAAATTCAACCCAATGATAACAATAAGGAAATATACAATATAGATAGATTATTGAATACAATCGTTAAATTTGAACCACCATATAAAAAAAGAGATATACCTCAGTGTATTAAATGTCAAGGATTTGGTCACACCAAAAACTACTGCTACAGGAGTGCGGTATGCGTTAAATGTGCTGAAAAACATTTAACAAAAGACTGCTCGATAAAAGAAAAAATACAAGACGTTAAATGTGCAAACTGTGACGTTAATCATCCTGCTAGTTATAAAGGATGCATTGTTCGTAAGCAACTGCAACAAATATTATTTCCTAAACTCAGAGAAAAAACCGTAGTGCAAAACTCACAAAGTTATCCTCCAAATTTAAATAATTTTATTAAATCTAATATATCTTTCGCTCAAGCCACAAGCAGTCAACCAAAAAACATCATAACAGAATCTATACAAACAGAGACAGAATCCCAAATAATAACAAAAATAGCAGAAAAATCAAACACAAATAAACTCGAAGAAATGATGCTTCAAATGAAGACAAGAATAGATACAATGTTAAACCTTCTTACAAGTTTGATAAATAAAATTCAATAATGAAATAAAAATAGCAGTATGGAATGCGAACGGTTTAGCACAAAGAAGTCTTGAATTAAAGAAGTTTCTAATCGAACATAATATTGACGTAATGTTAATATCAGAAACTCATTTTACATATAAAAACTACTTGAAAATTCCAAACTATTTCATATATGATACAAAATGTCCTACTGGGAAAGCGCGCGGTGGAACTGCAATTATCATTAAATCTAATATTAAGCATTATGAAAATGTAAAACACATGGATGATTATCTGCAAGCAACCAGCGTAACTCTGGAAGATGTAAAAGGATCAATCACTCTATCAGCAATATATTGCCCACCTAAGCACATTATCAAAACAGAGATGTTTTCAAAATTCTTCGTAAGTTTTGGACACCGTTTCATTGCTGCCGGAGATTACAATGCTAAGCACCCATGGTGGGGGTCTAGATCTTCGGCTGGAACTCCACGAGGTAGACAGCTTTATGCAACTATGCAGTCACAGAATTTATTCCCGATTTCAACCGGAGAACCCACCTACTGGCCTACTGATAAAAATAAGACGCCGGACCTCCTTGATTTTGCCGTAGTAAAAGGTATCAACCCCGACTGTCTCACAGCTACATCCTGCTTAGATCTTTCGTCAGACCACTCACCGATCATTATTTCTTTTAAACAACAACAACTTAAGATGAACCAAAAACACCACATTTGTACAATAAAAATACTAACTGGGGAAAATACAAAGAATATCTAAATAATAATCTAAACTGCAACATCTCACTTAAATCTATAGATGAACTCGAAAATGCAATAGAAGAATTCAACATACAAATACACAACGCCGCTAAAGAAGCTATCACATTATTTGAACATCCGGAAAAACAACAGCACATTGCTAAACACATACTTGAAAAAATACGTGAAAAGAGACAGTTAAGAAAAACTTAGCAAATTTATAGATCCAAACATATAAAAACTAAATTAAATAAATCAATTAAAGAATTAAAAACCTTGCTTATAGAAGAAAAAAATGTCGGCATCCAAAATTACTTACAAAACTTAACTGCAAATGAAGCAACTGAATATTCCCTCTGGAAAGCCACTAAAAAACTTAAACGTCCACTGCAACATATACCACCAATCAGGAAATCTAATGGAGATTGGACCAGAAGCGAAACGGAAAAAGCTGATACGTTTGCAAACTATCTCAGTGAAGTTTTCAAGCCAATAAATCGAGAAATTACCGAACCACAAGAAGAAGAATTGTTTAAACAAGAAGATCACCATGCCCAAGTTAGTCCTTCAATAAACATCAAAATTAAAGAAGTACAAAAGATAATCAAAGCCCTTAAGAACAAAAAATCACCTGGATACGACGGAATAAATGGCAAAATAATCAAGGAGCTACCACAGAAAGTGATCCGATTTCTTACTATTATATTAAATGCAGTCTTTCATTTGTGTTATTTTCCAAGCCAATGGAAAGTTGCACAAATAATATTAATAGAAAAATTAGGCAAATGTCCAGACCTCGTTACGTCATATAGACCTATCAGTTTACTGCCAGCTATTTCAAAAATCTGCGAAAAACTTATTCTCAACAGACTCAATCCAATTATTCATTCCAAGAAGTTGATTCCTGATCACCAATTTGGCTTCCGCAACTGTCATGCTACAATTGAACAAGTTAACCGATTAACTGTAAAAATACAAGAGACCTTCGAAAATAAACAGTACTGCTCTGGAGCTTTTCTAGACGTCGCCCAAGCCTTTGACAAAGTATGGCACAAGGGATTACTCTATAAACTAAAGAAGTACTTTCCAAAAAATTTATATAAACTATTAAAATCATATTTAACAGACAGAACATTTCAAGTAAAAATTAACCAAACCGTAACAAAACTGTTCCCTATAAACGCCGGAGTACCTCAAGGAAGCGTGCTAGGCCCTACTTTGTATCTGCTGTATACTTCTGATCTACCTACAATGCAAGAAATCACTACAGCAACATATGCAGATGATACAGCAATGCTCACAAGTCATTCAAGTCCTGAAATAGCATCCGAAAAACTACAAAAATATTTAGATCTGATCAATATATGGTTTAAACAATGGAGAATTAAAGTCAATGAAACAAAATCAACTCATGTTACATTCACACTTTGTAAAAAGACTTGCCCCCCACTCCTGCTAAATGATAAACCCATACCGCAAAGTGACAACGTTAAATATTTGGGAATACATCTGGATCGTCGCCTCACTTGGAGAAAACATATATGGACAAAACGAAAACAACTAAATCTCAAACTAAGAAAAATGTACTGGATACTAGGAAATAAATCTGAGTTAAAACTTGAAAATAAAATACTTATATACAAAACTATTCTTAAACCAGTGTGGACTTACGGAATTCAACTCTGGGGATCTGCAGCAACTTCTAATATTGAAATACTCGAAAGATTTCAATCCAAAATACTTAGAAACATAGTGCATGCTCCTTGGTTTGTCACAAATGAAATCATTAGGAATGACTTGAACATACGAACAGTCAAACAAGAAATAGAAGCACACTATAGTAGGTACAAGGAGAGACTAACAGAACATCCGAACCATCTGGCAGCAAATTTAATTGATGTAATCCGATCCAGTACAAGACTTAAAAAATATCAAATTATTAATGTGTAGTTGTAAAATGTTCTGTATACTAACGTATCATTATATTTTTATAATATTATATTACCATAAATATTGTTCTCTTGTAAAAGCCTATATTTAAAGGATTTGTATTAACCAGTGGGTCTAATACTCTCATGTTATTGTAAATACTTGTATACTATTTACTTATTGTCAACTAGACAGATTGTAAATAAACACGGTTGAAAAAAAAAAAAAAAAAAAAAAATTTTTCGAAAATGAAAAATTCGACATAAAACAAAAACGAATAAGTTAGTCGTACAAAATTATTTTTTTCTCGAATTCAGAATCAAAAAACAAAAAAAATGAGACCCGTCCGGTTAAAATCGACCGCGTACATCCGAAAATAAAGCGGCTCACACACACACACACACACACACACACACACACACACACACACACACACACACACACACACACACACACACACACACACACACACACACACACACACACACACACACACACACACACACACACACACACACCCACACACACACACACGCGCGCGCGCACACGCACGCACGCCCGATGCACACACACACATCCATACAGACATTTTTCAAAAACCATGTATTTCGATTCCTAACACCTCGGAACACAATTATAACATGTTTTTACAACAACTCAAAAATTTACTATCACAAAGCTTCCTCTAGGAGGAAGCAAAATTACATAGTTACCACCACATCCACATTTTTCATTGATCTTTCTCGATTTTGAAATTTCTATACTATTACGCATCTTGGGAGGACAATGGAAGTAATGGTCCAGAGACCAAATATATCTAATCCAATACTAAAAAACTCAACAATTCAAAAGAGGGTGGAATTCGACTTCAACTCCCAGAAACGCCAAAATTTCGAAAGTTTTGACCTTTACCTCCAATTCTATTAGCAGCTCCTTCTACAGATGCGCAACATCAAAAAAAAGAAAACTCTAGAGAAATATCTATATTTGCAAGTTAATAAAAAATTTCATTTGATATTACAGGTTCTAAAATGTCATTCTTCCATGAAATAAATATTATCTTAAGGGGGAAGGAAATATAATGTAACAATACCCTAATAAATGTGAATAATATTTATTTCATGATAACATAAATTAGCGAAATAAAATTCTTTAATGTTATAGGTGCAAGAGAAATTGAGCTATACTACTTAAAGGTAGACTCCAGCCTAAGTACGAAGAGCGTAGTGATGAAAAAAAAAATCATTTAAAAATTATATTTTATAATAATTATCATAATTAATTAATCAATTAGCGACTCATACTAATGCACTAATCGTTGGCCACTATAAAGAAAACTATTTCTAATGTCCAAAAATTTAGCTCCAATACTTAGCCTTTTTAATTTGAATACAATATATAAGCTAAAATGTATGGTAAAATTTCAATTGTCAACTTACATACACTGCTGCTTAAAATTGTTTTAACAATGTAAAACGCAACAATGTTACTTTTATACTTCAGTTGTTAGTTACTGGAATCTATAAGTGTAAATTAGATTTTAACAGGAAATTATTTTGTACACTGAAAATATGGTTAAAGACAATTTAGGATGATGATAAGGACGACAGAAAAAGGGTTGTGAAATAAATTAAAACCATAATATAGGACAATAATAATCTCATTATTATCCATAAATTGTAATTACAATTATTAGTTTTACAATTTATATTATTAGTGTTACAATTAGAATTTATATATTTATTGTTCTTCATTTTTAATATTTAAAAATAAGGTCATTTTCAATGAAAAAAGATGTTCCCACACTAGTTTGGATGAAGGATATCCTCACGCACCAGTCAACGTAGCCTTCCACCAGCTGAAACAAACTTGGAAAGCAAAGAAAATCATCTTCATTTGCCAGAAAGGTCACCTCCAAACATCCACTCAACAATGAAATGGAACCCTCTTGTTCCAATAAAGCGGGGAGTTCCGAAATTTTAAAATCCGACAATCAAGATTTGACCACTGTCGTATCTGAAACAAAAAAAAATGTATTTATGTAAATATTTATACTGTTTCCTTTTCAAATCATGTTATATTAAATTCTTACCGTGAAGAACCCTGAGATACAAGGTCTCCACAAAACACCATCCACCTCCACTCCAGACTGGAACAACTCGTTCCCGGTACGCTGAAAAATTTGTCTTGTCCTCTCGTGAATCACGCGATGCATCTGCAATGCAAAAATATAATTTGAATAATAAATAATAATAACAAGTAAATATAACAAAATTATAATAATAAATGGAAAAATACTTACACTGATAATAGGCGCCATTGTTGTAGCGGTCCGAAAATAATTATGTTCACTGTATACTTATGGCATCTTATATGCTAAATTTTCTGTTTACCTAGCGAAATGTCGATGAAGTAAAAACGAAATCATGCCTGTTAGCAACCCACTACTGCAATTTCTTAGTCAATGCAGTCATAATATTGCGAAGAAGGTGTTACTGACCCCAATAAGCGGCGTATCAAATAAATGCAACGCAGGAAAATTGTCGATACTTTTATACGAAATGCATTATCATTAAAAATATTACTTATGTCGACTGCAATTTGCTATCAACTGATAAGAATTTTTCCATCGGTCTTACAGTCTTACAAATTAAATTAAAATAATGAATATTTATGGCAGTCAGATTGTCCTTGTTTATAATTCGAGCTGGAGCGGGCTCGAAACGTTGGACAATTTGGCGGTGGGGGGGCAGTCAGATCGTCCTTTGCTAACAAAGTTTTTTCCAGGTTTTAATTAAGTTTTTATTTCAGATTTTGCGGGGGTGATTATAAACAAGGGCAATCTGACTGCCATAAATATTAATTATTTTAATTTAATTTGTAATACTGTAAGACCGATGGAAAATTTCTTATCAGTTTTTATTTGGTAAAAAGTTCATTATTCTGTAGTTACAACCTAATTGAAAAAGGACAACTATAGCAGTTGCATTTAAGCTTTATCATTTAAATCGCCATATCTCTAAAACTTTTCCAAGTGATTTGTTCCCTTCTTCCTTAGCACCACAGATATATTTGTGTGTGTGTGTGTGTGTGTGTGTGTGTGTGTGTGTGTGTGTGTACGCGCGTGTTTGTCCTTGTGTGTATGTATACGTGTATGTGTCGCAACCACACAATCCATTTTTTTAATTTTGTTCATTTTTAAGATATAAGATAATATTTATATATATGCATATATACACACATACACGAACCGATATAACTCATATGTATGTCTAATAATAATCTAATGATATATATATATATATATATATATATATATATATATATATATATATATATATATATATATATATATTTATCTCAAAGGTAACTTATGTGGACGCATCCTTAATGGGAACGGTACTTATGCGGACTTTCATAGACTTGTGCAGACATTTTTTAGTGTCTACATAGAGAGAGAATTATTTCTTTAGTCAAGCGTAACTTCTGCAGACACGGGTCTAATGGAAACGATATTTATGCGGACAACTTACGTAAACGGATCGGGACTTATGCGGACGAGTCTACACATGTACCTATACATCTGTTTATATATATATATATATATATGTGTGTGTGTGTGTTAAATATATTTTTATTATGGTAGATACATCGAGTAATGAAAAGCTTTGCACGAAAATGTTATTTTAATGCGGTTACTGGATGTATGCTCAATATATGCCTGATATACATATACATATCGATTACGATCATACCAGGGGAAACGGTTTAATAAAATATAGGTTACAACGAATACTTTCATGCCTCAAACTTTTTTTTATGCATTTTTCGAGGCAAGCGCGAATGTCGGCGCTTTTTTTTGCTCGTAGCCCCACTGTGCGGCGACTGCGATACTGCAGCTCCTGTAAGTGCCGGCTCGGCCCTCCCCTCTCTCTCTCACTCTCTCTCTCTCTCTCTCTCTCTCTCTCTCTCTCTCTCTCTCTCTCTCTCTCTCTCTCTCTCTCTCTCTCTCTCTCTCTCTCTCTCTCTTTTTTTTTTTTTGCTCCCCCCTTTTCTGACAGCGCAATAAACGCCATATGATTTTTACCTATTAATCGCGATTAACTTAGTTACCTTACCTCGTTCTCCTATTACTATCCAATCATTAAGATCCGCATGCGGTGTGTATTGCTCGAGGCGCGCTAGCCTCACCGCCGCATGCACTATATTTGTAACTGGATAATTACCGAGCAGCCGGAGAATTAATTATCCGTTACAAAGTGGCACCCCTTGAAAAACCCACAGTTTCGAGAACGTGGGTAAGAAAAATTTGAATTCGCGCGCATCCAGAGTGCGAAAGATTGCAGCGTGCGGTGACATTAGTTCACGCAGCGCATTAGAGTATTAAACACGAGCAATCTAACACCGGTGGATGCACTAAGCGTAACCGCACTCCGGGAAAGTTAGCGAACGCGCATCTTAAATCAAGGCCATTGTCGAAGATTATATTCGACAGTCGTCGCGCACATGAGTAGCGACGGCAACCGCGGACATTGTTTACGTCGCGCGCCGACACAGCGCGCCTTTCCAGCACACGAATTTTCGTACTGGAATTAATTTCAAAATCATTAAATTCAATATTCAAATTAAATCAAAATTTGAATTATTATTGAAAAAATAAAAATTTGCTAACGCGAAATAATGCATGTGCGAACTCGCTGATTAAACTCAGTATGCACACGCAACGTAGCTTGCGAATTGCGATACATAGCATCGTGGAAATAGCAACAGCTGATCGGTCGGGAACTATCGTACCCCGACACCGAATAACACGAGTGCCGTATAGTCACCTAGTAGGCAGCTAGCATAGACTATAGAATTCGAAGGTGAACTTTCGCAACGCCGTTCATTTAAGTCAAGTTGAAAAATTAGAAACATTTACCTTATTAGCGATTAACGTATAAAAAATTTAAAATCGTACTATATTGAAATAGATACGAAATCAGATCAATAAACTTACGAAAAACAAAATAATTTAGAACTAACAGTGAGAACGCACAGGCGTTCTAAACTATTTCAGAGAAATTCGAAGCACAAAATTATTTGAATAAAACAGAATTTTTCTTTCTCTTCTCTATTATATTGAAGTATTACGCCTTCAATAAATCTTAATAAAAGAACCTTTGGAATTTTAAGTTAAACCTAATACTCTTCCAGTTGAAACTAAGATCTAAAGAAATTACGCAGTTTAATAATTTATTTCATTTTTTAACATTCTACCTAATTTAATAAGCAATTTTTTTATTCTAATAAAGGGATAATATAATTCAAGTCATCTAATAAAATATTCTTAAAATTTATTTACCGCGATCCACGCAAAATAAATTCACAGAATTTTACGAACGTAATTTTCCTACTGTAATGAATTATCGAATGCGTATGTTGTAAGCGCATATCTGAATGCGACGTATTTAGACAAAGAGCAAACAACCCCATACATAAGCGTTATAAATTATTTGAATTTATTTCTTTTTGGTTTTACAACAAATTGCCTTTTGTCAATTCAATTTTTCTTGTTGTTAAATTAATAAACAGAAAAAAAAATACAAATGGAAGAGGCAAAATTTTTTTTCTTTTTGGATTTTTAATTTCTTCTCCTTTCCGAATTAAATAAGGAAACATTAAAACTTTTATTCTCCTTAAAGATAAAAGAGAATTAACCAGTAATTAGCGCAAATGAAACTTAAAAGCACCCAAGGCGTAATAAGTTAAAAATTAAAACTTTAAAATCCTAATTTCTCCGCGAAGCGCAGTAGGGATTTTCAGGTCAACAACATGTCATACACATGTCATGTCGTCTCTTACACGACGACACCTTCGAAAATACCATGGAAGTAGAGATCCAAGGCTGGATAATGAACCTGGTAGGCGAGCCGCATGACGATGCGCTCGAAAAATTAGAACTTTTAAAAAGCGGCACACAGTTTGCAAAAGCGGATAGGTTATATAGGCAATTGCGAGGTGACTATACCGTGAAAGATTTCATGTGAACGGACGAAACAGAAGACAAAGCAGAAGCGTTTGACAGAAGAAATGGAAAATTAGAAAATCTTATACAAACTCTGCCGTTCGACGCACTTACACTTGACGAACTGGCGGAAAGGCGTGAAGCTACGAGATACACACACAACACGCAAAGACGTCAAACGTCAACGCCACTAGACCATGTCCATACACTACTGGACCAATTGGACATGGCTATCACTGAAGTACAAGAAGAAAACGCCTGCGCGACACCACTAACAGCAAACGTCGCAGCAAGATATCCGCGAAGCGATAAACCTGGGAAAAGCGATAGCAACAGGTATTTTCCCAACGCCTATCACAACACAGTCAACGTGGGTAAAAAGCTAACGACCACAACGACAACAGCGAGTACAGCCGTTGGCAGAACTGCAGGCACGTACATAATACACTCACCCCGCAATCGGTCTTTCCAACACGAACAACACTTACAGCCGACGACCCTGTGCAATGCACGCTCACAAACGGCAAAACATACACAATGCCAAGAGCAGCAGCATGCAAAATGATGCGAATACAGGGAATCGCAAAAGACTACGACAAAGAAATAAGGCAGCTGCACGAGCAGATGTCAGATCTGATAGCGAGAACGCCCCTGCACGCAATGTCAAATATAATGACAGGCAATGAAGCGAGCTCGCATAAACATAAAACAGTGAACTTCCAGGACACGTACAGATTAGAGTACCTTGACGAAGGAAGTACACGAACGGACTCGCGCAACACACCGACGAACGCAAATGCGCGACAGCCACCAGCGCTAAATCCGGCAGCGCAAAACTTCACACCGTAAAGGTATTATGCGAACAAGCGTGGTCCCCAACGACATCCTCAGCCTCATGCCCGTGACCCGTAAGAGTCTTGGGTGAGGGGGAGCCTCCCGAGTAACTCGCAAAGCAGATACTCGGGCGAAGGTACCACCACGCTCCACCAACCTATTAACATGGACGTTGGCAGAACGGTGGGGCAGTGGAAACTACAGTTCACCGGTGAGAAAGGCAGCAGCATCGAGGAATTTCTCGAGCGCGTCAACGAATACCGTTCGCTCGCGCGAATAACAGATGAACATCTGCTAAACGCTATGTCCGAGCTGACGTCTGGCATGGCAAGGAATTGGTGCGCCAAGCTCGCAGAAATTGGCGAACACGGGAAGACTTCTACGTCGCCGCACGCCGCTGCTACGTGGTCGACAAGCGATTCCAGTAACGGCTCGTCGGCGAAGCGCAAGCCCGCACCCAAGGCAGAGACGAGCCTGTAAGGGATTATATTATATGCCTCCTTACGATTTTGAGTAAGTTCGAGGAGCCCTGGGATGATGAAAGGCAACTCGAGCATATATATAGAAATATGCTCCCTAGTCTCCAGCGCTTGGTACCACGGGAGAAAGTCACCAATATAGATAAGCTTGTAGAGCTTGCATGAGAAGCTGAACCGCTAAGGGAGGCGAAGAGGAGTTACAAGCCTCCCCCGAACCCGGACGGTAGTCTGTTACCAGACGTAGCCTACAAGGGGCCAAAGTCCGCGAAAATGCAACCGCAGCACGGCAAGAGCAGTCTGGCGGCTCTGGCGAGTGGCGCGGCCCCACAGGACAAGGATTGAAGATCCGCGTCGAGCGATAGCAAGCCGAGCCTAGCCGCGATGGCAGAGCAGTCGGCTCAGGGGCTCGACCAGCTGATTAGCTAACTGCTGGATGAAAAGCACTCAAAACTTAATTTGATCAGGGACCGACCCTTGGGCCATCCGCCTACAAGCAGCAGCCCTTCCAAGAGGACAGGAGCGTACCGCAAGAGTGGTCGCAGTTCCTCCAATAAGCAGAGGAAAAATGCCTCGGCCAGAAACGGCGAGGCAAATTACGCGTCGCCTACTCCTACCAGCGACAAGAACGCCAACAACCAGCCCGAGCCAAAAGAGCATGTGCGGTGCTGGGGTTGTTGCTGGCCTGGCTATAGTAAGCCACACTGCCCGGAGTGCTCGGGAAAAGGCAGAGGGGGCGCGTAGACGAGGTCCCTTTCGCCCCTCCAATACCTGACGTGATCTCAACGGTGCCTCGGCAAGGTGCCCCGGCTCCGTCGGTCACAGCAACCTCTACCGACTCGGACGGAAATTTGAGTATCCCGAGTCAACCAGAATACTCACGATGGTATTTACCCGTGGGTCTGGGCGGATTTCGCATAAGCGTGCTACACGACTAAGGCGCATCTCGCACCGCAGTAGGCCCTATTGGCTTGCAGATTGCGACCGCATGTGGTAAGAAGATTACGCCTCACCGCGGAAGTGGCGCACGCCTCGCCAATGGCAAGACCGCGGCGTTGCTGGGTCACGTGGATCTTGCCTTTGACGTGGCAGGTGTGCGACATTACCTCGACGTGGTGATCGTGGAGGAATTGGACGCAGACTGTCTGCTGGGCGCCGACTTCATGCGGAAATTTAACGCCGTGCTGTGGCCGCGCGAATCGACGCTTAGCATCGAAGGAGTTCAAGAGCGAATTCCGCTAAAATTAGCATCACTAGCGCATGACGAAGCGAGCGCTGTTCAGCTCTCTTCGGTTGGCCTCGCCGATGTCGACGAAGCCCAACGGCGACAGTTGCAATAGTTGCTCAATCAACTGCTTCCCATGAGTGACGCACCATTAGGATGCACCACCATCGATGTCTCAAGTACTAGGCCCATAAAGCAGAAATATTATCTTGTCTCGAAGAAGCTCGAGGAGGAAATGTAGAGGCAAGTGCGAGAGATGCTCGAGGCGGGCATTATTGTCCAATTGACAAGTGAATGGTCGAGCCCTGTTGTGATGCAACGGAAACCTAATCGCACGTACCGATTCTGCATCGATTATCGCAAGTTGAACGCGGTAACGAAGGCGAGCGCATACCCGCTCCCCCACATGGATGCCATTTTACGCAAGCTCCAAGATGCTTCATATATATCGACGATCGATCTAAGCAGCACCTACCACCAAATTCCGTTGCGTAAGGGGGCGCAGACGCTAACCGCGTTTACTCTCCTGGGGATGGGCCTCTTCGAATTTACTCGAATGCCTTATGGGGTAGTGGGCGGGCCAGCCATCTTGCATGAGCTTTCGGACCGTGTTATCGGCCCTGAGATGGAACTTCATGCGTTCTCCTATCTGGACGATATTATTATCGTCACGGAGACGTTTGAAGAATGCCTCAAGTGGCTTAGCCACGTTCTTGAGTGCATTAAAGACGCAGGTCTCACAATTAACCGTGAGAAGAGCGAATTCTGCCGCAGCGAGGTCAAGTTTCTCGGGGTCTTAGTTAACCGAGATGGCGCTAAGCCTGACCCGGACAAGATCGTTCCAATTTTAGAATATCCGGCGCCGAAGAATCTCAAACAGTTGAGAAGGTTCCTTGGCATAACGTCGTGGTATTGCAATTTCCTGACCGACTTTACGACAATCGCGGAGCCGCTCACGCAGTTAACGTAGCACAACGTTGCGTAAGTGTGGAGTGACGCGGAGCAATCCGCATTTGAGCCGATTAAAGCTCTCATTGCGTCTGCCCCGGTATTACACCGGCCGTCGTTTGAACATCAGTTCGTGATCCAAACCGACGCGAGTGATACTGGTCTTGGAGTGGTACTCACGCAGACAATCGACGGCGAAGAGCGAGTTTTATGCTTCGGAAGCCGCACGATGACCGCGGCGGAACGGAATTATTCCGTCACGGAACGCGAATGCCTCGCAGTTTTGTGGGCGATACGCAAGTTCCGTGCTTATGTCGAAGGCTATCACTTTAAAGTGATAACGGACCATAGTAGTCTGAAATGGTTATGAAATTTGCATAATCCCACCGGACTCTTAGCGCGGTGGGCACTTGAAATGCAAGCGTATGACTACAACGTCGAGCATCGTAAGGGTTCACTAAACCTCGCCAGACCTCGCGGTAGTAGACATCTCCGAAGAGACAGACGACGCCTGGTACAAACGCATGGTCGCCGCCGTACAAAATCCCGGTGACTATCTATGGTGGAAGAGAGTTCACGGGCGTCTCTAGAGCTACTGTCCGAATTCTGCTGTCGATGATTTGCTCGAGGACGAGGTCGCGTGGAAATTAGTGCTACCAGCTGAGAAGCGCGAGAAAGCGATGCATGAGAGCCACGCAGAACCTACTGCAGGGCACTTAGGCCGAGCGAAAACGCATGCGCGTGTTACGCTCTATTATTACTGGCCTTCGCTGCGCAAAGATGTCGCTGACTTTGTACGGAACTGCTTGATCTGTCAGCAGTGCAAAGTGTAGCAGACAGCCTCGGCAGGCCTCATGGGCAGCCATCGCGCATTACACCCGTGGCAGATTGTTGCAGGTGATATTATGGGACCTTTTCTCAGGTCCGCTCGAGGTTTCGAGTACCTGCTGATATTTCTGGATTTATTTACAAAATGGATCGAATGCGTGCCGATTCGGAGTACCGCTTCGGAGTACCTGAAGCTTTTCACTCCGATAATGGAACAGAGTTCAGGAACAAGGCTGTCGATTCTTTCCTCAACAAGTGTGGAGTTGCACATACGACGATTCCGCCGTATCACGCGCAGGTGAATCCTGTGGAGCGAGTGAGTCTCACGGTGAAAACCATGATCACCGCGTTCCTTGAAGAAAACCGTAAGGATTGGAATTTGCATATCCCCGAACTAATGTTCGCGGACACTGCCACTCAGGAGTCGACGGGGTCGAGCCCAGCTTTCCTGAACATGGGCCGACAACCGACTTCACACGTTTTCTTGAACCGCCGCGAAGAGCGCTCAGCAGAAGAGCTTGCAGAAGCAGCCGAGCTCGAGCGCTGGCGCACGCGGTTGCAGAAGTTGTGAGACGTGCAAAAATCCGCTGCGAAGAACGCTTCAGCCGCGCAACAGTGACAGTCACAATATTATAATGCGTCATGCCGCGATGTTCACTTTGAATTAAAGGACAAGATGTGGAAGCGAAATCGCATCCTATCCTCCGCAGCCCAACGCGTGGCGGCGAAATTAGCACCAAAGTACGAGGGTCCGTACATAATAGCAGCCAAGCTAGGCTCGAATGTGTACGAGCTGCAAGACTTGGACGGAAAAGACTGTGGCATGATCCACGTGGAAGACCTCAAAACCTACCACGAAAAGGTTGATCTCACCGTGGAGGCAGGGAGGTCAACTGACGTTAACTCGGCACGCGATGACCAGGCTGGGGAAGATCTCGACGACGACGGATCTTCCAATGACCTGGCGAGCGAGCAGCAGCCCGCACCCCGCAAGAGGGGAAGACCACGCAAAGTCATAGGGGCCCAGGTGAGCAAGGGCTCTCGAGTAACGGCAGACGCTGACGAGCGAAAGCCGCCACCGATTGCGACAAAGCAAGCGCAACGCTACCCCGAAGTCGCGGACGGCCTAAAGGCTCTCGGAATGCAGCCACGGCGAACCGCGTCGCAACACCTTCCCCCCGACGTACGCGCGCCGTGACGCGCCGAGCATGTCACTAACCCCTTAACCTCACAGCTCACCATTGAAAATAGCGACTAATTTTTTTCCCGGATAGGGCGAATCATCCAGGAATGAGCCGATAAGCGCCCACGCAAGGCCCGAAGGATCGCCACTCCGCAAGACCGCGTGTCTACGAGCTACCGAATAAAAATTGTAAAAGGGAACCGGAGGTGCTCACCTTTTTCCTTTTTGTACTCCTCAAGCCTATTGCATGGCTCGTCGAAGCTCCAGCCCTTGCCGCATGTGCATGACGGAGAGAGAGGTTACCTCGAGCTGGTATGTCGCCCGCAACCAGCGTCTGGGGGAGGGGCGTATGACGGAAAATAATTCTTCGTCATTTTCCCCTCTCCGCATTACATCTGTACTAACCTCCTAAGATTCTGTTATAGGTACAGACGACGCAAAAGATGCCTAGCCAAGAGAGAGAGAGAGAGAGAGAGAGAGAGAGAGAGAGAGAGAGAGAGAGAGAGAGAGAGGGAGAGAGAGAGAGAGAGGATCGCGTGCGACACGGTGGACGAGAGAGAGAGAGAGAGAGAGTCTAGATTAGTCTTGTTTGGGATAGCGCCCGCGGTCCTCGTCTTGTTACCGAATAGTGTTCGGCAATTGTGCTGCGACTTGTGTCACCCGAGTGAGTGTGTATGTCCGTGCATACCCCGCTACGGCACGTGGTCCTCCCGTGGCGAACGACAGCGAGCGACGCATCAGGGGCTAGTGCGAGGGACTGCTGGCGACTGCGATACTACAACTCATGTAAGTGCCGGCACGGCCCTTCTCTCTCTCTCTCTGACCCACGGCGACTCGGGCCTCCTTCATGCGCCTGCCGATCGTGTATCGCATTGTTCCCCCCTTTTCTGACAGCGCAATAAATGCCATATGGTTTTTACCGATTAATCGCGATTAATTAGTTACCTTACCCTGTTCTCCTATTACTATCCAATCATTAAGATCCGCATGCGGTGTGCATTGCACGGGGCGCGCTAGCCTCGCCGCCGCATGCACTGTATTTGTAACTGGATAATTACCGAGCTTCCGGAGAATTAATTATCCGTTACACTGTTATGATAATGAAGGTTCTTCGAAATTAATCGTATCCGAGAACTTGAGTAATAATTATTGATTTATGTGAAACCTGACTTATATATTGATATAGGCTCCCATTGACCCTTACAAAATAAATACTTCTACTTTCGACCGAAGCGTACTGAGTTCACAAATTAACTGCGATAACAACTCTTAATTTGAATTTCCCTCGAATGTCGTCTGGGGCCAATGGAGTTCTCCAGTTGTCTTGTAATATGGTTTGAACTGACAGGTGTGCGCAGCGCACTTTGCTGTATATATAACGCAGGATAATTGGGTTACAGATTATATTGAACGATAATGTGAAGCCATCTTATTAAGAAACTCTTTGTTGCTAGTTATACACGTTTAAATGGTAGCATTGTGAAAGGCTGATTTGTAAAAATTGTAGGCGTTGTCTTTATAGAGGTCGGTGACTCGCTACGTCACGGTGTCGCATGAGCGATATGCTGTGTCGTATAAAATTGCGTTCTAGTCGTTGTGTGTCAGGAAATATCTGATAGGATTTAATTTTAAATAGTATTCTAAATTTCCGTAATGCATCTCAGGACGTAACATTATTGAATTTGTGACAAAGCGAAACACAACAAATTTTTTTTTAATTTTATCCAAAGATATGGCTATTTGAAAATTTTGGCTCCGCCTCCGTCTCTAGGTCCGGGAACTGCATCTATTTTAATGGGACAGATCCTAAAATTTTGGTATTTTTTTGGCTATTGACGGAATAGTTGTATGTATCCAATTTATTGGCGTAAATAATTTTTGACCGAAAAAAACTTCAAATTTAAATCAATTTTGTGTCATTTTAAAGGTACCTGACCCCCTTAAGTAAAACTGTAGTATATCAATATTATATATATTTTTTATGCAATTTATCAATGTAAACAGCGTATTGTGGGTGCCAAATACTGACGTTCAAAAGCATAAAATAAGCAATATTCGAGATTTACGATTGCCAAAACCGTCAAAGACACCAGAATGCACCTTTCATATACACCAATTACAGAAAACAGTCTGGAAATGAAAATTACATCGTTTGATACAAAAAGAAAATCTTCAAAATGCTGTAAATATTGGCACTCCTATATAAAACCACTGCCAATTCATTGGCACGTAGCTTCCTCAAACTTAATTTGTTGATCCCTTTAATTAATTTTTACTTCTAATATTTAAAATTTAATACTTTGTCTTGTACGGTTAGACTAACTAGGAGAGGATCATGGGTCCGGATTCAGCTTAAACTGTGCGTTATATCTTTTTTCGTAATGAACCGATTTTTTTGGGGAACGAACTTGACCTGAAGATATATAAAAGCTACATCTGTGCCAAATTTCAGGACGATTGGGTAATTTTTGCTCTTGTTATCGTGCGACAACGAAAACGCAAATTTTTTCTAAAATAATTTTTTTCTAAAAAACAAATGAAGATCTCCGGAAATTTTAACCAAATATAGTCTTCTATAAATTTAATAAGTGGTTAAAATTTTAAGTCGATAAATCAAGTATTTTTTGAGAACACGCGATTCGAAAATTTTTTAAAAAATTTTTTACCTCAAATATCTTTTTTCGTAATGGACCGATTTTTTTGGGCAACGAACTCGATCTGAAGATATACACGGTGACCCATTTTAATCGCTACACCCGGATTTTTCGGATCCTAAGACAGATAGGAAAAAATGATTCAGACAAAAGTTGTAGGGGACGAAGGGGGCCAAACAACGGTCCTAACAGCTTTGATCTTGAACTTGACCTTCAAGGTTATTTCAAGGTCAAGTGGTTTTTTTTAATAGGAACACCTATTTTTGACCCCGGATTCGGAAAGAGCGGGAAATTTTACGTTCAAAATCATATTGAGACATTTTTTTTCAAGGTCATTTCAAGGTCATTTCAAGGCCAAATGAAGGTCGAACTCCGAAAAATCCATTTTAAGTCGTTTTTCCATGAGTCACAGGCTTAAGTGGTTCAAACTGATCGTAGGTTTAATAGGGAAACCCACACACCCAAAACTTTCACATCCTAGTAAACAAATATCAAACTTGCACATCCGAACCCCATGCTCTTCATAGCCTCACATGCTAAACTGTTACACCAGACATCCCCAGTCCCACACATCTCTACCCCATGTCTGATGTTTGTTTAACGGAAACTTCAAGATCATTAAAGCTTCTGTTGTAAATGTGTCAACCTTACGTTTAGCGCTACCCAGAAACAACGACGTGGACGTAGTAAGGATTGTTTCCTTTGGAGTGCTTGATTAAAGTGAGTCCCCTTGCCTCTCACTGTTCAGGGTGCTTGATTTAAGTGAGTCCCTTCGCCTCTCACTGATCGGGGTGCTTGATTAAAGTGAGTCCCCTTGCCTCTCACTGTTCAGGGTGCTTGATTTAAGTGAGTCCCTTCGCCTCTCACTGATCGGGGTGCTTGATTAAAGTGAGTCCCCTTGCCTCTCACTGTTCAGGGTGCTTGATTTAAGTGAGTCCCTTCGCCTCTCACTGATCGGGGTGCTTGATTAAAGTGAGTCCCTTGCCTCTCACTGTTCAGGGTGCATGATTTAAGTGAGTCCCTTCGCCTCTCACTTATGTGTTTATCTAAACTCGAAGAAAATGTTCGAAATTACGACCACTTGCTTCCAGGCACATAGCCAAACGCCTTTGGAAGTGGCGAACGGTGTTTAGCAAAGTTTGCCTTGGAATGGCAGCGCATGCTCGACGAATTCTGTCCATCATGTCTACTCTTGTGGTGGGTCTTTCCTCAAAAACGGCATTTTTTAAATACCCCCATAAGTAAAATCTGGTGCTGTAAGATCTGGTGAGCAAGCAGGCCATTCAACCGGACCACCTCGACCAATCCATCTGTTACCATACTGCTCATTCAAAAAAGTCCTGACAATTTGAGCGAAATGTGGTGTTGCGCCGTCCTGCTGGAGCCACATTCTTCGTCGCGTTTCTAAGTCAACATCTTCCATCAATACAGGTAGTTCATCTCTTATTAGCGTTAAGTACGTGTGTTGATTAACATTTTCTTCGAAAAATAAGGGCCAATCACACATCCATTAATAATCCACACCATACCATAATACTCCATCGTCTTTGATGGTTTACAGTTCTGACCCAATGAGGATTAACATCAGACCAGTAATGACAATTATGTCTATTCAATTCCCCATCACTTTGAAATTTTGCCTCATCAGAAAAAAGAACAAAATTAAAAAAGTCTGGATCATTTTCTATCATTTGTAAAGCCCATTGGCAAAAACACAATACGCTGTTGAAAATGAGCAAACTGTAGCTCTTGGACCAGAGTAATATGATACGCATGATATCTAAGCACCTTCATAATTCTTAAAAATGTACTTTTTGGAAGACCGATTTCCCTTTCGATTCGACGAGCGCTTATCTGTGGGTCAAGATGAATTATTGCCAGAATAGTCACAACCCGATTATCATTTTCATCATATTGATGGCGCCTACGTTGACGAACCATGTGTCCACCACGAGCTCTTTGAGTTAAACGTCTGATAGCCATAGCGTCAGGGTGTCGTCTGTCTGGATAGCGTTCAGCATAAATTCTTGCCGCAGCACGATAATTACTTCGGCTTTCTCCTAAAGCCAACATCATGTCAACGATCTCGTTGGGCGGATAGTCACCCATTTCAGAGCCAGCTATTAAATACTATTAAATTTGAATAGTGAAATGGTATCAAAAATATTAATAATTATAATATTTGCCCGTATACGGTCGCGACCAAAAAAGAAAAATGTTCCTAAATTATGGTAACTTTATCTGACTAAGTGTATTTGCCAAAAGTACTCCGATTGTCACACTTTTGTAATTGTAAGTTTTATAATAAAGTAATAATCATTAAATTATTTAAAATTGAACTGCACATAATACTAAAACTTGCTTTTATTTTAAATATTGTGAATTATTGCCGTTCAAACTTGAGAAATACTAATATTGATAATGTAATCATTAAAGGCACATTTACAAATAATTTCTGTTCCGTCAAGATTTTTGTACAAAAAAGAAATTTGTATCTTTATTCTTTTGAAAGTTATGACTTTTCTTTTTAAACAATGACATTTTTTTACAGCTCATATCTTTAATTTACTCATAACTTTCAAAAGAATAAAGATACAACATTTCTTTTTTGTACAAAAATCTTGACGGAACAGAAATTATTTGTAAATGTGCCTTTAATGATTACATTATCAATATTAGTATTTCTCAAGTTTGAACGGCAATAATTCACAATATTTAAAATAAAAGCAAGTTTTAGTATTATGTGCAGTTCAAATTAGAAATAATTTAATGATTATTACTTTATTATAAAACTTACAATTACAAAAGTGTGACAATCGGAGTACTTTTGGCAAATACACTTAGTCAGATAAAGTTACCATAATTTAGGAACATTTTTCTTTTTTGGTCGCGACCGTATACGGGAAAATATTATAATTATTAATATTTTTTATACCATTTCACTATTCAAATTTAATAGTAATTAATAGCTGGCTCTGAAATGGCTGACTATCCGCCCAACGAGATCGTTGACATGATGTTGGCTTTAGGAGAAAGCCGAAGTAATTATCGTGCTGCGGCAACAATTTATGCTGAACGCTATCCAGACAGACGACACCCTGACGCTATGACTATCAGACGTTTAACTCAAAGAGCTCGTGGTGGACACATGGTTCGTCAACGTAGGCGCCATCAATATGATGAAAATGATAATCGGGTTGTGACTATTCTAGCAATAATTCATCTTGACCCACAGATAAGCGCTCGTCGAATCGAAAGGGAAATCGGTCTTCCAAAAAGTACATTTTTAAGAATTATGAAGGTGCTTAGATATCATGCGTATCATATTACTCTGGTCCAAGAGCTACAGTTTGCTCATTTTCAACAGCGTATTGTGTTTTGCCAATGGGCTTTACAAATGATAGAAAATGATCCAGACTTTTTTAATTTTGTTCTTTTTCTGATGAGGCAAAATTTCAAAGTGATGGGGAATTGAATAGACATAATTGTCATTACCGGTCTGATGTTAATCCTCATTGGGTCAGAACTGTAAACCATCAAAGACGATGGAGTATTATGGTATGGTGTGGGATTATTAATGGATGTGTGATTGGCCCTTATTTTTTCGAAGAAAATGTTAATCAACACACGTACTTAACGCTAATAAGAGATGAACTACCTGTATTGATGGAAGATGTTGACTTAGAAACGCGACGAAGAATGTGGCTCCAGCAGGACGGCGCAACACCACATTTCGCTCAAATTGTCAGGACTTTTTTGAATGAGCAGTATGGTAACAGATGGATTGGTCGAGGTGGTCCGGTTGAATGGCCTGCTTGCTCACCAGATCTTACAGCACCAGATTTTACTTATGGGGGTATTTAAAAAATGCCGTTTTTGAGGAAAGACCCACCACAAGAGTAGACATGATGGACAGAATTCGTCGAGCATGCGCTGCCATTCCAAGGCAAACTTTGCTAAACACCGTTCGCCACTTCCAAAGGCGTTTGGCTATGTGCCTGGAAGCAAGTGGTCGTAATTTCGAACATTTTCTTCGAGTTTAGATAAACACATAAGTGAGAGGCGAAGGGACTCACTTAAATCAAGCATCCTGAACAGTGAGAGGCAAGGGGACTCACTTTAATCAAGCACCCCGATCAGTGAGAGGCGAAGGGACTCACTTAAATCAAGCACCCTGAACAGTGAGAGGCAAGGGGACTCACTTTAATCAAGCACCCCGATCAGTGAGAGGCGAAGGGACTCACTTAAATCAAGCACCCTGAACAGTGAGAGGCAAGGGGACTCACTTTAATCAAGCTCCCCGATCAGTGAGAGGCGAAGGGACTCACTTAAATCAAGCACCCAGAACAGTGAGAGGCAAGGGGACTCACTTTAATCAAGCACCCCAAAGGAAACAATCCTTACTACGTCCACGTCGTTGTTTCTGGGTAGCGCTAAACGTAAGGTTGACACATTTACAACAGAAGCTTTAATGATCTTGAAGTTTCCGTTAAACAAACATCAGACATGGGGTAGAGATGTGTGGGACTGGGGGATGTCTGGTGTAACAGTTTAGCATGTGAGGCTATGAAGAGCATGGGGTTCGGATGTGCAAGTTTGATATTTGTTTACTAGGATGTGAAAGTTTTGGGTGTGTGGGTTTCCCTATTAAACCTACGATCAGTTTGAACCACATAAGCCTGTGACTCATGGAAAAACGACTTAAAATGGATTTTTCAGAGTTCGACCTTCATTTGGCCTTGAAATGACCTTGAAATGACCTTGAAAAAAAATGTCTCAATATGATTTTGAACGTAAAATTTCCCGCTCTTTCCGAATCCGGGGTCAAAAATAGGTGTTCCTATTAAAAAAAACCACTTGACCTTGAAATAACCTTGAAGGTCAAGTTCAAGGTCAAAGCTGTTAGGACCATCGTTTGGCCCCCTTCGTCCCCTACAACTTTTGTCTGAATCATTTTTTCCTATCTGTCTTAGGATCCGAAAAATCCGGGTGTAGCGATTAAAATGGGTCACCGTGTATAGAAGCTACATGTGTTATATTGAATGCGTTATGTGGAAAAGCTGTTATAATGTTAGGGGATGTATTCTAAAAAAAGAAGACAGATTTTTGTTTTTCATTTTTCAATTTTTCAAGTTTTACATTTTTGTTAATAATAAAAGCCGGGGTAACTAAAAAATTTTTCTTTTTAGAAAATATAAATATTTTAATTCTCTTTCAAATGCTACCCATCCCATTCAGATAGACAAAGCCATCCTCAAGAAATACATTTTAAAAATGTCTAGAAAAATTTTAACCTCAAATATCTCTCAAATTTATGAACCAATCATTTTGCCAAAAGAACTCATCCGAGAACTATCAATAATATACCTCTACAATGAATTTTGAAGCGAATAAGACAATTTTACTCTTGTAATAGTTGAACATATAAAACTCATTTTTTTCATTTTTCATTTTTTACGTTTTTGTTAATAACAAAAGAACCGCGATAGCTAGAGAATTATTTTTTTTTAGAAAATATAGGTAATTTAATTCTCTTTCGAATGCAACCCACCCCATTTAGATACATAGAGCTGTTCTCGAGAAATTACGATTTAAAAAAAAATTAAAAAAAATTTTAACCTCAAATATCTCCGAAATTTATAGATCAATCGTTTTGCCCAAAGAACTCACTCGATTGGTATACAAAATCTACCCCTACATAGAATTTCAAAGTGATCAAGCCAATTTTACTATAGTTATTGAACGACAAAAAAATCACTTTTCTTTATAAATTATTTTTTTTCTCAAAAAATAATGAATAAAAAAACATAAAAATTTAGTAAGTTATAGTACTTAATATCCTTTATAACCAAAAAAATATTCATGTTAATATCTTTTTTTAATTTCGAAATATAACCCATTTACAAAAAATTACATTTTCATCAATAACTTATGACGAAATATAGCTACCGACTTTTTTTTTTTTTTTAACTTGTAGATAATTTTATCCTACATACAGAGAATTCATGATATATAAACAATATTTGTTCTCAATGTTAAAAAAATCGAAAATAAAAATTTTGAAAATTAAAAAATGGCTATAAAAAAAAAATTAAATTTTACAAAAATAGAATATTGACCCCAATTGTGGAAGCAAAATCTAAAAAAATGATCACTCTCCCGTTAAAATCGGTCGAGTAGATTATGAGATATCAGCGTATACACACACACACACACACACACACACACACACACACACATCCATACGGACATTTTCTAAAAATAGTGTATTTCGATTCCAAATTTGCTAAATAACATTTCTAACACATTATCTCATAAACTTTTTTTTTTACTATCACAAAGCTTCCTCTAGGAGGAAGCAAAGAAGATGGAATTGAGATTGTCACCTGTAATGATTGTGATTGGTCATTTGAAATGGACATGTAAAATTCGATTGTTCCACGATACGTCGCGCGAAGCGCGTATTGAAACTTCTAGTAGCGTAAATATCATAGAATATAATTGAATCATTGTGATATAATGTATTTTTTTACTAAAAATGTATTTACGAAGACAATAAAATATGTAATTGATATCAAGCAGCGCGGGAGCTCTCCGAAGGCAACTTATCCAATGTAGAAATGCCTTAGGGCCGACCGTGCTATTCATACATTGAAATGGGCTATGCTGATCTTTAGTTGTTTGTATCTTTTCAATGTATCACTTAAACACATATATATTTAGCTTGTTTAAAAACTATTTAATTGTACTACACAAATCAAAAAGCTTCATTCGAAAAGAATATCTCAATGTAAAGATATTGGACATAAAAAAATTTTTATACGGTCATTTACGATTCCTAAGTTTTTCTTCGCTCTTTTCTTCAGACACACATCCATTCTTCTAAAAGTCACTTCCGGCCATTCTAAATGGCTATTGGCTAATACCTATTACTCTACTATATATATCTGTGTACATACGTGCCTGGCGCTCGCGCGTGTATAGTGCATGTATGTGTGTAAGAGAGAGATATAACAACACAAAAAAATTATTGTGAAAACAAAATAACTTCGAAATATCGAAGTAAGTGGTATATTTTGTATTTTTATATATATCAGTGATATACAATATCACGGATCATCATGCGTTAGAGATGTTTATAATATTCATTAAAATAATTAAAGAATCTCAAGAAGTCGACTGATGAAAAGAATTTATTCACGAGCATCGATGGGGCAATAACTGTTTTTAGATAACTAAGTAGTAGGGGGACGCTTTTTCCAGACACCGGTGACGTCAGCGTCTGGCGCCGGCGGTGGGGGATGGTTTTGGTCGGTGTGTCTGGGTCTGTGTGCTCGGGCCGGGGGACGTTTTTGGAAGGCTGGAGTGGAGGGGATCGCGGGAGGAGGAAATGGGTGAAGTGGGAGAGTGGGCGGTGGGAGGAGAGGGTGGTGGGTGGTGAGTGCAAAATTTTGCAAAAAATTTGCAAATAGTGGAAAAGAGGAGAGGAGATGGGTGGGAGAGAGTGTCGGTGGGTGGTGGGGAGGGAAGGATGGTGTTTGCGAATTTTTGCGAAAATTTTCGAAGAGTGGAAATGGATGAGGAGGTGTGTGGGAGTGAGAGCGGGAGGCTGGTGGGTGGGTAAGTTGTTGTTTGCGAATTTTTGCAAAAATTTGCAAAGAGAGGAAAAGTGATGCGGGAGTATATGGGAGTGAGTGTAGGTGGGTGGAGGGTGGTGTTTAGAAATATTGTGAAAATTTGCAAAAATTTGCATAAAATGGAAAAATAGGAGGGCGCACCAGTGGCAGTGGGACGAGTGGGTTTAAGGTGGGTGGACGGCGTTTATGGAATGAGGTGTAAAGGTGGTAAGGCGGGAGTGCGAGGGCAGGTGAGTTATATTTAAAAGATTGTAACAGGAGAGTAGGAATGCGTGGGTTGTTGAGTTTATTTTAAGAGTATGAGACTATGCGGGGGCCAAAGAAAATTACGAGTTTTATAGGGGGATATGGGATGGGTGAGTCATGGGTAGGTGAATGAAATGAAAAGAGAAAAATAATGTAATTTTTTTTATTTGAATACTGAGTAGCTAAGTTTACATGTACATATATTTCTTAACATATAGAATAAGATTAAATATTTTCTTACAGACGTACACTCACTCATACATACAGACAGAATTACATAAACTTTTTCGCTTTACAAATTTGAACGCAAGACGCACACTTATTATTATGTTTTGAATTTTTATTAGTATGGTTAGTTATTTTTTTAAATAAAAAAACTGTTAGTCTATCGTTCTCGGTAGTGTTTCTTGAGAATAACGTACAAAACATATTAAGGTTATAATTATTCCACATATAAAAAAGGAAATTAACGCAGTAATGACCACACACGATCGAATTGAGGTCTTAAAGCTGTTGGATGTTCCATGTGTAGAAAGAGCAGTTTCTTCGGAGGCGATCAATATGATGTGAGACGGCTGGAGCAAGTCCATAGCTGTCAAAATAGACTCCATATCCATGGAAGTCGATATAGATTGCGATCCAATGGGTTCCTGGTTTACTGCTTTCGTCCACATTAGCTACAATTGCACACGGCTTTTCCAGCACAAAGGGAATTTGATCTGCAGCAAACACTCCGACTGTCCGCGCTCTGATGTGCGTTAGGGCTTTCTGAAGCTGTAGACTGTTCATTATCTATGTTAGTGTAGTGGTTTTCCTTCTCCAGTGTTGCTTTACCCCTACTTCTTTTATCTGCCGACGAGGAGCTGGAAGTACGAGCAATGCTGTACGATGATATCGATGATGATTTGGAATTTTCCTAAACGTTTAATTTGCTTACGTTTTGAGACAATTCTTCAACGGTTTTTCGTTGCACGTCGACTACGTCAACAGAGGGTTTTGCGGCGTATAGTATTTTTAATAACCGCACACGTAATTTATATGCATAACACAAAGCACAAGCAAAGTACTCCCTCTTACGTACATGGTAAAAACAAAAATGTTCATTTACTCTGGGCAAATTTCTGAAATAAGAGCAGCTATATTCTTCCAAGTTAATTATTTGTCTGCACAACAGTTTTTCAAGAAACTCCATTTTTTGCACTCCTCTTGTGTAGATTCTTAAAGAATTTCTTGCCACTTCTCGGAGGGAATTTAAAACATCTTCCAGAGTAGATTCTACATCAAACCACTCATTGCCATGATGAAAGCACGTTAAGTAACTGTTTGTTGCAAGAATACCTTTTGAGATTTTTTCACTATTGTATGGCGGTTTTATAATCCAATGGGCGAAAAAGTTGCAATCTGCATCTATAACTGCAATTTCTTTCGGTAAAATGCTCCCTCTTTATCGTGGAATGCTTGGATATCTATAATGTAATCCGCTTTCTCCATTTTGTAGGTAGTAAGAGCTTCGATCTGTGTAAGAAAACGGGTGACCGAGAACCAACTTGAAACCGAGGAAAACATGGTTAGTTTTCTTCATGGCTGTTGGTGTGGGTCGCCTTATGACGTCTCTCCCCTCTAGTGTGAAATCTATTTATAGGCAACACCTGCATCCTAGCAAGGGAGCTTATGTAGCATTAGGGCCAGACCTGCACCTCGACATGGGCCTTACGAGTTAAAATCGACAATTACTTGTCGAGCCAAATCTATTTCTAGCACATTATAGAATTCGGCATAAAGTATACAGTTTATAGTTATTGTTAATGTTTTTTCAAACTGTACTTCTATTCTCATGGTCCCATTTTTAACTAGATTCCAATGTCCGGCAAATTGTGCCGATAAATCGGGTATTAAATCAATGGCAAATGAAAATAGCCGTTAGCATACTGGTCTCGGCTAATCGTATTTCCTTCGTTCGCGTAGAATATACCAGTGCCAGAGAAAAGAGTGTGAGATGCCTCGATAAATTGTGGTGAATTTCCCATAAATGATGGCTGTAGAGGTTTGATTGGGATCTGGGCCTCGTCCACGTAAAGAGAAAGAAAATTAATTGAATAATTTTGGAAATTACATGGATTGAGTTTTTGGTCCCCGTTGAAAGCTTTATTGTCTACAAACCCTAGCACAACTCTTTTTGGTAGTTGTCCTAAAATTACATTTTCTAAGCAATGATCGTTGACTCCGCTGTGTATTGTAAAAGATTTCACTTCAACTCTTGTTCTAGGGTACTTTGCTGTAGTAGTGGCAAGTGTTTTAGAGTGTGCAACTAAAAAAGTAGGATTCACTTTTACACGACGAACAAGTAACGTTGCTTCTGTGATGTGTACTGAATAATTTATATTACTAGCATCCATTAGACAAAAAGCATCTTCGGACCGCACGAGTCTTAGACTTACTTCTACACCGTTTAAGAGTAATTTATCTTGGTTAAAAACGTCGCAATGTAGATGTCTGATCAGATCTACAGTTTTATGATCTTTTGTATATTCTTGTCGTTGTACTAGTGCCGCGTTTTCTTCTGATCCCGGCACTGCGTCCATTTCTCCCGCTTCGTCGGTTATCCATAAATTTGTTGTGAGATGAGAGGCTTTAGCAGCAGGTCCATAGTTTAACAATGTTTCAATGTATGCTCTATACGGATAAGCGTTATTTGGTGGTGACACTAACTTTTGGTTAAAATACACATCAACTTGGTTGAAAATCGAATGTAAAAAGTTGTTCACTGGTGCTATGAGAATATCGGAATCCTTGTTGTATGGTGTTAATTGTACACTCACTTTTAGCATGGTATGCGCAAGATCTAGATAGTCCTCGTTTTGAGAATTTATGCAAAACTCTATGGGACTTCGTCGCTCAACGACGATACGGGTTTGTAAAATACCCATTTACTTGAGTCTACTGCCGTTTGGGTCATAGGTAGAGAGAATAAGTCGAGCTCGCTCTTTAGACAAGCCTCTGTATGACTATGTAGAGAAGACATTTTTAATGTTTTAGAACTTTAGATTTTTTGTTCTTTCTTTTGCCCTTTGAATGTTTCGAATTCTCGTTTTGTCTCTTGATGGTTTTGGTCTTATATTTTCTTTTTCTCACTTGCTTGCGTTTTGACACTTTAGAACCTTTTCTCGCAGAAACGATCGGTCGCGAGCCACTTCAACGAGAAGACTGCGTAGAACACTTACGCTTCATGACTTTATAACTCCCACCTTCCATAAACTTATTAATTTTCTCAGTTGCTTTACGTTTGAGATTTTGTCCACCTTCATTCATTCTATTTTTAAATGCCTCCTTGAACGGCATATTATTCGTTGTTACATCATCTAAAATAGTTACACCAGCACGAAGAGCTTCCTTACCGACGGCACGAGCTCCGCGGCTCAAAAACGGGAGAGCGCTGCGAAACAAGCCCGTGAAAAACGAGCCTAGTCCGTGACCTCCCTGCCATTGAACACCGACAAATACGTTGCTTACTCCACGACCACTTCCACCATACTGTTGTTGATACACGTCGTTGAAACTCATGTTTGAATAAATTACTTAAAATTCTCTTTTGAAATGTAGTGTCACCGTCAACGTCCCAAACTCGAATGGGATTGCCTGTCCAAATTGATCTCTTATATCGATGTTTATTGTCTGAAATCTAGTATTTAAAAGCGGTATATAATTAATTGGAGTAAATTTTTTTACTATTGTGCTACCGAAACTGAAGTCTTTAGCTTCAATATTGACTATTCTAAGTTGAGGTGCGTTGGTGTCACCTACCTACATGGTTCACACAGATTAAAAGTTAATTTACTGCAGTCTCTTTTGTTACTTAAACTTGATAAAGAATTGTTTATTTCTTCTACGAGACTTTATATAGAATCATAGGTGTCCTGTTGAAAATAATGTTCGCGATTTCCTGCTTGTGCTTTAACCAATAACGTATCTTCTCGTCTAAGGTGTAAGGTAGTACAGGGTATATGAATTTCCAACCACCCACCTATCGTATAGTTCCACTTCTTTGCACAGACGTGTTGAAAAATTTGTTGTTGTGTTGTGTGGATAATACAACGTGCTGCTGTTACTCGGCAACACTATATCAAACTCGTTTCAATTCATATTATTATTATAATTTTTGTAAATCTTTAGCTGAAACCCAAGAATTAAACTTATCCGGGTAACCAATCCAGCTTACAAAATATTGTTTTTTGCCACCTTTTCCTCTTGTTCGTAAAATTTTATTAATCTTGTATTCTTGTTGATACACTCGGTTTTTGTGAACTAGACTAAGTTCTTCGGGGTAAAAGTAAACTTCTATTTTTTTATTGTCAAAGTCTACCAGTTCATATATAAAAACATTTTGCCTTTTCAAAACTCTAACAATTTTAAGTATTTCTTCACTCCAAGATTTTTTTGCACCTTTTCCAAACATGTTTTTTTCTCGACTTATGCGCACATAATCTTCAATTTTATACTTTGGTTTGCTGCGATAAACTTGGTTGCGCGATGCACGCTCTACTAAATTTTTTCAATATGAGCATTATATATAGTTACAGCAGCTGGTGGCATTTTTATGATAGTGTGTATAGTTTTATTATATGCCGTAATAAATTGTTCCAGCACATCTATATACCGATGAGTATTTTTGTATGTAAAATATCTGTACATACGGTCTTTTAAAGTTCTAATAAAATGTTCTATTACAGCCGCTTTAACATCAGGATTTCGCACTACACGAAATTGAATTTCGTTTTCTTTTAAAAATTTTTGTAGCACGTTTCCAACAAATTCTTTTCCGCGATCGGTTTGGAACATGGCAGGACGACGATTTTTAGCAAGTATTCTTTTAAAAGCTTGGGTAACTTCAAAAGTAGTTTTATCGCGTAAAGCTTCGCCCCAAACGTATTTATTCAAAACATCGATTACAACCAAAACGTACGAAATGCCATCATTGTAATTTTTGAAAGATGTTATTTGCATCAAATCTGCCTCCCAAACTTGATCTCTTGCTTGTACGTCGTAATATAGTCGTGGAAATTTTCGTCGTATAGCTTTATGCAATGTGTATGCGTCCTGCTTTGTCAACCATTCTTTAATTTCTTCTTAATCTGTTTTACTTTTGTTTGCTCGAAGTAGATTTCGTTGCACCGGCAAAACCTGCCGTATTTTGTGGATCGAAATATTGCTTTTCGATATTCTCCATATTAAAATTTTATTCAATAAGCGCTGTGACGTTTTGGTTGTTTACCTTGTGGTGTTGAAGAAGTAAAGCTATGCTTTTTCTTTCTCTTTTCTAAACTAGAATTCACCGCTTTTATCACAGTCGTTGATAAACCAGACAATGAATCCGAATTTGTACTAGTTATAAGTGGGGTGTGGTCACTGTCGTTTCCAAGAGATTCCTCGTTGATCGAATCGTTTTTCAGAGTGTTTTTCTTATGAGAAAATAATGTCTTGGAAATTCCCCATATTTCAGGGTTACCGATAAATTCCCGTGGCGTTGCGATATCTTTAAGTACAGTTGCAAACTCTTTTCTACCTATAGCTTTAATATTTTTTCTGTTTCTGCAAGCGTCATTTATTAGGTCCACTATGTTTGAATTTTTTATTTTTTCACCATCAATGTATACTACACCTATTTCTTCCCAGCTTACACGATCACTGTTGTTTTTCAAATGGTTTAACAATAATTGAGCCTTTTTTTTATACAACTTTGGTACGCTCTCTACAATTGCATCGTTAGACACGCCGAAAGGTCGTGGTTATTATTGTCTTTCGGTGCAAGAGCCTTTCGTTTTTCTTCAACAAAAAATAAGTATCTTTGCAGTGTTCTCAAGTAATCTTTCAACCTGATGTGGTCATTAGTGTATGTATTTGAGTCTAAAATTTTTCGCATTTCGTCATCCAGACGAGTCAAGTTATCACCAATAGTTTGTGTACTTTGTAAAACAGGTGGAGTGTATGTGACTGTTAACGAGTTTTCAGGATTTGCAGTGCCTGTATTACTGGGTGAAACAGCACCATCTCTTTGAATTCGCTCAAGCTGTTCCTTGGATATAAGTAACATTTTTTTCGCCCTCTCCATTTTTTTCAAAATATATTTGAAAATATTTCCAATATCGGAGTTAGCAAGAATGGTAAGAAACTTCCACCTTTTTGAACTAGATAGCGTTTTTTACCTTTCCAAGAATTTTTGTTTGCGGGTTTTTTCACCAATTTTCCCAAACTTTTTTATATTTTTTCAACTTTCGTTTTTGCGTTTCTTTTATAGTCACAGAACCTTTAAGCACGTTTAGAGCACATTCACAGATATACTTTATCAGTTTTTCGTCCGCTGATCGTAGTAGAGCAAGAAGCTGGTTCTTATCGGAATGTCTCAACGCTTCTAAAAGAGCAATATATTTTTTTCCGGTGGATACTGCTTTCCACGTCGGCCACCCTCACTGTGACCATGACTGTGCGCGCACGACCGATCCATGTGTTGGTGAATTATGAAAGTTTCTTATAATTTTCTCGTTCGGGAAATGACTTTGTGTTTGTTGATAATTTACCCGTAAAATTGTTCCAGGCAGAGGTGGTTTTTTGTTTGTCTTCTTTTTTATTGCTGTCGGAAAGTTTGGTGTATGGGATATTGGTTTTCCCGCTATATTTTGACTGGTCCATCTGAGAAATTGATAAATTTCGTTTACAAAATATATACGCACTCACAACACTTTACAAAAAGTATAAAAAAGACTAAAACACTCTGACGAGGTCCACAGTTTTCATTCTACTGACAAAAATATTTTATGCTCTCGCTGTTTTATACAAAAGCTAAAATACGTTTGTATACGTAAAGTGAGTATATTTAGGTATGTAGACATACTGATACTCGTCATCAGGAAAAATGCAAGAGCGAAATCGGAATTCGTCCAGTGTACTCTGTTTGCAATCAATCATGAGGTATCCATGCCCTTTGGCTGTTGTATCTTGATAGGCCTCTTGTAAAAATTTGGTGTCTTCTGGATAAATTTGTCATGCCAAATGTTGTATCTGGGCTCTATGACGTGGATTCTTAAACAAAACAATGTACGGTGCATTGAGAAAAATATTTTGCGTAATAAACATTACACTAACATTTTTATGGTGGCTTCCTTTTGTAAATAAATCAACCACCACGTTGTTTGACGACTGGGGCATTAAATCTTCGATTATTACAAGTTTTTTCAAGTGAGGATCGCTGGAAAAGTCTTCAGATTTTGGCAACCCTTCGCGAAATTCAATTTGTATACCATCGTTGACGTAATTTTTATTTTTATACCCGTCTTGCCACTCTGCATAGTAAAACAAAATTCTGTCGAAAGAAACATCAGCCATCTGGTGACGAAAATTTAAAAATTTTTTTACAAAAACTTTTTCCACACCCCGTAGGACCGTAAATTATACTCGTCCATGGATGTTTCCATCTGATATCCATGGTAGAAAATTAACAACTGACGAATTAATTATTGATTATATTTGTTGGTTGATAGATAAGCTAGGCCGGTTCTGCGACCCCCCACCACTCACCCACCAGCCATCCTGTGCAGCGTTCTGATAGTTGAGACGGCCAGGTGAGGCTCCACCCACTTTCGAGAAGCTTCTACCCTTACGTAATGACGTCATCGAATAAAAAAATTGTCCGTATTTTATTATAACGTTTTTCAAACCGCTCAAATTTTTATTTACTAGCGATCCCGGGGCGTGCGGCCGCAGCGGCGGCGGAGGTAGCGCTTATGAGCGGTCGAGAGTCTAGCCTCGGAGCACCTCCCGCTGAACACACGTGTAAAGTCTTAGCCGCGGACGCGTGCCGCTGAAACCGACCCCTCTCTAGCTTTTCAGAGGGGTCGCTCAAGCGAGACAGAGCTAAAAATGGCCGTTAAACAGCTTGTTTTCAAATCAGACACGTGTTTTCACACCTTCAAGTGTGTGATATCGATATACCGCCTTTTTCTCTCATAAACTGTTTCAGTACGTAGTTGCCGCATCTGCGGACACCAATCAGTGCTGTCAAATTTCAAAATGACTACCGTTTCTTTACTTGATATTAAAAACAGAGATTTAAATAAGTTTATCGACAACGTAAAAAATGTTGGCATTACGCATTTTTCATCGCCCTCCTCCTTCTATGTGCAAATTATTGAGGAAGACGAGAGATATTCTACGTTACAAACCGACATGAGCAAGTTTTATGGCGCTGTTTCATCTACACATTTTTAGTGTGGCAAAACAAAGTCGATGAGACTTCAAGAAATTGAGAACCCGTTTATAAAAAATTAAAGGTTGAAGATTAACAAGTGAGTATTTAACAACAATTATCTTTTCTTTCTGGAATGCTAGAAATATTAAAATTTATCGTTTTCTTTTTCAGACGAAAATGCATTTGGCTATTAAAATTGGAAACAAGTGGATGCGTTGTATTACAAAAAATAACACGCGATATTGTAAAAATATAGACACCGGCTAAACTTTAAGTTTATCAAACATGAAAAATAATATTAAAATTTATGAATTAGAAATTTGTTTTTTAACACTTTCGGCACGAGCAATTTTATGTGGTTTGAGCGGAATTATACCTACCTCATCTAAGGGAGCACGATGGAGAAATCACGCGTGTCAAATATTTCAACAGTGAACCATGCATAAACCTTTACTAGCTTATTTTGTGCAAAAAGGTCTCTTACCAGATAGTTTATATCTATTTCTCTCCAGTGTCAACAAGGACGAAACGAAAATTCATATAAATACAGTATTGTGTGGTTTTGACACGGCGGTGGTCGATGTCGTGGGACTACATCACCCCATATGGCCTGAAGATAAACCGTTGCTGGGATGACCATACTTACCATCACAAAAAATGTTATTTTATATAGTGAAATCGAATTGTTAATTCAGATTAATGAAAAGGGTATATGTAAATAAATGTAAATATACATAAGGTTATGTAAAACGATATTTCAATGCATTTTATTAAAATAAAGAATAGTATACAAGGTATAAATGTTGTTAAATTTTTATATTTACACCGGCTATAATTGTATAACGTATAAAACCCTATAACGAAATATTTTACATAATTATATATAAACCACTTTCGCACATACATACATCGAAACATTCTAATACACAGTGTGGCCAGGTAAACAATATATATCGTAATACTACGCATGTAAAAGTGGCGATTTATCGCCACAACCTGGTCACACTGCTAATACACCCACACTTAATGTGTGGCTCGGTTTGCCATAACAATTTGTTACTGTTCCATCGCAGATTGGTCTGCCAAATACCCAAGCAGGACATGATGCTCACCGGAATGCATGTCCTTAAAAAACCCTGCATGTTTACCATACAAACAGGTACAGTGATTGTAATATCCAGACCCACACTCTATAGTTTTTACATTATAGTCGTCAATCAAGCGCAACATTGAAGATACGCGGGCATCACCATACACAACATGAGTATCCATCCATTAAATCTCATATAGACAACCGTGGCGCTTTTTAAAACAATTACGCTTACTACATTTACGACATATAAACACGTCGAAATATCCTGTTAGTTTTACCGTAAACCGTATGAAACATGTAGATTTGCGTTGATTGGCTATATTCATTAATACTTTAAACTTGAAAATGTTTGTCTGCTTCAGGTACACTAAATAGTGTAAAAGTTTATGCCAGCCTATCCCTTCTAATGACTTTTTATACTCGGGTATGTAGTTACAGAGCTGCAAACTACACGTTTTGTTGTGACTATCTTCATCGAAACCTATATATAAAAAATCTATTATTAATTATTTTCTTTACTTGTACCCATACGGATAAGACACGGTATTCGATATAAAGCTCCGTTTTTTCAAAACAACAGAACAAGTTTTTGTCTCATCGTGTGAAATCACAGGATGCGTAGACGTGCGCTTTATTGCACGATTTTTAACTTCTATTATATTTTCTTCTTCGGATTTTGTATTATGGTTTTGTATAAGTGATACTATGGTGTCGAAATTTATTTTAAGAGAGTTTTCGTAATTTATGCGAACCCCTTTAATTTTACACGTATCGTGTGTTGTCCTACGCGGGGTACGTACGCGATACGCGTAAAATTTTGGGCCGTCTGAAACGAAGGTTTCGATAAACAATCCAACTCCGTAATCCTCCAACTCGTCTGTAAGTTGACCGAGTAGAGACCCCGTAGGTGGTTCGTATACATCGTGCGGGCTACTGAGGAATATAACTGAATCCGTATCATAATACAACACCCATTTATCCAATTTATAAAGATATTCAAACAAAGTTAATCGGGCCTGCGCTATTGTATACGCCGCTATAGCTACATTCGTACAGGGGGAAGTTGCGACAGACTCTTCCTTGTAACTCCACGAGAGATACATAACTTCATCGGTTGCCGGAATAATGTGTTGGACAATTTTTTCGGGGTCCGACATTAATTGTATAAAATCTTTATAGGTTTTTACAACACTGGTTTGGGGTAAATTACTACGCTGACCAAATTTTCCCCAAAATGAATTAAGACACAGTTTGGCTACCGATCTCATACCCGAATTTTTTTTTATATTATCGTATTCTAAAGCGACACCCTCCATAGCTTTATAATTGTCAATGTATTGCCTTTTCTCAATTTCGGTTTTCACGTCTTTCGGCCACCCGCTAGCCTCCTGTTTGAATTTAAGAAACGTATTATTACGTTGTATTATCACCCGATTGTAAACTAGGGTCATAAGGTACCACCTCGTATTGCCAAATTACTTCGATTTTTAATATTTTATATCCTAACTCTAACGCTTTTTTAATTTCTATCGAAACCCACGTACCTATCAATTTTCTATCATTTTCATCATTATGAGTGCACGAGCCTTGGTTTAAGCTTTCGCTACATGATCGACATAAAGCGAATAACGGTAATACCGGGTGGAATAAATTTGAGGGTGGTAAAATTTCACATTTAACTAACCCTTCTACTTTTTCAGAAAATTTTTCAAAATTTTTCCCAGTTAAACTGTGACACTGCGAGCCTACAAAAATTTTCGGGTGACCAACCAGAAACGCACCTGTTTTAGATGTAAACGGGTATAACGAGCATACATCAAGATATTTGATTTTCTCGTTATTCTTTACTTGGTACTGTGTTACAATGTTACCTGTCCGGCCGCCGTAAAACGCATCGCGTGGGTATAATGTAACATTTTTTGCTAACGGATGGTCTTTTACGTAATTTTTAAATTCATCGTTATTTTTCAAATTACGATTAAATTCACACTCCCACAGCTCTATCAATTCGTAACCAAACGATTTTATTTTTTCCGACATTGCTTTAGTATTTTCAAATCGTTCGTTGAACGACGTTGTATTTACCAACATTTTATTTCGATCGTTAGGAAAGCAGAGCGGGCAGCCGTGGAAAAAACAACCGTGAAATTGGAAAACTATTCCCTTACCGTTCTTTTCTTTTAAATAACCATGGACTCGTGGTCCTTCCACTAAAACATACTCCCTTGACCGCGCAGCGTGAATTAATTCGCAACCCCTACATTTTTCCTCCCATAAAAGCCATTCAATAGCTTTTTGAGAATGTATGTCAGCTCTCATACACCCCTTGTGGGGGATAAGCCCAATGCTATCATCGAGCAAAAAGTTTTTCCTAAATACGCGCGAGCACGTACTCGCTATCGTTGTTACACTTTCCGTAAACGGGTCGACATTTCCTACTTCGAGAAAAATTTGCCTAAATTTCATACACGCTTCCCTGAGTATGTTGACATCTTGCACACAGTATTCACGTAATTCTTTTCGCAAGTTAAATTCGTTATCGCGTACTTCGTCATACCATTTTACAAAATCGGCGCGTTCTTCCACACCCATCAGTTCAGGAGTAAAATAGCAACTATCCGGATACGATCCAATATAATTTTCATTTTCGCGTGTATTAAAAATATGGGGAAAATATCCTTTTTTTAACTGTTCTGACAGACCGAATGTCTTTGGTAAAGCGAACAGTTTTATTGGAAGATAATTTAAGCTATCTATAAATTTTGTTATACCGACTTGTAACTTAATTATATTCCTCCCATTTAGTACAACTTCAGGCACCATGTTTTTTTTATTTTCAGAAATAAATTTTAAAACAAATTGAGCATCGAATGCCTTGGCATTGTGTGCTATACATATAAAGGGTGAAAAATTATTTTTTTAAACCTAATTATAAAATTTGAAAAATTTTCTAAACAATTATCGTCTTCGTAAATATGCTGACGAACCCCACAAAAATTACATAATTCGTTTATATTACGATTACTAACACATACATCACAGCATAATTGAAGTACACACAAGTTTGGTACGTGTAAGGAGCTATCTTCATTGAATTTAGAATCCTGCCGGGTTTCGAAATCGTAGAAAATAAAGCACGTTTCCGGATGGTTGCTATTTTTCTTTTTTAGACGATGCGAGTTCACGATGGGTCGCATGAAACATAATTCGTTAGGTCCATGATTTATTTTGCAATGCTTGCAGTAATATTTACCACACTCGTGCTTCTTTTTAAGTGTATTATATAGTTTGTAACAACTCCGACAGATTTTTACGGTTGTAGATATCGATAATTTACACAATGCGGTGTTTTGTTTACGTGACGCTGAAGCTATTTTTTTACGGTGGTTAAAACAACCTTCACCGTAAAATTCTCGATTGCAATCGTTGCAATATATTTTTCTAACATTATCATTATTTTTTTCACAGTTTTGCAATCCGTTACATTGCGGACAAATATTATCACATTTATGCGATAAGACTCGACTGTAAGATGTGTTACACGGAGTGCAATAAAACATACGCGCTTTGACCGCTAAAAGATTTACTATAAGATTGTAATGTTGCGTTTGCTCGTAATAAATTATATTTATAAAACTTGAATATTCACTCGGTAAACTTTCCCGATCATCGAAAAGAAGAGGTGCACCAGTTCCAAATGTTCCGTATTCGAAAACGCGTAAACAAATATTCTTTTTTGCAAAGTATTGTTGTAAGAGCTGGAGCTCGTGAATACCGCATCCATCGTTTTCGTTTAATTTAATTTTACAATTTTCTAATAAAATTTTCGAACGGCGTTTTTGTTCCGATGCAAATTTAATTTTTTTCCATCCAGTTTTCCATTCTAACGAATTATTTTTATTTGCATAAACCTCACCACAAACTAATACACGCGGAAGACATAAATTATCGTTATTGTTAATGCATAAAATACCGCTAGATTTTAAATTGCTATTGTCTTTATTTCCTTTTCCGTTTATTAACGGAACGTAGGTCGCACAAATTTTAAACCTTTCGTCAATTTTGAAATCTTGATTACTTTGAGTAACACGCGAAAATAAATCCCATAAATCTTCAAAATTAAACTGAGTATCAGGCCTATAATACATCCACACAGGTCCTTCAGTAAAAGCGGTTGAATTTAACGTTAGGCCTATAAGACAATTTTCATTAAAATCGTGTTTTAGATAAATAACTAACTCTCGCAAAGCCGATTCTACCCAGGTAACAGGATTTACATTCTCACTAGGGGTTTTAATTTTAAAAACGATTTCGCGCGCATTTACCCTAAAATGATTATTATGCCGCTCGCTAGTTGTATGTAGAATAATTTTAGCTGTATCTATTATTCCTTCAGCATTCGCCGTGGTGTCGTCTCTTTTATCACCGCTACTGCCTATTTGTTTACTCACTTGTAGCATATTATTTTCACCCGCGCTACCACTAACACCTGACTCTTCCGTGACGACACTACGGCTTTCAGACGCTGCTGTTTCTTTCGTCGTTGTAACTATCGGTGTTGTAGCTGGAATTAAAACTCTGCTAGTAGATGGTACCGTCAGCTCTGCTGCTGGTGCTGATGATGATACAGATGTTGGTGCTTTTGTCGTCGTTGTGGTTGTTGGTGGCTCGGTTGACGTCATTGTTACTTGCTGTTTCTGCTGCTGCTGTTGTTGCTGCTGTTGTTGTTGTTGTTCTTTTTTATCATCCTCGATCCGACTGAGTACTGTAAAATAAATAATAAGCATTTAAATTATTTGACATTTAATAGTTACAAAAATTCTAAAATAGTTATTTACCTTTATGCAACGATTCTGACATTCTCTGTCATGACGTATTCGTTTTGAGACATGCTCTTCATCATCCCCGGCTCTTTTTCTTTGGTTGTGAAGATGACACTCACGATGCGCGTGCTGCATCTTCCCCGCTCCTTCAGAGGCCGTGGCTTCAGGACCCGTTATATTTCTTTCCACAGTTTGAAGCTCCTCCCTTATACCCCGCTGCAGTACCACTTCATTTCCCCACAATTGTGAAACTGTAAAAAATAAAAAAATTATTATACGATAAATTGCAATAAAATTTTTAAATAATTTAAAAAATTCAAATAGCTTACTAATATTATTGTAATGTTCCATTAACGCACGCATCCTCTCATTTTTTTCTTCTCGTCTGGCCATCACGATTTCCCCGACATACAACACAGGTTCGTCACTTTCGCGTAAGCACATATGGTACAATGTCTCGATGTCGAGCGTGCCCATATCTGTAAACATTTCGTCAATTATCTGCAACACATCACTTTTTTCCAAATGCAGCAAACGGTCGAACCACTCAGTAGAGTAAACTCGTCGCGCTGACCCAGGACGGATTGATAAAAATATCACACAAAGGGACACAACTCCATGTAGTTTTGTTAAAGCCATCTTGGATATCGAAAAATCGAACGGAGAAAATACACTGTTATGTCGTGATCATTAGAATCGAATTTTGTAATTTTATAGCCGCGTAGAATAAGCAAAAACTGTATTTCGAAACTGCCGGACACAGAGAAAAAAGGATTTTGTATAAATTGTTTCACATTATAAAATTATGATGTTTGTGCCAAAATTATATGCCTTAATAGTTAACGAAATCTCTCTATATTAAACAATATTTCTTTACAGTAAAAGAAATCATGCGCTTTTTTTATATATAAGGATTTTCTTCTCTCTGTGTACGTGCTATCAACATTCATTTAGAGGCAACAATAACGTAGTAATAACGGCGTGAGAAAAAAGTAGAAGCGAAATACTAACAGGCGGATAAGAAAATATCGTATAGCTGCAGCATCAGCGTCTGGACTCGGGCGTACGTACCTAAGTCCACTCTGGTGTTTGTTCTCTACGAATCAGAAAGCGACAACTGACCAACTGTAGCCAATCAACGGAAGCACCACCATGGGGGAGAGGTCCCAGGAGCAGGGAGTTGCAGTGCATCCAGTCAGTCGCGTCCGAACTTCGAAACCGTAAAATTCATCTCTGTAATCACGTCGCGAAAAATTAGCTTTGTAACTGCCTTACGATTGTCTCTTGTATTAGTACTTATAAGTCGCGGCGAATAACCGGTAATATTGTTTAATGTCAAAATTCTTTCTTTGTTTTTGAATTTAATAAACTGTGTCATAAATTTAGGTTATTTTCGTCTAAAATCAAAATTGTTCGTGTTTTTATTTTTCCAAATCAGTCATTTCCTCCTATGGTATCCTAAATAAATTCGGTATTTCGTTTTTTTTTCTATTTTCATGTGAGTAAAGAACATTCGAATTTCCGATTTTTAAGAAATAATCAGTTCCGCTCTTTGTCTTATTTTTGGGATTTATACATAATTAAATTCACATTCTAATTATCTCCGAATTTCGAACTTCGAACTTTGTCAATTTTTGGTTAGACCTCCGGGCCTCAAATATATCACTGTACAGAACATCCGAATTCCGAACTTCGAACTTTGTCAATTTTGGGTTAGGCCAACGGGCCTTGAATACAACATCAGTGTACAGCACAGGAGTGTGCTGCCCTACTTTTCGTCACGGGAGGGCTTCTACGTTCGTGGGGATCAACTGGGTGACATCCGTGTCACCGTACGACCAGCCACGTGTGTACAACTAACGATCTACTCGGCATAGAACTCATCGCGCCACGTTCGACCCACGCATTGCCATTCGTGATCGGAAGATAAAAGCGCAACTTCCTCCCAGGATTCAGTAAAATTTAAGGACTATATTTATCTTCCGAAAAATTTTCGATTCAGATCCAACATAGCATCCACATAAACGTCAGGGCTATTTCGGTAGAATTCACCCCGATTTATATCGAAGGCCCAGGACGTAACAATGGTGACAGCGTCTCGGATGCTATGTTCGATCGGTTAATAAAATTTATCGCCACTATAAAATACGACGGTCGGTATAAGCTTTCGTTACGGAACGAAATAGTAACATTTAGTTAAGTGAGAATTATAAAAAATAAATTGAAATAGCAAAAAATAGAATCACGTAAATTTTAAATTTGTCAGAAAGAAATATACATGTGTTACAAAATGGTTCTAGTACGTGTTGATTTCTAAAAAAAATATATATATAATTGATCGCGTCGCTTAGTTATAGTTATTAATGTTGCAAAAGGAGTCCAGTTCTCATTGAGATTTTGATCAAAATTACACGTCAAGAGAAATAACACATTTTGAGGTTTCCTCTAAAAATAAAGTTCATAAGTTTTAAAAAAAAAATATAAATAAAATAAAATAAAAAGAAAATTAAATCGTGGTTTTATTTGTCTCTCTCTGTTCGTATACTCCGATGAGTGCGGGAACTCTCTTTGTATTACATTCGATAACGTAAGTGACCGTAGCTCGAGTGAATTCGACTCAGTTAATATTAGCTTACATTAAAGCCATGAACAGCGAGGGAGAAGTGGGTAAAGAAGAGTTGAGCGAATAGCAGCGCGAAGCCGAGTTAAATGAATATGAGAAACAGATAAGGACAAGAGAGGATAACATGCGCGAGGAAGTGGAAAGAATTCCTGCCGAAGCTATCAGTGCTGCAAAGGAGCAATACGCGAAGTATCAAGCTATGTCGCGGCTCGTAGAACAACAAAAAACCGCGTTAGCTCGACTGAGAAGCGAAAAGAGATGTGAAGGAACGAGCGCGGAAACCTCGAATGTAAATAATAGGGAGGATAGGATGGCCGAGGGAGTTTGGTGGCTACGGTTAAACAACTGGCCACGCCATTGAAACAAACCTCATCCGTACGTATAGTGTCAAACGAGACAATTGGCGCGAGCTCGCGAAATAGTAATGAGCACAATAATACACAAGGAGATGTAGTAGAACAGCTGGCTGAGTTACGGCGCGAGATAAGGGAATTACGGCAACGGCGCGGAAATATACAGGCGGCGGCGCCTCCACAGGAGATACCTGTCGCTTTTCGATTAAAGGAAGCTGTGCACAGTGTACCTAATTTTGATGGAACTAACTTAGCCTCCTTCGTGCGTCGTTGCAAGCGCGCGGTGAATCTTGTGCCGCGCTATCTAGAGTCCGAATTAGTAAACATGTTAAAGAATAAACTGCACGAGAGTACCTATATAGCAGTAGAGAACGTAGATTTCGAGAACTTAGACACATTCGTAGACAAGCTAAAGAGTGTATTCGCGCCCACGGAACCTTGAATAAATTAAGGGGAAAATTAGATGCGATGACAAAAGGACGGGAGGAAACCATGCTTGTATATATAAATAAAATCATGGATATACGCGACAGTATGTTAGATTTGAAGAGACGCGATATGGGGGAGGAGTTGTACGATTACGAAATACAGGAAATTGACCGTGATGTAATAGAGGGACTTCGCGATGGTTTGCCGCCGGAATTCAGATTGCGTATGAATATGAGTAGAGATCTGACGCTACAAGAAGTGATAGATAACGCGTTATACGTTGATAAGCAGGTTGAAAGGGATAATCACAAGCACAGTAAGAGTACGGAAAGAGCAGGTGTCCGAAATGATACGCGAAATAACATCAATACCACTCCGGCGCAGGCGTTAGGGGGAAAGCAGGGTGCACCAAATAACTCGCCACAATTAAGCGAACTACCCTAAGGTGTAGATATGAGTAACGTACAGTGCAACTATTGCAAGCGTATGGGACATTTTAAAAATGATTATAGGAAATTGGCTTTCGTTAACTCACAACGTCAGGCGCAGGGAAACGACAACATCGTTCCGAATCAGGGCGCGAGCGGAACGAAGCAAGGGGCGCGCCCGGTTCAGACTATAGAGGAGGTATTAGCCACCCAGTCTATACAGTAGGTTTAAAAAATATTAGCTCAATTCCGATTATCAATGTAGAGTCAAGGGATTTCATTCAATCCCCGATTAAGGCTATGGTTAATTCGGGCTCCGAGCCAAATTTGATCAAAATCTCTGCTCTTGATAGGAAATTAGAAATGAACATTTTGGAGAAACCAATTTTAAGAGGGATATCGGGGCATGATCAACATTTACTTGAAATTTGCTATGTTGAAATCTACGGAATAAGGTCGAGATTTGTTGTGGTAGATAGTAAATTTCCTATCTCACACCCGCTCATTTTAGACTCTCACTTCTTCAAACAGAGTTCGGCAATTATAGATTACGACAAGGGTCAAATTATTTTCGGGGAGGAAATTATTCCATTTGAAAATAGACAAAATAACGCGAGAACACTTGTAGAAGTGAATGACTATAAAGCCGAGATCGAGGTCGCGTCCACCGCGAAGGAAAATGAAGAGATCAGAGTAGTAAAGGACAGGGATGGCTCCGGTATTAAATCACGATCGGTCAGAGAAAATCGAGGAAATGACTACGGATATTCGGAGGAGGAATTTAATAGAGTGTTATTGGATTTAATTAGCCTTGGTTTACCGCCAGAATATGAATGGTCGCAGGTGGGGGGTTGAGAAGGAAGCGAAACGGATGGAGACGCGAATTCGTTGTCGTGGGAGAGCGGCACTGAGGCCGACTCACAAGGTAAAGGCGCGAATTTGCTCGATATTTCGACTGATGAAAGGGATCTATCATTATATATAAATACGGTCACGGAAGAATTAGGGAAAACAGAGGAGATAAACCCGGAAGGGATAATCGAACTATGCTCTTTTTAAGAGGAGAGAGAAAACACAATTGATAGCCCTGACGGCGAGGACCCAAATATGGATATATTAGACTCGAGCGCAGTTACTCGCGAAGAGCAGGTCTTGAAGTTATTAAGAAACGGGAATTTAAACGCGGAATGCCTGGATAGATTAAGCGAAATAGTAAAAAGAACGGCCGAAATATTTCACTTACCGGGCGAACACCTATCGGCTACAAACTTGGTTGAACATAGAATAGAGTTAATTGATGACATTCCGATTTGTGTAAGGCAGTATCCTATTCCGCAAGCATTAGGAGAATTCGTACGGCTACAGATAAACATTTTGCTAGAAGCGGGAATTATTGAGCATTCAACTAGCGAGTACAACTCACCGATTTGGGTAGTGCCAAAGGCCGATAGCCCGGAAGGCAAACGGCAATGGCGTTTGGTTAACGACTATAGGAAGCTAAACGAAAAAACTGGTACAATGAATTTTCCGATACCTAACCTCACGCATATAATTGAACAGTTAGGCGAGGCAAATTATTTCACGGTCGCAGACTTGTCCAGCGGTTTCCACCAGATTCCACTGCGCAAGGAAGATCATAAATACACTAGTCTTTTCGACTAGTTTCGGACACATTGAAACGCGAGATTGCCCTTCGGTATGAAAAACGCGTCTGCGACCTTCGAGGAGCAAATAAATAAAGTAGTTCGACAAAGAAAGGGAATGTTTGCTTACATTGATGATATTATCATAGCAGCGACAACCTTGGACGAATTAGATCGAGATTTTTTAGATTTAGCCGATAGGTTAGCTGAAGCTAATATGTGATTACATCCGGGAAAGACGCACTTCTATCGGGAATACGTAACGTATTTGGGTTACGTTATTACGCCAGAGGGGGTGAAGCCTGATCCGAAAAAACTTAAAGCAATAGCCGAATTTCCAACATCCAGGAATCCGAAACAAATCAAGCAGTTTACCGGAATTACCGGCTATTATCGTAGACACGTTCCAGGCTACGCTATGAAAGCAAAGCCCTTGTTTCACTTAACTAAGAAAGGTAAAACCTTTACGTGGAATGGGAAAGCGCAAACCGCCTTCGAGATTTTAAAGAATTGTCTTATTTCAGAACCGATTCTAAGGCATCCCGATTTCACAAAGCATTTTTATGTTACTAGTGACGCATGCTTGGATGGGATAGGCGGTTGGTTGTCCCAAATTTATGACGGAATACATCACCCGGTCTCCTATGCGAGTCGCGTGCTTACCGATACCGAAACCCGATATAACACGATAGAACGCGAGCTATTGGCCATGTTATATTGCGCGCAACAGTTTCGATACTGTATCTTGAGCAGAAGATTCACCTTCTTAAATGGTCATAGACCCCTGGTGTGGCTGCATTCGGTAAACGACTCTACCTTGCGTATTAAAAAATGGTACTTTAAATTAACAGCTGTTTTCCATTTCGAAATCCAATATATTCCGGGAAAAACTAATTACATTGCGGATGCCCTATCGAGAAACCCGTTACCGGAACCCGCGTTATCCGTGAACATTATTCGGAAACGAGGGGATGCTTTCTCTGAGAGTAGTGCCGAAACAATACTTCCTTCGACGAAACGTAACCAGCCTAATAACGACGCGATTTTATATCAGAAACACGATTCCGTGGCGGTAAGGAATGAGGAACGAACCTTTTTCCTATGTAAACTCATGCAGGACGTTCGCGAATCTAGTAACGAAATCAAGATCAGATGGTACTCTGAGATCGAAGGTGGCAACCACCTCTACCACCTTGACTACCTTGATCACATACCACTAGCCTCAATACTGACTAGTGTTAACTTGAAACAGACCGAACGCGGTAAATACCGATTAATAAGACAAGACTTAGTACAGATTGAAAATCTACTCGTCAGATCCTTGAATGCGGAAGATAGGGATCGTGAATGTGCCGAATACCGAATAGCTCGAAATATCCCTTTACCGGATTTGGCATCCTTACCGAGCAGTGACGACGGACCCTTACCCGAACGAATGGAAATTGGGGGAGCTCCCTTAACAGAGGGTAAGGATCCGACTGTGAGCTCAAATCCCGATAACCAGCGTGATTCCCATACCGTAGATCCTGGTTACATGTCCGGACCGATAAATGATCAAGCCTGTAACGCGTCAACCAATGGGGATTCTGATATATCGGACAGTGAGGGGGTACAGTATGATCGGGGAAACGTCGAGACGCGAGAACCACGCATAGCTAGAAACATCATCCATTCGAGAGATGATTTTCTGCACCATCATGATAACCTAGCGTATTTTGTAACCGTAAAAAATCAGCCGCTATGTACCGGAGCGAAAAAGCTGCAAGACGAAGGGCGACTTCCAAAAATAACCCATGTAGTTTTAGGAAAGGTGAAGGTAACGAATATAGGTACAAAGCATAAAATAGTTCTACCGGTTAAAGAAAATTTACACATAAGAACAGACCCGGAAATCTTTAAGGAAATATTAGCGTCATTGCTCGATATCGTAAACACATTACAGCTGAACAGTCTTAGAATATCGAAAACCGACAGTATCGATGATATCCCGTGGGCAAGGATCGTAGATATGATTAAAGACCGATTCGCGGATTCGCCTACGAAAATCATTTTATGAAAGAATCTGATTTCATATACCAGGCCAGAGATTCGGAATGCATTAATTAGAGAAATTTCATTGTTCACATATAAATGGCCACAAGGGCGTAGCGAAAACTTACAAAAGAATGAGACAAACATATTTTTGGTCTGGAATGAAATCAGATATACAAACATCCATTGCGCGGTGTCTCATTTGTCAGACTAATAAACTTGTGCGACGTAAAGTTAAACAGCCTATGATCCTGACGGAGACGCCCGGTGACGCCATTAACAAGGTATCCTTAGATATAGTGGGACCGCTCCCTGTAACTAAATCTGAAAATAAGTACATATTAACGATGCAAGACCTTTTAACTAAATACAGCATAGCCGTGCCTTTAATGGAAGCAAATTCACAATCGATTGCGGATGCATTTTTATAAAGGTTAGTCTATACCTTTGGAGCGCCGAAAATTGTTCTGACGGATCAGGGTACGAACTTTACAAGTTCCTTAGTTAAGAACTTTGCGAAAGTTCATGCCGCAGTCCAATGATTCAATTGAACGTATGCACCATTCCCTGTCGGAATGGCTTAAGAACTATGTCACTCGTATAAAAGAATGGGATACATGGTTAGAGGGTGCCTGTTTCTCATACAACACAAGCGTACACGAGGGAACGAAATTGACGCCATTTGAGTGTGTGTACGTACGCATCGCGAGAGTGCCTTCAGCACGTGTTGAAATCGACGACGACTTAACCGAGACTTATCAGGACTACTTACTGAGACTAAAAACGCGACTTAACGAAATTGCACGGCTAGCACAAGAAAATTTAGGTAGTGCAAACGAAAGGTCAAAGGAATACTACGACCGCCGCGCTAATCCATATACGTTCTAGGTGGGCGATAGTGTAATGTTACTGAACGAACCTAATAATAAACATAAATTCGCACCGCAGTATTGCGGTCCGTATAAGGTACTAGAATTAATTGATAACGGTAGAAATGTAAAAATAACGTATAAGAGGGGGACACGGCCTGTTCATCCGAATAAACTGCGGAGAATCAGAAGGGAAGACCCCCCGACAACTAACCCGTCAATTTCAGGAACCCCAGATATCTAATCATGTTTCTTGTGTTTGTAGGAAATCATGGCTTACGCACTGCTGCTAATTGTCACTCTCTCCACCTATTTTCCTGTAACCCTTTCAATAATCGGGTATGAATATGGGAGGAATAATCCATAGACCAATTTTACTCAGAGATATTGCATTGCCAAGATTTTTCCTTTGGAGTAGTTTTTAAAAACAAGTGCTCCACAAATTTTCATGGAACAAGGCCTAAAATACTCTAAATTCATCCAGTTTTCTATCTAAGAGTTGGAAATATCAAATTTCTTGTAACAAATATTTTTTTAATCGAAAAAACTACTTTTAATTCATGAATTTTATGAATTGTAAGTTTTTTTGTGGATTTTAGCATTTCAAAAATATTAGTTACCAAAAATGTTATATTTCCAACTCTTACGTAGAAAACTGGATGAATTTAGAGTATTTTATATTTTAGGCCCTGTCCCATGTAAATTTGTCGAGTAATTGTTTTTAAAAGCTACACCAAAGTCTTAAAAACAATATTTTATAAAAAAACCCTGTGAAATGGAAATTCAGTAAAACTTGAAAAATATTGAGCCATTTAGTTCCCAATTTTTTTCTCCTTCCTGAAACATAAAAGATAAGTTTTCAGATTTAAATATAATATAATTTTACAATAAATATATTGCTTATCCGTTCTAAACACATACATAATAACCTGTAACAATTAATGAAACTCTGCCAAATACGGTAGTGGCAGAATTATCTTACTCACTATTTATAAGATATCTTTTAAAACCCAATTAAAGTAAGATTTTATTCTTACAAATAGAATATTAACTGATTCTCTGTAACTGAAATCAAGGAAAACAATTAAGTAAAAATTGACTTCAGATTTTTAATTGATAATATTGCAATATAAGTAATAAAAACGTTTACCTTAGCTTGAGATCTGTTCCCCTATAAAATGTAATTAACAATACTGACACCTTGGCTTGCATTCCTTTAAACTTGATATCTCAGCAATGCGAACTCTTGGGCTTCTGATCCAACCTTACTCTTAAATGACTTTTCAAAACATTGCCCTCAAATATACTATTAAGTAAAATACTAAGATGAATGTAGAATATTCTACAACAAAAATGTTTCATTTTGTCGAATCCAAAATCTCAATCAAAGCTTATAAGAGAAATATATTTATAAATTAGCGGTAGGTCCATTTTCTGAAAAAATTACTTCACTATTATGTTTGGCGTATTATATGAATTCTGTAGGTATCTGGTGGATATTACAATAATGCATTATTGGTTCAGGAAATATAAGCTTAATTTTATCAGAGCGAGTTAGCATTGGTGATCTGTTCTAAAACTTGCTGACCAAAGTGGATGTTTTTATTTTCTTTCATTCACACGTATTTCTCCTTTTTTTAATTTAACTGAATCTTGATATAAATAAATTTCTATTCATAGAGACTGTTGACACTACGGTCTCATTTTGAAGTTACTTTAAAACTTTAACAAAACACTCACTATCCACTTGTATTAAACACTTTTACAAATTAATTATTAGATGACTTTTAAATATAATATAGTGAATCTTTACTTTTGAATAAACTGAAGAGTGCAAAAAATTCAAAATTAATTGAGAAACACCGTATAAAGAAGTTTAAAATCACAGTGCTTATGTGATGTCAGCTGTGTTTACATTGATGCTAGCAGTCTGTTATGTGTAGGTATTACTTATAGTTTATGGTTATGGAACAAAAAAGAGAGTACACTATTGTCGAAAATTGCCTGGTGAATTTTGCGTAAAGTGGTCAAAATTTACGATCAAAAACCAATCCATTAGTGTTAAGTACTTGAAGACGATCTTTGGAGGCAAAAGTGAAAAGATCTTGGGTGTTTTTTAGCAACGTTTCGTTGGCTTAGTACGCCAACGTACGTAACATAAAAAATGGATGGCGTCATACCTTTAATATCAATCCATTAGTTTTCAAATTAAAATGGTTACTTTAATGTTAAATACATAATAAAAAAAAAATCAAGTTTTTCGTCTTTTTATAGATGTCTATCTTCTTAAGCTATAACGAACATTAAAATTTTTGTTTTTATTTTTGAACCACACTTTCTTAGGTTCAGAATAACATATATAATTGAAAAATCAAATAAAAAAATTAATTTTTTAACATATTTTAGGTCTATGAGCCCCTTAAATAATACCATGCAAAATTATAACTACAGCAGTTGTTTACGGATTTAAAAAAAGGTTTACTTATAAAATTATATGCACAGTTACAAAAAATATGTTATTGCAGATCAATAGGTAAATTATCTATTAGTGCAGATTAAATATTATACAAAATTATGATAATTATTAATTCATAAAAAATCATCAATTACTGTTGTATTGAATGAAATCATGTAATATTGTAACACATACATTTCATTGTAGATTGATAAATATAACAATACTCATATAAATAATATCCGATATTAAATATGAATAACATTATTTTGCATATTAGTAAAGAATGATCAATTACTGTATTATTTTATGATAAAATGCAATATCATAAACATAATATTTAATTGCAGATCGATACAGAAATCGATTCCTGTAGTATTATCCCTACAGAAAAAGTGCAGCTGATTATCAGCTGATACTCAGCTGATAATCAGGTGATAATTGTGCCAAAACGGTACCTGATTATCAGCTGATTTTCACATGAAAATTTATCGTTTAAAATTTATTTATTATTAATTATTATTCTTTATTATTATTAATTATTATTTTCGTTCATTTACTTGAATCTATACGATTAACTAATGTATTTAAAATAATGTACACTATGGCAAAGAAGTTTTGAATTACTTGTCATAATTTAGGAATGTAAAGTTAAAATTAACAATAATAAATGATAATAATAATTAATAATAAATGAAAATATCAACAGGATTTTCAGGTCAAAATCAGCTAATAATCAGATGATAATCACCTGACAGTCACCTTATAGTTACCCGATTCTCAGATGATTATCAGCTGATATGCATCTGAAAATCATGTTGATATTTTCATTTATTATTAATAATTATTATTATTAATTATTGTTAGTAATGTTACATTCCCAAATTGTAACAAATAATGCAAACTTTCTTTGTCAGCATCTACATTTTTCGATATTTTTTCGAATACATTAATTAATCGTAGATTCAAGTAAATGAACCATGATAGTACTTTATAATAATAAATAACAATAATTAATAATCAATAAATTTTAAACGATAAATTTTCATGTGAAAATCAGCTGATAATCAGGTGCCGTTTTGGCACGATTATCAGGTAATTATCAGCTGATTATCAGCTGATAATCGGCTGCCCTTTTTCAGTAGGGATAGTAGTATATGATGTAAGAGTCAGTCATATTAGCTATCAACAGCCACAGTAAAGATTGTCAACTAAGACAGCCTCTGCAGCAATGTACTACCTTTACTAGTATTGTTCGCAGCGCAGGACAGTTATAGATACAATAATTAGAATAGGGCAACGGTTGTAACATAAAATGTTGATGTTACATTAAAGAAAGCGTTTATATTTAGAGACGACATATATTATACGGAAATATCGACTAAAAAACCTACACAGAAAGCTCAAACTTAGGAAAGGCTCTGATGACCAGCGTACATCAATCCTCTAACCGCAACGGCTTACTTACAATGTATTTTTAGCAACATAAGACTGCTAATAAAGAGCATGCAAGCTCTCTTTAGGTCCCAGCGACGATTAGGTGGTGGTAGTAGGAGCTCAGACTGCCCCAAGCGTACTGACCTCTTGACGGCTCCGCTTGTACCTCCTTGTGCCTTGCAGACCGTTATCTTTCTCATATTCCATATCATACCTGTAATATAAAGAAGGGGATTAGTTTTTGACTAGAATCACTCATTGCATGGCGTGTAAAAGAATAAGACAAATAGTAGTTGAAACGATAGCTGTTACAAAAAAAATTGCCCTGTAAACGCTCTTGGAGGCTAGCCATGCGTGCAACCCACAACTTCATAATCCAGTCTGCCTCTGCTGAGAGAAAAGTATGTGGCTGAAGCAACAATCTCAATAGTCAGAGTGAGACATTGGAAGTATACTCACCAGCTTAAGAGACAGCAACAGTTATTGTGAAGCTTGATTGGCACCAGGGGTCTAGCCACATGATGTTAAAAGAGATAAGAACTCACTCACAGAGTGAGACTTATTAACTCAGACAGCTTGTCTCCAAATGTACACATCATCCTCGTGACTCCACTGAAAACCAAGGAGTATGAAACAGAGCACTTGTACAGTTACATCTTATGCAAATGTTTGGTAAAATTTTTCAATGTTCATATTCTTTAAATCACCATTTAGGTTTTGTAAGTGATTCTGAAATTTCAACAACTAAACTTTTATATTACATAGTTTGCAACCATAGTATGCATTTCAATACCAATGTGAAAAAATTAGTTTATCCTCGTGTGAATGTTTGCGCCCGAGCAAACCCAGGGTAAATAAGATACATGAGGATAAAATCATTTTCTTGCTCATGTATAGAACGGTATTTTTTAACACTTGTGCAAAGGTTGATATAGCGCATGTTTCTTTTATTCAAGCGTGTGAGAAACCAAGCTTTGGGCATGGAGTGTCAACAAATTTCATATAATAAGTATACTAATGTTTTTCCACTGCTTTAATTAAAGCTTTTTCTTTCACAATTTGCAATGATAAATTTTCATCTTTATTATGACAGGAATTTTCATCATACTCTCAATTTGTATAATAATAACTTGCTATTGATCCGTTATCATTCACAAAATCTAGAAAGTAATATAAATAATATCAGCATAGATAGTTTCAACCCAACACATATACAGATGCCAACCTTTTTTCATATTTAAGCTACTTTTATAAACAGATGTAGAATTGCAACATTTATATATGCTTGTTACTACATTGTAATGAAAGAAATTATATTTAACTATTTTTTCTTATGTGTATGTTTAAAAAATAATTTACTAACCATTACTATTCAAATATAATAAAAGAAGTTATTTTGGTAAAATTAACTTATTAATCACTGCTAGTTTAGTGAGCAATTTTATGAGTTATACTAACTGATAGGTTATTCGTGAAACTTGGTTACAAGTAATAAAAAAGTAGCAACGACAGTTTTAAATTTAACATTTTATAAAATCCCAGTGCTCTTTCATACTGCACCCTTAGTCAAGTATCTGTGACACAGGTGCTAGTATGAAAGAGCATTAGCATTTTGTACAATTTTAATTCTGAAGCTGTCACTGCTACCACTTAATTACTTGCATTCACAAATAACCTATCAGTTATTGTTAGTAAAATTTGCTACATTTGCAAGTTTTATTAACCTCATTCGAAACTTAAGTTGGCACATTTTTGTGCAAATTAAGGGGGTACTATAGTTAAATTTTTTTTTTTGGATTCACTTAAAAAAATAAAAATTTTGATCAGTAATGATATTTTATATAAATATATATATTATACAAATATAGTTTATTTTTGAGGAAATAGGCCCTACCAGAGGTCTGTAAACTCATTTGATCCAAAGATATTGAGATTTCAAAATTTGTATCTTGCCGTAACCTACAGGCTGAACCATTTGACATTTTTTAATGGAATACGGGCCAAAATCTTTGATTTTTATATCTTCTTTGACGAAAGCTTTTCGCATCCCTTAATTTTTCCAATAAACAGGTTAAGTGCGGCATGGTGCACATTGTACCACGAAGTACTTTAGAAACTTTTCTTTTAATTGTTAGAAGAAATAGTTAAAAATAGGAATTCTTTTAATTAATTAATTTATCGTATTTATTGACTTTCCGAAAACAAATTTATTTTGCTTAAACGAAAATATAATAAAAGTATATATAAATATAGAAAAATAATCTAAAAGTATTGAATTATTTCAAATTTCACCGCCGCACTGAACCTGTTAATATTTTTAAAGTAAAAAATTTGATTTAAAATCCACCATTCGGAGGGAACTTCTAAAAAATGGTGAAATTTAACTCAAATTTTTAACTTTAAAAATATTAATTGGTAAAATTAAGGGATGCGAATAGATTCAGTCAAGGAAAATAAAAAAATCAAAGATTTTGTCTTGTATCCCATTAAAAAATATCAAATGGTTTAATCTGTAGGTAACGGCAGTATACAAATTTTAAATCTCAATATCTTTGGATCATATAGGTTTACAGACCTCTGGTAGGGCCTATTTCCTCAAAAATAAACTATATTTGTATAATTTATATATAAAATATCATTACTTACCAAACTTTTTATTTTTTAGGTGAATCTAAAAAAAAAGTATTAACTGTAGTACCCTCTTAAGCAATAACATGACTTATAGACGGAAACTTTCTCTTTTGTAATATGTACACAAATTTGCAAACATTACTGTAAACATAGAAAACTATCTACAGCAGTAGAATTAGCAGTTCAGATTATCCACACAGCTACAGGTATGCCCCACTTTAGACAAGAAAAGTGCCCGCTGTTGTCAGTGTTCATAGCTGGTGACCACGATCGAGTCAGTTTGCACCAGGTTGTCTTGTTATACCATGGTATGTAGACCTCTGAATGCAGCGAAGGTCTGATTTGCATTCGTTGCGTATGCATTGCTGATAGCTTGTTATCCTGTACATGCTGCTGTTGTTCATTGCTCGGCAATTACACAAGTGATCGCATAATTAGTGGCTCTTGGTACATCGATGCTTTGAATTATCTTCAGGGAATGCCATCAACAACCATTGGTGTAGAGTGGTTATCAAATCTAGAAATAGAATAATAATTAGATATATATATATATATATATATATATCCCTATATTATATAGGCGTTACTGCTATATCTGAAAGCAGTCCCTCCACCGGCCCCTCCACCGTCCCCTCCACTTACCTGTTTGCTGCCCCACCACCATCCCCTCCACTTTTTAACGTTAAATTCGTTAAAAAATCACGTTAATTTTTAATCTCAGTCAGACCACCGTCTCCTCTACCGCCCTCCACCGTCCCCTCCACCGCCCTCCACTGTCTCCTCCACCGTCCCCTCCACTTACCTATTTGCTGCTCCTCCACCGTACCCTCCACTTTTTAACGTTAAATTCGTTCAAAAATCACGTTATTTTTTAATCTCAGTCAGACCACCATCTCCTCTACCGCCCTCCACCGTCCCCTTCACTGCCCTCCACCATCCCCTCCACCGCCCTCCACCGTCCCCTCCACCGCCCTCCATCCTCCCCTCCACCGCCCACCACCGTCCCCTCCACCGTGCTCCACCTACCGTCCCCTCAACCATCCCCTCCACCGTCCCCTCCACCACTGGACTACTACCGGACTATTGTTTTTGATGATAGTCGAAAAACCCTCAAAGAGTAAACTGTCACTAAATCTTCGAATTCGAACATTTAAAAAAACTCAAAAATATACTAATTATTATTAGAACCAACATAGACAATTATGTTTTCAACTATTACCACATTTCGCACATTTGGAACAGCTTTCCACACCACCACTGAGGTACTGTTATAGGCGCGTTGAATTTTTGATTATATATAAGAAATAATAATAATTATATATATATGATTTTGGGACATGCCGAAATCATATAGAATTATACAATAATTTTTTATATAATGAGCCTAAACACAACCATGGAATTCATCGCCAGTAGACCTAAAAACCATGGGAGTCATCCCTCCGTAATCCTCCTTGATTCCAACCTAGCCCTTCCTTCCTCCACCATGTAAGATGTGAATTAATTTTCATTACTTATTATTGTAATTTCTTTAAAATAAAAATTCTGCAAAGTTTAAAATATAATGAAAATTAATTCAGATCTTTATTACATTAAATAAACAAATATTTCACATTAATATATTAAATAATTATGAAATATTTATTTATTAAATGTACAACAATATTCAGATTATTTATGATATTAAACTTATGAGAAGATACAACATGTCTTATATTTTCACAAAGGGTAATATATTAATTAACCCTTAGAAGCATAGTGGTCCCTATAGGGACCACCAAAGTAGCTTTCTATTTTTATTTATAAAAAACGTATTTATATGTATTTATTCAAGGTGATGGGCTTTTCTGATAGGTAAGACGTTTCTCTACAATTCTCCCGAACGTAATTTATTATTTTATTTGTTATTAAATTGTTATAAATAAACAAATTGCAAAAAATGCATGTTTTTTTAGAAAAAAATCATTTTTGAGCTTATTTGCGGTTCGATTTTTATGAAAGTTAGTTCCTAGAGGTTTTTGGGGTTGCTAATTAAGAATATGCCATCAGAATTTTGATTTTCCAAATTCAATATGGCGGATTTGAGATGGCGGACAAAATTTTTTTGAAATTATGGCATACTCGGTATCAGCGACCCCAAAACCCCCAAGTAAACTTTTTTTGAGGTAAAAATATACTTATTTTCAAACAATTTCTGTCCGCCATCTTGAATCGGCCATATTGGATTTGAAAATAAAAATTCTAACGGCATATTCGTTATCGGCGACCCTGAAAACCCCCGAGTAAACATTTTGAAGTAAAAATATACTCATTTCCATAAAAATTACGTCGGCCATCTTGAATCCGCCATTTTGGATTTGGCAATAAATATTCTGACGGCATATTCGTTATCAGTGACCCCGAAAACCCCCGAGTAAACATTTCTCATTTTCAAAAAATTTCATTCGCCATCTTGAATCCGCCATATTGGATTTAAAAATAAAAATTCTGACGGCATATTCGTTATCAGCGACCATAAAAACCCCCGAGTAAACATTTTGAAGTAAAAATATACTCATTTCCAAAAAAATTACGTCCGCCATCTTGAATTTGGAAATAAAAATGCTGACGGCATATTCGTTCACAGCGACCCCGAAAACCCCCGAGTAAAAATTTTGAACTAAAAATACACTCATTTCCAAAAAAATTACGTGCGCCATCTTGAATCCGCCATCTCGGATTTGCAAAATCAAAATTCTGATGACATATTCTTAATCAGCGACCCCGAAAACCCCCGAGTAAACATTTTGGGGTGAAAATAAACTCATTTTCAAAAAAGTTCATCCGCCATCTTGAATCCGCCATATCGGATTTGAAAATAAAAATTCTGACGGCACATTCGTTATCAGCGACCCTGAAAAACCCCCGAGTAAACATTTTGAACTAAAAATATACTCATTTCCAAAAAAATTACGTCCGCCATCTTGAATTTGGAAATAAAAATTCTGACGGCACATTCATTATCAGCGACCCTGAAAAACCCCCGAGTAAACATTTTGAACTAAAAATATACTCATTTCCAAAAAAATTACGTGCGCCATCTTGAATCCGCCATATTGGATTTGGAAAATCAAAATTCTGATGGCATATTCTTAATCAGCGACCCCGAAAACCCCCGAGTAAACATTTTGGAGTGAAAATAAACCCATTTTCAAAAAATTTCATCCGCCATCTTGAATCCGCCATATTGGATTTGAAAATAAAAATTCTGACGGCATATTCATTATCAGCGAGCCTGAAAAACCGCCGAGTAAACATTTTGAAGTAAAAATATACTCATTTCCAAAAAAATTACGTCCGCCATCTTGAATTTGGAAATAAAAATTCGGACGGTATATTCGTTATCAGCGACCCTAGAAACCCCCGAGTAAATATTTTTAAGTAAAAATATACTCATTTCCAAAAAAAGTACATCCGCCATCTTGAATTTGGAAATAAAAATTCTGACAGTATATTCGTTATCAGCGACCCTGAAAACCTCCGAGTAAACATTTTGGAGTGAAAATAAACTCATTTTCAAACAATTTCATCCGGCATCTTTAATCCGCCATCTTGGATTATGAAAATTAAAATTCTGATCGCATATTCGTTATTAGCGACCCCAAAAACCCCCAAGTGAGAAATTTCAGGCCAAAATATCGAATAGAAAAATGTATGCTTCTAAGGGTTAAAATGATTATTGTTATAAATTCCTTGAGCTTAGGAGAAACAATTTTCAATAAATATATTGTTAGGATTTTTACATCGGGATAAAGCAACATATAACTGACCATGTGAAAATGGTGGTCGTCTAATAAAAATTTCAATAGAATCAAAACTCTGTCCTTGAGATTTATTTATTGTCATGGCAAAAACTAATACAATTGGAAATTGTTTACGGTAAAGAATAAAAGGAAATGAAGATGAATCTGCAGTATTTAATGTTATTCGTGGAATAAAAACCTCTTCACCAATTCTTTCGCCTGTAATTATTTCTGCCTTAACATTATGAGCATATAATACAGTTATTCATAGACGTGTACCATTACACATTCCTTGTACAATACTTATATTTCTAATTAACATAACAATAGCATTTACTTTCAATTTTAATTCATGAGGTGGAAGACCTTCTCTAATATTGTTAAGCATTTCAATTGGATAATTTAAATGAAGATTTTCGTCTGCTTGATCAAGTCCTTTATTAGTTGCGTAATCTAAACTATAATACGTATGTACTTTTTTATTCAATAATTCTAAAACATTATTATTAATAATTTTAGTATCTCTATTATGAGCGATTAAGATTACACGATCTATTGAAGTTTTAATATTAATGTTACTACAAATTTCTTTACAAATATTATTCGTTTTCCATTTATTTGGAATAATAAATGGATTAATTTTTCCTTCACCCAATTCTAACAATAGTGAAGCAAATTCTTTATTTTCCGAACGAATATTTTGATTTAATTTTAAAACTTTAAAAAGAGACCATAACGCAGCAAATTTAATTGTTTCTTCAATTATACTATTTTTGTGACCACATTTCATAACTGGAAGAATTTGCCGAAAATCACCTCCTAATATGATCAATTTTCCACCAAATGGAATATCATTAAAACATACATCTCTTAGTTTGATCAATTATTTCTGAAGCCTTTTTTGGAATCAATGATGCTTCGTCCCAAATAATAATATCAACTTCTCTCAATTTTTTTTTATCCGATTCAAATTTTAAAAAAGCAGTTTCAATACTGTTTAAATCTAAAGGAAGTCGAAAAGTACGATGACTTGTCATTCCTTTAGGTAATGATATAGAAGCGAATCCAGCCCAAGCCATAGATAAAGCAACATATGTTTGATTGCTAATTTTATTGCTCTGAAGCAATTATAAAGAACATAAATAGTATATCCTTTACCTTTGATTTGTCTTAAGTCCGACATTTTACCAATCAAAATTTCATATTGTCAAAATTTGATAGTTTCATACTTCATTATTATAAAATTTCTCTCTGAAAATGGGGGTTGGCGAGCGGAGCGAGCAGGGGGCGAAGCCCCCCTAGTATATATATATATATATATATATATATATATATATACACACATAAATTTCTCTTGAGGGGTTTATGGTAACCGTTTTTATATATACCGGGGTTTATGACGACCGGATAGGTTTATGGTCACCGGGCGATATAAACTTCTATAATATAGGGGTTTATGCCGCCCAACCTAGAGTTCCCACTTTAAGAGTTCAAACAAAATTTCCGGAAAAATTCTGCGGAAACTGAAGGGGGCGCCGCAGGCGTCGTGGTGTTAGTCAATACTGAGAGGGATGATGTATTGTAGACAATGGCGCGCGCACAGCGCGCGCCCTTACCCCCTTATAGTGCGGAACTCTAGGCTGTAGGTACTAATATACAGTGTTGGACGCCACAACCCCCCCCTAACAAATATATATATATATATATATATATATATATATATATATATATATATATATATATATATATATATATATATATATATATCATTCAAATATAAACCATAATAATATCAATAATTAAAAGAGTAATTCTTCGATCTCAAGACTTAACAGTGGTTCGGGTACAAATCGAACATTTTATAGTTCACCAGATTATGTGAAATAAAAGAATAAAATAACTATTTTCCGGAACGTAACAGTCGTTCTGGTACAAATCGAACGAAATCAGTTTAATCAAACTATAAACGTTTTCAAATAAGCTCTTGAAAGATGAGGAAAATATTCTTATATAAATACAACTAACATAGAATAAGTCCGAGCTTCTTGCTTTGCAGTAAGAAGTTGGGGGGATCATTGTAGCATGAATCGCCTAAACTTCGGGAGATAAGCAATTACGGCTCGTCGAGTTATTAACAACAAATTATATAACAAATTATAGCTGAAATAGCAAGTGAAAAGATAAATTTACATAGTGAAATAAAGATATATTACGCAAACAATAATAGCAGTCTAATACAAATAAGAAATTGAAAAAAAAAATCAATAATAAAAAGATATAAAAGTAAGACCAAAAAAAAATACTACAATATATAAACAAAATATCATAATTATTGGCGTTTAACACGGCTTCATGCCGCCCGCCACTAGAAGATGTAAGACAGGCGCCACCTTTAGGGCGCAGAACCGAACTGTGTGCGGGAGAGCGCCGTGGAGCCGCTGCCGCCGCTCGTCGCTTCACTCTCGCTAGAGACTTCTATCAGAACAGTGCGCAGCGCGTTACATTGTGAAGTATTTTGTATTATATAAATTCAGAGGTTTGTATATCAGAGTTCATCTTAAACTAAATAAACTGGATTAGTGCATATACGTGTGTTTATTGTGCGTGCCAACCTCCAAAAACCACCTCCATTCAAACAGGTTATCGGCCCACGCCACGCTTCCACGAAGTTGTTTTGAGCGGAGCGAAAGGTTCACGAGAATCAGAGTAAGTAAGAGTTTTTTTTGTTTTGTGCGTCAGAGAAAATGCCGCGCCGCATGTGAATAATATTCGCGAGTGAAGTCAAGTACCGTTCACGGGAGTGTTTGCGATACGAGATTTGTATATTCAGAAATGGCTCGCGAATGTAAAATTCTCAGAGACCGCGGAGTGCGAGCATTTCGTTCTATAATGAACAAGGCATAAAAATCACGAAAGCACGTGTAAAATGTGGATTCGGAGACCGCGGAGAAAAAAGCCGGCAACAGAGAATTCCGAGAAACGGCCGGTTCAAACATGAATTCTCCCGCGGTAGCCGTAGCGCGTGCAACAGTGACAGAGAGAAGGTGACGCGTCGAGCTTACAGTGCGTCGTAACATACGCCAATAGCACTGGGGCTGTAGCGGCGACCATGTTTCAGAGAGAGAGAGAGTGAGAGATACAGAGAGAAAACAAGAATCGCGCGCGCGCGTTCGGAGAAATGGAGAGCGAACGCGCGCGTGCTACAAATATGCCGCGGTGAACGTTGTGCGTCTTTCGGCGTAAACAAACAAGTCTCTTCTAGACGAACGGGACGCCGTGAGTTTGGAAGCCACAAAGCGCTGTGCGTGATGTGGTATATTACATTGTCATGCGCCGGGCATTGCGCGATATTAGTTGCGAGCAATGTTGACATTCTTTTTTCTCTCTCTCTAATATAAGAGTGTATGTATATACGAATATATAGGTATATACATGCAGGTTATAATATTAATTCAGAGAATACCTTTTTTTCCTAAATTTGTAAAACAAATTATGAACGATCAGCTCGTGCCGACTGAGCTCGTGTATGCGATCGCCCCCACCCATAAAGTAACGGCGAAACCGCGGTGTGGCTAGTCGGTTTGGGAGGGAGTACATGAGAGCAGAATGCATTAGGGCATAAAGATCGGAATATTAATTTGCTGTGCGATTAATATTCATGTGTGTATAAATAGAGTCAAGAGAATCCAGAGAAATGGACGGAGTCAAACCGCCGATTCCATGAACACCGAGCAAACGGGTGGAGAAACACCCACCAATATGAAAGATTCAGAGTCGAGTCAGAGTTCTCGGACATCATCAGGTAAAATCAAAATATTTTTTATTCATTACACACATACAAAAATATAATTATCGATAAAATAAATAACAAGGAAAAGAGCAGAGAAAATTCTATATAAAATTCAGAGATCAGGATATGGATCCATGATACGTATATGTTTACAATAGAACGCAAACATATGCGCCCTTTTAAGAAGATGTTACGTACATGTCTACAAAATTAGACATATGCGTTTTTTAAGACCAAACAATTTTTTTTTCTTCTTCATTTCATAAGAAAAATAAAATTCCAGACTCAAAATCAGAGCATGGTGAAAAGGCCGACATAGACCTGGCACTAAAGTGTCTCACTGGTGCCATAAATGACAACACGGATGCTATAAACAAGTTGATAGACAGCCTACAGAAGAAAGGAGAAGAGCAGCTCCGGATCAGCATGACCTGCTTGCCTGAAATAAAAACTCTTTCAGAGCAATTGAAAGAAACAAACATTCAGAGAACGGTAAACCCTCTAACAAACTCTACCTTGATTGAGACAAATCAGAGTAATAGTTCAGAGAACTCAAACCAAATAAATATGACAATGGAGAAGTTAAACAAAACGTTAGAATCAAATAATGGTAAAATTCGCATTAAAAGGAATTTTACTTTAAATAACAAAAGCGATATAAACATTTGGTTAGATCAGTTGCACTCATATTTATCAGAGTATGATTTAACAGAGTACATAACTAACCCAGAGAAATTCCGAGATGACGCGACAGAAAAGACAACAAAAATTAAAATTAAAATAAGAGGCATTATATTAAGTCATGTTGACACAAATTATTATAAAAAGTTGCTGAACATAAAAGATCCAAATGAAATTTTAAGTAAAATCAAAGAAATAAGACGGGTTGAAACAAACACGACTGACATAACTGTTAGACAAAAATTATATAAAATCAAAAAGACCAAAAAAGAAAAAGTATCAGATTTTTGTGATCGTTTCAATGACATAATTAAAGAGTATGTCACCTGTATCACAAAAATACCACTATCAGAGGAAGAGATAAGAGCCGCCTTTTATAATGCAGTATGTGACACTAGCCAAGAGCTAAGATCCACCTACTTAATAAAGAGCCATTCGTGTTCAGAAATGACGAAAGAAGATATGATAAATTGTTTATTACAGGTGGAAGCTCAGACACAAACTGATCCAGAGGTCAGAGCAAACCAAAGCACCCAGAGTCAACAGGGCCACCAGAGTCACCAGAGCCGTCAGAGCAACCAGAGCCGTCAAAGTAACCAGAACCGCCAGAGCAGCCAGAGCAACAAGGATACCAGAGACTGATCCAATAAATGCCACAGTTGCAACAAATTTGCTGGACACTGGGCTTCTGAGTGTCCCCTAGTCAAGTATAACTCATGGTTCTGCTACGTCTGCAACGAGATAAGGGGACACAAGGGAGACCAGTGTCCCAACAAAGTTCAGAGATATGATAATAAAAATAGTCTCGATAATAACAGAGGGAAAGCTAAAGGTAGAAACAAAGGTAGAGGTTCATTCAGAGGTAGAAATAATTATAGAGGTAAACATAGACACACTCCATATGACAAAAACAGGAGACAAGACAGCAGAGAAATAGAACCAAAAGCAAATTTAGCAGGTAAGAATTCAGCGTTAAATAACACAAATAAAAATATCAGTTTTATAGCCGACTCTAGTGCTACAGAGCACATAACAAATAAAGGGTTTTAATTCAAAGATTTTATTAAGAGCACAGAAGGAGAAATTAAAACTGCTAATAAAAATAAGAAAGCAAATATTAAAATTGATGCGAAAGGTAACTTATATTTAAAGAATTCAGAGAATAAAATTATAACGTTATCCAATGTTATAGCAGCCCACAATTTATCAGAGAATTTGCTTTCTCTCAGGAAATTTGCAGATGCAGGGTATGGCATATACCTAGATGATAAGGAACTAGCAATATTCAATAAAGAAACAAATGAAAATTGCATTACAGGATTATACCAGAAACCAAACTGGATAATTAACATGAACATTCAGAGTAACTCAGAGTCACAGGAAGACAGTGATGTGTACATAGCCACAGCACACCTGGTTACTTTGGAAGATTTCCTGTCACAAGCTCAAGAACAATCAGAGAAAATGGAAAGCACAGAACAAGGACTTGAGCTTAGGAGGGAGAAAGTAGAGGAAATTGAACAAGAAAAATCAGTTGCCAAAAATAAAGCTACTGAATTTGGCACTAATTAAATCTATTTGGACAGTAAGATACTAAATTTAAATCAAACAGTATCACCAACAGAAAGAGAGAAGCTACAGAAAGTCTAAGAAAATTGAGATTCAAGAGAAACTGTAAAAAGAATAAGTGAAGGCATGTTATGGCCCATAAGACTTGAACATGCTTCACTAGAGTATCTCAAGCAACTCCAGAAGTCAGAGGAGAGACTAGAGAAAGTCAAATTCGAGAAAGAAATTTCAGAGTGCGAGATATGCATACTAGCCAAAATGGAAAGTCTACCATTTAAAGATAAGAGGTCCAGAGCAACCAGGCCCTTGCATACCATACATACGGACACAATGGGACCTATTAAACCAGCATCGTTTCTAGGTGATAACAAGTTTATCATTGTGTTTATTGACGACTACTCAAGATACGCCAGAGCATATTGCGTCAAACGCAAAAACGAAGCTGGAAAATGTTTAGAGGAATTTCTAATTCATATGAGAAATTTAATAGGAAAACAAGAGAAAGTATGTTTTATCAGAGCAGACAGCGGAACAGAATTCACTGGAGGAGAGTTTTCAGAGGTTATGAGAAAGAAAGGTATAAGCAGAGACTTTGCCCCTCCTTACACACCAGAGGTAAATGGAACAGCCGAACGGTTTAACAAAACCATCCAGCAGAAAATCAGAGCCTTGATGTTAGATTCAGGTATACCATCAACAATGTGGATAACAGCCACTGAAGCAGCGATTCACGTATACAACAGAACTCCACACAAGCAATGAGTTTAAAACTCCACTTTCGAAAATTTGTCCAGGAAAAAGAGTCACTTGGAGAATGTGAGGAGATTTGGATGTATAGCCTACGCAAAAATACCCATTACAGAGAATAAATTTTCAGAGAAAGCTTTAAAAGCCTTTTTGATCGGGTACACCCCTACGGGATACCATCTGTGGCATCCACAAACAAACAGATTTATAAACTCGAGACATGTAAGATGTAATGAGAAGATGGTGTACAAGAACCTAAAAGAATCGTCAAAAAAATAAGAGTTTCAGATCACAGAGAACAGAGAAGATGCAGAAACGCTCGAAGAGAAAAACACTGACACTAACCAAAGTCCAGAGATCACAGAGGTACCAGAGCGTCCCAGGTCAAAAAGAGGAAAAGCGCTCAAAAGAAAAGGAGCACATAAAGAGGAAACAGAGCCTTCACACAAGATCAGAAAATTACCCACCAGAGAATCAAAAACAAATCCAAAAAGAGATCTGGAGTTTGTATACAGAGTTCAGAATGACGGCGGAAGTGAGGTTTCGCAATTAAAGGAGGACGAAGCGATTTTCGCCGCACTGGTCGAGATCAATAATGATCCGGCTAACTATAGAGAAGCTTTGTCATCCTCAGAGAAAGTGAATTGAGAAAAGACCATAGAGGAAGAACTGCAGTCAATGAAAGAAAATGATGTCTGGGAAATTGTAGACAGACCCACTTCAAATTAGAGAAACAGAAAACCAAACATAATAGATTCAAAATGGGTCATTAAAAGAAAAATAGACGAGAATGGGCAACAGAAATTCAAGGCCAGATTGGTTATCAGAGGATTTAAGGATAAGAATGTCTATGAACTTAGAGAAACCTATGCACCAGTGTCAAGACTGGCAGTTATCAGAGCTTCCTTGGCCATCATAAACAAATACGATCTGAGTGTAGTACAACTTGATGTTACAACTGCTTTCCTGAACGGAACCTTAGATGACGATGTATACATGGAAATTCTAGAGGGAGTGAACACCAGAGAATCAGAAAAATCCAAAGTTTGCAAATTAAAGAAGACTTTATACGGCTTGAAAGTAAGCCCTAAAAGATGGAATCAGATATTTACAGAGGAGGCAAACAAACTTGAATTACAGAGAGATATACATGACCCATGTTTATTTACGTGGAGGAAAGAAGGATCTATGGCATTCCTAGTGCTATGTGTCGACGACATTATACTTGCCAGCAATTGTACATCAAACATACAAGAGATCACTACACGATTGTGTGAAGTGTTCAAAATGAGAAACTTAGGAGAACCAAAGATGTTCCTAGGAATGAAAATAACCAGAGACAGAGACAAGAAAGCAAACAACAGAGCACGCCCATGGTAACTAGACAAGTGAAAAATAGAGAAGGCAAGATTACAGAGGAAACTGTAGAAGAGTCGCCCTGCAGAGCCCCTTACAGAGAAGCGATAGGCAGTTTACTGTATTTAGCTGGTGCAACAAGACCAGACATAGCATTTGCAGTCAACTTCCTATCCAGAAAGCAAAGGTCACCTACAGAGAACGATTGGACAGACGTAAAAAGAATACTCAGGTACTTAAGAGGAACGTCTGATTTAGGCTTGACTTTCAGAGCAAAAGGAGCAAAACTTGAGGCATTCACAGATGCTAGCTTCAGAGACTGTGAAGACTCAACATCCACAGTTGGATATATAATAAAATTGTACGGAGACACAATAACCTGGAGAAGCCAAAAACAGAGTTACGTAACCCTCTCTACCTGCCAGGCTGAATATCTTGTAATGAGCGAATCGTGTCAAGAGATGATCTGGCTAGATAAGGCAATCAGAGATGTTACAGGAAAAACCTCGTATCCTGTGACCTTGTGGTGCGACAACATGTCCGCAGGGAAATGTACTCAAATGGATGGAGCACATAAGTTAAAGAGTTTTGACGACAATGTTTCAGAGATTCAGAGAAAACTCACAGAAAGAGAAATCACAGGTAACAAGAGTCACATAGCTGATACGCATGGAGATTTTGTTAAGAGATGTGTATTGGAAAACCAAGTCATTGTAAAATGGATAGAGTCTAAAGAGAATCAGGCTGATATAATGACCAAACCTTTGCCGATACAATCTTACTCATACCTCAGAAAACAAATATTGTAAAATATTTTAAATAATTCAGAGTCAGAGAAAAACTTTCTTCTTATCTGTTTCAGCATCCCATAACTTCACAGAGGCAGCATGAAGCGAGGGAGTATTGGCGTTTAACACGGCTTCATGCCGCCCGCCACTAGAAGATGTAAGAGAGGCTCCACCTTTGGGGAGCAGAACCGAACTGTGTGCGGGAGAGCGCCGCGGAGCCACTGCTCGCCGCTCGTCGCTTCACTCTCGCTAGAGACTTCTATCAGAACAGTGCGCAGTGCGTTTCTTATATATATCTGTCCTTTCATACATTATGAAGTATTTTGTATTATATAAATTCAGAGGTTTGTATATCAGAGTTCATCTTAAACTAAATAAACTTGATTAGTGCATATACGTGTGTTTATTGTGCGGGCCAACCTCCAAAAACCACCTCCATTTCAACAATAATAACAAATTATAATTATAAAAATTAAGAATCATGATCACATAAATCGAAAATACATTACGCGAAAAATAAACATAGAATAACGATTAACGCAGCTCAAGAAAACGAATAATAATATTCAACAAATTGATTAATTAAATAATAATGGCATATATAAACATTACATTTCAAACAATAAAAGATAAAACACTAAAAAAACTAAGCAAATCGAAAATATTTATAAAAGTGACAAATAAATAAATAAATTATATCATGAAATGAACAATTACAAAATATATACAGAAAAAATAATTGAACTAATAATAAAACTTATTTTAAAAGAAATATTAAGTACATCACAAGCAAGAGAATAATATGTCATGTCATATCAGAAAGACGTAGGAAATAAGGGAAACAAAGGGTTTATAACAAGACAGACGACACAACGCAAACCAGAACTAAAAAGGCAAGTAGACGATATAAATAAACAAACGAACATTTTTGAAAGAAGACCAAAAGTAGCAAGATCACCTCCAAATACACAATTAAATAAAACTTCATCAGCTATTTACGTTAACATACCACTGGAGTCAAAAACAGAGGAAAATACGGAAATATTTTCAATTCCATCAACTTCAAAAATAGACCCTAATGAACTAGATGCACAAACTTCAGTTAATTTAAACAAAAATCAGAATATTACAAATCCCACACAAGAACAAGATATACCTGAAAAAAATATAAATAATCTTTTAATTCTGGAAATAAAACGGGATATATTATCACCAACAAATTTTCATACACCGAATACATCAAGTCAGAGCACAGCATTTTTTGAAGAATCAATATATGTAGAAAACGGAAGGCAAGACAACTACACGGATATAGAAGGATTTTTTAATGAACAAAGTTTGATTTTAGCTATAAATAATAATATAAGTAATAACGGACAGCTAGAAATTCAAATAAACGAAGATTTAATAAATCTCGAACCAGAAATGGCAAACCAAACATTAAAATTAACACTTAAAGAAGTTGCAAAATTGGTACCGGATTTTGACGGGAAAAATATCCAACTCGAAGAATATATAGAATAATTAAAACACACAAAAAGAATAATATCGAATAATGACGAATCGAACCTAGTGCAGATCCTCAAAATAAAGTTCAAAGGAGAAATTTTTAAAACATCAGCAAATGTAGAAATTGAAAATATTGAAACTTTTATTCAAACAATACGTAAAATATATCCATCAACGGATAATATACATTCATTATACGGAAAAATAACACAACAAATTTAAAAATCAGATGAAGATGTACTATGTTTTGCAAACAATTTACGAGTATTGGGTTAATAAATAATAGAATTAAAAAAATTAGAACCAAATGTAACAGGAGAAATATTAACAGAATATAAAACTGGATTAAAAACCGACATACTCAGTAGTTATAAAAAAGGATTAAAACAAGAAATGAGAATAGAACTCGGAGAACATCAAGACATGGATAACGCAGTACAAAAAGCAATTGAAATAGAGTCAAACTTAAAAAAGCAAAATAGCTTAAGGAATGATACTACGAGCATATTGTTTAATTTCGAAACTCCAATTCCAAACAAAATTAAACAAGTTTTTTGCCAATTATATAGGGAAATAAATCACGAAGCATTATTTTGCATGAAAGCTTGGTGTGTCTATTGTAAAATAAGGAGCATGTATCATATCGTTGCAGAACAGCTAAGTATGAAATAAAATTAATTTGCAAATTATGTAGTACGGAAGGCCGCTCAATAGACGCGTGTAAGTTAAATAAGATGTCGAGTAATCATTGTCAATACTGCCAAAATATGGGACACGAGGTTACACAATGTCCTACTATTACAGAATACGAACTGTGTTGGAAATGTAAGGAAAGAGGATAAGATCCGCTTACGTGCAATAATTCGGTGAGAATCGCGGAAGCATGCAACGTCTGTGGCAGCCCGTCACACACGGCTAAAAATTGCTCGTCAGCATTGTGTAAGAGGTGCAACAACCTCGGGCATTTAATGAAATACTGCACGTTAAACAAAAGCACGATATGGTGCGTGATATGTGTGGATGATTGTCACGAAACCGTTGATTGCGAGAACATAAAAGTTTTAATGATGCAAAACAGACAACAAAACTCTCAGAATAGAGAAATTTGTCAATTTTGCAACACGCCAGGACATTCAGCGGAAACTTGTAGGAAAATGAGTAATAATCAACAAAATACGTTCCAGAAGAACAACTACAACCGTTCAAATAAAGTCTATGAACATCGACATAGAAATAGAAACGGATTTTTACGAAGAAATCATCAAAATAGTCATCAGTTCTCAAATAACTCAAATAGTAATTATCGAGGAAACTTTATTACCCAAAGTATAAAAAGCGGATATTGTAAATTCGCCGGGCATATGTTGGAAGATTGTAGAAAATTAAAAAGTTTGACAGAACAAAGTAAATGCTCTTATTGCAGGAAAGACGGACATCAAATAGACAATTGCCATGAAATCAAATTGCTATAAAATAAATTAGATACATTTTGTAAGATATATAAGAACACGAATCACACAACCAAGGAATGTACTTCGCGATCAGTATTTAATCAACAAAAATCGGAAAACTAACAAATTCTTCTGGAAATGAGTGGACTAGAAGGGTTAATAAAAAAACCACTCGAAAATAACGCAGCTATTAAAGTAAGTACATTTAACGGCGATAATATTGCAAATATAAATCGCAACGAAGGGAAAGATACGGATTGATGTATTAATTTCAAAAAATTTAAGCGATATTAATGAAAATATGAAGGAGAGTCAGGCAACTAACAAATCGGAACGTAAAAATGTTAACAAAATGAACTCAATTGATTTTAACGAACACGAAATAAATAGTGTTCAAAAGGAAAAAATACAAGAAAGAATAACGGCGACCAAGATTGCAATGTATTTTCTGAAGTTGGAAAACTCACTTCAGTATATCGAAATAGAGAATCATTATACAAATGTAATATGTAATTTACTCGTAGATAGTGCAGTTCAATTAAATATTATCAAATGAAATCAGATACCTTCTAACATAATTTTAGAAAGTAGAAAAATTCGTTTATCCCATATCACAGATAAAACTATTGAGACATTAGGAGTAATAAAAATGAAAATCGACGGACTAAATATTGATTTTCATGTTGCACCAGAAGATTTTTGTCTACCCTATGACGGAATTTTAGGAATTTTAAATTCTTACTGAACAAATATTAAGACTAGACGAGGATTATTTACAAATAAATAATAATAAAATCAAGCTAAAACCAGCCCATAAATTAAATCATAATCTTAATATAGTAACTGTAAACCTACAAAAACGGATAAAGAAATTAAATCAAGAGTAACTATAAACAAAAGAAATTTTTAAAGAAAATGTTGGAAGATACGAATGAAATACAAAATTCAACACCCGTAATTCATAGGGACTGTGAACTAGTAGTATAAGTAAACGAAAAAACTGAAAATTTTCAAATTGAGGACCAAATAGAAAAATAATCTTGTTTAATATCTTATGAACCCTAGTTAATCAATAAAAATGAAGTAAATATAAATTCAGAAATAACATTTTATGATGACGTTACAAAAATTTTAAATACGATTCCAATATTAGAGGCAGAAGGAAAGTATTTACAAAAAAAAAATGTGAAATGAAATTCTACCAGAAAATGTAAATGATTGACATTATGAGAACATTTTGGAAAATAACGAAAATAATATTAAGTCATTAATAAATAATATTAATATTGCTTTTGAAAATAATGACCAAACAATGGATTTTAAGGAAATCGGATCAACAGATTATAAACAATTTTTGACAATAATGAATAAAAAGATTGAAGTAGATTTAGAAGAACATAATAAACTCTATGGAAATGAAAAAGAATATAACTTTATATCATAAGAAATAGACAATTCACCTGAAGGTTTTCAAATAACAGAAGATTTTAACATAGACGAAAATGAAATTTTAAATTTGTGATCAATAAATTTTGTAGGAAAAAATGAGTCAATACAAGATTTAAAAGAATATAATATGTAGCGAATACATGTAGCGCATATATGTAGTATATATGTAGCGAAAAAACAGTGAGCAGACGGAAAAAAACGATGCCGTTTAGTAATAGATTACAGAAAATTAAACGAAAAGACAGTTCCAGATCCATATTTACTCCCAAACATTACAGAAATATTCGATCAATTGGGAAAAACTAAGTTTTATCACGTTATAGATTTAAAATCGGGGTTTCACCAAATTCCTATGAAACCAAGTGATATACATAAAACTGCATTTAGCATTAATCCATTGGGACGTTTTGAATTTCGAGTATTACCTTTCGGATTGAGAAACTCACCGCGTACATTTCAAAGAGTTTTGAATACAGTTTTAGGCGATTTAATCCGTAAAATATGCTTCGTATTCATCGACGATATAATTATTTTCGGCGAAACTATGACAGAAGCTAACGAAATATTCAATACAGTTGCACAAAAATTACGGGAAGCAAATTTAACATTAGAACCAGAAAAATGTGAATTTCTAAAAAACGATGTATGTTATTTAGGTCATATTATTAGTGAACACGGAATAAAACCTGATCCAAAGAAAGTAGAAGCAGTAAAAAAATTCCCTACGCCTAAACATGTTAAAAACGTTAGAGAATTTCTAGGACTTTCAGGTTACTATAGAAGATTTATAAAAAATCATGCAAAAGTAACAAAACCTTTAAATACATTACTAGAAAAAGATGTAAAGTTTCATTGGGAAAACAATCAACAAAAAGCTTTTGAGGTAATTAAAGAATCGTTATGTACAGCACCAGTTTTAGAATATCCGCGTTTTGTCCCACTCTCTACAAAGAACTCGACTGAGAGCTTAATTGTTTTTTGAAACAATAATAATTATAAACACTGTTATAAAACTATTTTTTAAAGTATTTTCTTTGATGTCTATAAAAATATTTTCTATTTTTTAGAAAAATGAATTTTGCTATCAGTATAGTATCTCATTCTCATTTTCATTAGAGTCTCTTTTATCTCTTTACGCAATATGTGCTAGTGAAGTTGCTATGAAAATATTTTCATTTCCTTTTCTTACAAAAATCAAAATTAAAGTTGTACTTTCAATAACAGTATTATTTCTGTAAATAAGTCATATTATTATTTTCTCTGCACAGTGTCTCTAAAAATAGTCTATCACTACATTTTTTTAAAAATCCTCGAATAAATAACTCTACAAAAAGTTGCAAAACTTTTTACCCTTTTTTATTTTTAATTTTTCTGTTCTTAATATAGTCTCTTAAAAAGTTGTGAAATCTACAAGTATTTCATGAAAGTCAGAACTTATAGCTAGGCAAGTGTACATTGTCATTCCTTGCAAATTCTTTCATTTATTAATATAAGAATCAAAATTTCATGCAAAACCTACATGTTTAAAACTAAACTATTGTTATTATCTCTCTTAATAACTGAAAACTTTCTTTTCGAAAAACAACCCGTATGGAAATAGTAAATGTATGAAACCGTAGGAAAACGTATAAAAACATATAAAAATGAACCTTTCTATTGGTTTTTGGACATATTTTATACGGTTTTATACATTCTTATAAATTTTTATACAGTTTAATACATTTTCAGACATTTTCTTACACTTTAAAAATACTTCCATGTCAAGTTTGTAAAAGGTTAATGTAATAAAACATAGGAAACCGAATAAAAATGTATATTTCTGTATATTTCCGTAGATTTTTTCAAATTTATTACATTCTTATATGGTTTTATACATTTTTATACAGTTTAATACATTATCATACAAAATAAAAAAAAATAAATAGAAAAATAAATAAATAAATTATGTATTTATGTTTATAAAAATGTAATTACGTTTTTCCATTTATTACGATTTATAAATTCTATAAAACGTAAAAAACCATATGAAATTGTATAAAATCGTTGCAAATCGTAGAAAACTGTATTAAAATGTTAAAACCCGTATGAAATCGTATTAAAAGGTATCAAAACGTATTAAAACGTATAAATTTGTCCAAAAATCAATGTTTAGATCCGGTTTTAATGTTTCGTGCGAAAAAAATATCTAAAAAATTCTGGTTGGGCTTATTCGCTAGCTTTTATTATAGGCTTCAGGCTCCGTTTCCGTTGATAAGTTTTTTATTTATGTATCTACCATAAGTTGCTATCAATTTGCCTGTAGCAGATTTTCCCTACGAGTTATTACCACAAAGTTATAGCCGCCCGCGTAAAAAAAATTATGTTCATACAAACTTCATAAGAAGTTTAGATTCATATGAACTTCATATGAAGTTGTCCAATGAGACTGAGCCGAACTTCCATTTTAACCGTTTCACTGTAGTTTATGAAAAGTTCATATAAAGTAAATATCATCAATGTATATAAAAAGTTTATAGAAAGTTTATAGAAAGTTTATAAAAAGTTTATAGAAAGTTTATAAAAAGTTTGAAGTTATTACAACTTTATATGAAGTTCATACGAACTTCATGTCGCTCCCAGGTTCGTTGGCCGTCCTAACCTGACTGCTGGTCGATTCCTCGACAACAGTTAGGACGGCCAGCCGACCTGGGAGAGAGTAAGAGCGAGAAGAGTAAAAGTGCGCGGGAGATAGCGCTGCCGTGCTGGGAACGCGGCAGGCGAGAAGGGGCGCGACGGTTTGAGAGCCTCGCACGTCATCTTCGAGGAGAACGAGCACATATACAAGCTCGCGCGCGTGCGTGTGTGCGTGTGGTCGACTGTCTACAGCCCGTCCCCTCATCAACGCCAGTGCCGAGTATAACTCGAAGATGGGATATCAGAGACGATAAAGCGCTGTGCCTGGGCACCCGTCCTCGCCAACACAGCCTACGACTCAGCGTCGTCCACTTCGACGACAACGTGCACTTAGACTTGTAGACCATCACCCTCGTCCCCTTCTCTTCGGCTACACGGCTATAATGTAGCACAACCCCACGAATCCCTTCAGCAAGGTCTAACGGTCGACTGCTGCTGAATGCTGAGGCCTGAAAAAATCAAAAACTTCACAAAGAACATATTCTTCTTCAAACAAAAATATCGTTATATACTTAAATATGTGAAAAATGTTGTAGGAAGGAAGGTATTTTTGGATTTAAAATATATGTATAAAGGTTAAGAGGTTAAAGAGTACTACCTCATTACGAAAAAGACTGAATAATTCTTTTACTTATCTGATTATTTTCTCCGCTTCGAGTGTGCAAAGTTCTTCACAATATTCGTTGCTGTAACTCGAGTTCCATCCATTTCCATAAAATACATTGTCGATCCGAAAAATTACGAGAAAAATATTTTGATAACTGCAGTTGACTGAAATTGGTTAAATGTTCTTCGTTACATAGATATAGTTATACAAAATAAATTCTTACAAATTTCACACTGTATGTTGTCAACAGCATGTATTTGTTTAACCAATTTCAGTCAGATGCAGTTATCAAAATTTTTTTCTCGTAGTTTTTCCGATCGACGATGTATTTTATGGAAATGGATGGAAGTCGAATTACAGCAACGAATATTATGAAGAACTTTGCACACACTTGAAGCGGAGAAAATAATCAGATAAGTAAAACAATTATTCAGCCTTTTTCGTAATGAGGTAGTACTCTTTAACCTCTTAACCTTTATACACATATTTTAAAATCCAAAAATACCTTCCATCCTACAACATTTTTCACATATTTAAGTATATAACGATATTTCTGTTTGAAGAAGAATATGTTCTTTGTGAAGTTTTTGATTTTTTCAGGCCTCAGCATTCAGCAGCAGTCGACCGCTAGACCTTGCTGAAGGGATTCGTGGGGTTGTGCTACTTTATAGCCATGTAGCCTAAGAGAACGGGACGAGGGTGATTGTCTACAAGTCAAAGTGCACGTCGTCGTCGAAGTGGACGACGCTGAGTCGTAGGCTGTGCGGCGAGGGCGGGTGCCCAGGAACAGCGCTTTATCGTCTCTGGTATCCCACCTTCGAGTTGTACTCGGCACTGGCGTTGATGCGGGGACGGGCTGTAGACAGTCGACCACACGCACGCACGCATGCGCGCACTTGTATATATGCTCGTTCTCCTCGAAGATGACGTGCGGGGCTCTCACACCGTCGCGCTCCTTCTCGCCTGACGCGTTCCCAGCATGGCAGCGCTACCTCCAGCGCACTTTTACTCTTCTCGCTCTTACTCTCTCCCAGGTCAGTTGGCCGTCCTAACTGTTGTCGAGGAATCGACCAGCAGTCAGGTTAGGACGGCCAACGAACCTGGGAGCGACATGAAGTTCGTATGAACTTCATATAAAGTTGTAATAACTTCAAACTTTTTATAAACTTTCTATAAACTTTTTATAAACTTTTTATATACATTGATGATATTTACTTTATATGAACTTTTCATAAACTTCATTAAAACTGTTAAAATGGAAGTTCGGCTCAGTCTCATTGGACAACGTCATATAAAGTTCATATGAATCTAAACTTCTTATGAAGTTCGTATGAACATCAGTTTTTTTACGCGGGCGATTAAATTTTTAAATATAATTATAGTCAAAATAAAAAAGTTGTCTGCCATATTGGATCTGTAATTAATAAATTTCTAAATCTTATGGCAGATTCGTATAATCAGCGATCCCGAAAACCCACATAATATATCAATTTTTTTTTAAATTAGATTGTTCAAAAAGTTGTCGACCATATTGGATTCGTTATTTTGAATTTTACTAACCTGATAGCATATTCGTAATCAGTGACTCCAAAAATCATTATTTATTTTTTTATAAGTATTCAAAAACTCTATAAGGTTGAATAAATGTTAATGGCATCTGTACGGAAGATATTTCAAATAATATATTTGCTTATGATAGATACATTTTATCTAACATAAATAAAAAACTTATCAACGGAAATGGAGCCAGAAAGCCTATAATAAAAGCTACCGAATAAACCCAACCAGATTCTTTTAACTATTTTCTTCGCGCGAAACATTAATTTTGAGCATTTTTGTCACCTTAGAGCTCACTGTGCGTCGGGCCCGCCAAGTATATATGGGAGAACGAAGGATCTTTCCTGCTATAAAGCAGCTCAAGACTTTTCTTCTCTTCTCCTCCCAAGATGCGTAATGTTTTACTATAGAAAGTTCAAAATTGAGAAAGAATAAGGGAAAATAGGGATGGTAACTTTGTACCATCGTTTCGCAAAGGATCTACAATATGTTTACAAGAAAAAGGTTTTATGAAGATACATTGCGCTCGCATGACGACGAAAAATAATGTTCGTACAACGGGTGTAAGATTTTACACTCTTATGTGATAAATAATTCTTGAAGCCAACCTTGCTAGCGCTCGAGCTTATTATCACAATGTGAACGTAAAATGTAAATTTACACTCGAGGTACGAAAAGTTCTATTATGTCAGCAAAGTTAAATTACGGATACAATAAATTGATTTCAGTACTTTCTTGTGTTTAATTTGTATAGAAGAATGAGCAAATTTAAATACATTTCTGAGAAAAGTCATTTTACAGTTATTTTGCGAAATTGCTTGCATTACTTGACTATCGATAATTGATATCACAACTTTCGATTGTTTATTAATTTGCAGTGAACAATGTGAATGTACTTAAATACAATTATAAATATTATTATTTCATAGATTATACAGAAAAATGTCTATACTTGCCTTATTTTATACTTTCGTAGAAAGTTTTATTATTTCTACTTTAATTTTTATTTCTACTTTAATTTAGACAAATTTATAAATTAAATATTTTCGAGAAAAACTATTAATGCTTTCTTTTTAGAGAAAACATTTTTCGAAGATTCTGTAGATCTTTCAAATTTCAAAATAAAGTTTGTTAGTGTATTATTCTTGTACCGAATGTCTTGAGGGCTGTTTTGAAAAAATATTCAACGTTTTTCATGGAGTTCTTATACATAGTTGTTAAGTAAAAATACACGAGAGAGATGGGGAGGTGGAGATTTTTTTTAGAAAGCGACTCAACAGTGGTTTAGAGAAATAGCAAAAATAATTTAGTTTTGTTAGCATATAAGTTTTGCATTAACTTTTCATTTTTCTTCTTGTATTTTTTGTAATTATTGTTTTTCGAAAAGAAAGTTTTCAGTTATTAAGAGAGATAATAACAATAGTTTAGTTTTAAACATGTAGGTTTTGCATGAACTTTTGATTCTTATATTAATAAATTAAAGAATTTGCAAGGAATGATAATGTACACTTGCCTAGCTATAAGTTCTGACTTTCATGAAATACTTGTAGATTTCACAACTTTTTAAGACACTATATTAAAAATAGAAAAATTAAATATAAAAATTGTAGAGTAGTGATAGACTATTTTTAGAGACATTGTGCAGAAAAAATAATAATATGAGTTATTTACAGAAATAATACTGTTATTGAAAATACAACTTTAATTTTGATTTTTGGAAGAAAAGGAAATGAAAATATTTTCATAGCAACTTCTCTAGTACATATTGCGTAAAGAGATAAAAGAGACTCTATTGAAAATGAGAATGAGATACTATACTGATAGTAAAATTCATTTTTGTAAAAAATAGAAAATATTTTTATAGAGATCAAAGAAAATTCTTTAAAAAATAGTTTTATAACAGTGTTTATAATTATTATTGTTCCAAAAAACATTTAAGCTCTCAGCCGGGTTCTTTGTAGAGAGTGGGACAGATGTTTGATTATTATTATAAATTCGAGTTAAATAAAAACGATTGTAAATTGCAGTAAATATTTCAAATTCTTAGGCACCCATTTCAATGTAAATAAATATTTAATAGTTTATTATAAAGAATGTTACAAACAGTTGTAAACAATAATTAGTAACGTCCGTAATACTACATTTTATAATTATTTTTAACAGTTTAAACTCTTATTAATAGTTTTCAACTTTCCTAAACAAAAATTTTCTGCTAGGGAAAATACGAATAAAAATTGCTATGATTTCGTTATTTTTACTACAAAAATACCAATTTTCACTATAAATTCTAGTCGTTTTCACGAAAATTTGAATCTGTTCCACGGTTACTATCGAAAATTGTAATTTTTCCTACACACTTTTTCTCTGTGTATATACAAGAATAAATGTAGAATATGTTGAGTAATCCAAACTCCAGAATGTATGTTACCAAACCAGTAACGCTGTGGCCAAATGCTCAATAAAAATGTTTATAGTAGCAACACTTCACACGACTCATAAATTGATTGCAGTGCAACTGTTTCAACTTCATAAAATAAAATGTCAATTGTATCATAGTGAATGCAGTCGATGTTTAATGCTACCATAGCTTTCCGGCATAAAAAAAGGTTCTATTTTAATAATTCATCCATTTATAAAACACACTTGTTCTAACACATCATACCAGTACATTATTTTATTTATTACACAAAACACTGGAAATTATATTGTATGTTTATATATAAACGTCCCGTGCCATTCAGCAATATTATCTTCTATGCAAAACTTTATTATGATGTTTATGAATCTCATAATGTAATTATTTATAATACACACCTGTTCTATTCTCAAAACATGTAAAAGTGATTTTTAATAGAAGTTTTAAGATTTGGTTATATACACTTCATGTAACATGTCATACCAGTACGATATTTTATTTATTATTACATAAAACATTGAAAATTATATTGTATATTTATATAACCTCCCGTGTCACTCAGCAATATTATCTTCTATGCAAAACTTTATTATGATATTTATGAATCTTATAACATGTAATTATTTATTAATACACACATGATCTATTCTCAAAACATTTGAAACTGATTTTTAATAGAAATTTTAAATTTGATTAGAAACACTTAATGTAACATGTCATACCAGTAAGATATTTTATTTATTATTACATAAAACACTGAAAATAATACTGTATATTTATAAACCTCGCGCCTCACTCAGCAATATTTTCTTCCATGTAAAAGCTTATTATGAAGTTTATGAACCTCATAACACGTAATTACTTATTAATACACACTTGAGCTATTTTCAAAACATTTCAAACTGATTTTAAGTAGGAGCTTTAAAATCTGATATAATACTTCGTGCAACACATTTAACGGTATTTTATTTTTTTATATTACAGAAAACACTTATTAGATGTCATTTTTTTAATCATTATGTTATTTGTTATCAATAACATTTGATTATATATGCACTTCTTGCAACACATTCTTACACACTGACACTAATTAGATGTCATTTTTTAATAATCACAACATTTTTATTATGAAACTAATTTTCAACTAGATAGACGATCTATGAAAATCAGAATTTTCTTTTCGCATTCTGAAATACTTACTTCAAAACATAATACTTTTTTCGCAGTTTGAGTCCAATACTGTCTAAATAAACATCTTAGGTGTTGTTTGGTTCATGTGTGATTCCTTGAAAGCAATGAAACTGTCATTTTCTTCATTGACATCCAAGCACTCTATTCATCCTGTCAAATATGATGACAAATTTTTAATATTCTTCTAAAATTATATCTGATATGAAACATTTTCATGTTGAGGATGTATAGAGACGTCTTGAAAAATATTGTTTCGTAAATAGTATTTGCCTGCTCTTCTATAATAATATTGGTTTGATTTTTCTTTCTTGGGTAGTACTATATTCCTACTATCTTCTTTAATATAATTCTACCCAAGCGTCCGTTCATGTATCAAAATAACATTTTTGAAACTCCGTGCGAGAAGTTCGATTTCTCGCACGCTGCGTTAAACGATGCGTGCAAAACTCTCACTTCTCGCACGTCGTGTCAAAAAATACGGTTCGACACTTGTGTGAGAAGTTGATTTTCTCCTCGTGTGACCTTTTCACCCTCGCTTCACTCGGGTGCAAACAGTCACACGAGGAGAAAATCAAATCCTCGCACTAGTATTGAAATGTACTATTTTCACACTCCGTGCGCAAAGCTCGATTTCGCACACGCTCTAATAAAAAAGCATGCACTAAATTAAGCTTCCCGCCCGTCGTGTCAAAAAATTGTGTTCGATACTCGAGTGAGAAAGTGATTTTATCCTCGTGTGGGCTTTTCACCCTCGCTTCGCTCGGGCGCAAACGTCCACCACGAGGATAAAATCACTTTTTCGCACTTGTATCGAAAATAACTATTTCTTGTCCATTAATAATAAAATAACCACCAGGATCATGAGGGCACTCATTCATTTTTGCTAATTCAAAATTAGGTTTTTCAGAGAGTACTTACATAATTAGAACTCCTTAACATTATTGGCTATATAATACATATATATCCATATTTCCGAAGTGGCTCGAAAAAAATCTTCTGGTATAATATCTGTAAAAATAAAAAATCACACAAAGTATCTATTTTTAAAAGATGATTATAGCCATTTAACATTAAGCCAATAAGTACTTATCTAATAAAAGTTATTCCCTCCTTGATTGATACATGAATAGATAAATTCTTGTCACCAGTTGACTACTTGAGATCTTCGAAATTTAGATTAATTAACTAATTTTATTATAACTCACGATATGATAACACTTGTAACATCAGCTGATTAGACTTGAAAAATAACAATATTTTAAGGTTATGACAAGATTTTAGAATTACAATTTTTATTGTTTGTTATCATACCCACTGATATTCTTCTCTCTCTCTCTCTCTCTCTCTCTCTCTCTCTCTCTCTCTCTCTCTCTCTCTCTCTCTCTCTCTCTCTCTCTCTCTCTCTCTCTCTCTCTCTCTCTCTCTCTCTCTCTCTCTCTCTCTCTCTCTCTCTCTCTCTCTCTCTCTCTCTCTCTCTCTCTCTCTCTCTCTCTCTCTCTCTCTCTCTCTCTCTCTCTCTCTCTCTCTCTCTCTCTCTCTCTCTCCTTTCAAGTACCACAATGTTTTTGTTGTAATGTAGTATGTGTGTGTGTGTGTGTGTGTGTGTGTGTGTGCGTGTGTGTGTGTGTATGTGTGTGTGTGTGTGTGTGTGTGTGTGTGTGTGTGTGGGTGGATGTGTGTGTGTGTGTGTGTGTGTGTGCGTGTGTGTGTGCGTGTGTGTGTGTGTGTGTGTGTGTGTGTGTGGGTGTGGGTGTGTGTGTGTCTATATTATAAACACACACACATGCACTCACGCCGGAAGTATCATCAGAGCTGCAAATCTGCAAAGCGGATGCCGGAAGAAAAAGACTATAATTGGAAAAGGAGAACGAACATAAAAAAATTTAGTTGTCTATATCTTTTGAAAGAGATAACCTTTTTAAATAAAATCTTTTGATTCGAGTAGAGCAATGAAATGACTTTCGATTAAGAGGGATATGTTATATAGTTGAAACTAACACAATAGGTATATAATTGCATTGAATTTCTCGTACATCCACTTCAAAGTATATAATCACGCGGTCGTCCAAAGGCTCTTCTATACTTATCTTGGGATCACTCCCGCGTTCCTTGATTCACAAAAACTGAATAATATAATTTATTCTAAAAATTCTATACAATTCAGAAATGTTAATATTGTTAATTTTATAAACTTAAACGGATAATCATTAGATATGAATACGGAAATATTAATAAAAAATAAGAATATAAGACCAAAGCTATCATTAACAGGAAATAATATCAAGATAATTAATATAGACGATAAAAAATTATTCATGCCATACTGTGTGTGTGTGTGTGTGTGTGTGTGTGTGTGTGTGTGTGTGTGTGTGTGTGTGTGTGTGTGTGTGTGTGTGTGTGTGTGTGTGTGTGTGTGTGTGTGTGTGTGTGTGTGTGTGTGTGTGTGTGTGTGTGTGTGTGTGTGTGTGTGTGTGTGTGTGTGTGTGTGTGTGTGTGTGTGTGTGTGTGTGTGTGTGTGTGTGTGTGTGTGTGTGTGTGTGTGTGTGTGTGTGTGTGTGTTGTGACAATGAATTTACTTTGGCGGAGAAGTGTGTGGGGGAGGGATAGAGGGAAAGGCGATTTTGGAAGGGGCGCAAATGAATGTGCGTAAAAATTACGATTTTAAATATATAAATAACACTTCTTTATTTCACGTTCACTACACTATCATACGATCGTTGAGCGCCAGCCACACAGACATGGCACAGAATTTTGGACATTTGTCCGCATGGTCATTCGCGAGTATTTCCGCTACGCGAGGCTCGACAATGCGCGTACTGGTTTTACTCGCGACACACCTGATTACTTACTTCTACCGTAGAGCGCAAACAATATTTGTGACGATCGCCGTCGTTCTTGTGTTCACACAAACTTTTCTAGGCGGACTTAAAAAACTATCGCTAAGTACAGAAAACTTCAAAGCCGAACTAATAGTTGTAAAAGCCCAGTACAGAATGAGCGAGCGCGTCTCTCGAGCCCACGTTGCCGTTCTCGGCCGTAGCTGTCGCAGCGCTCTCGCCCTTGATCCCCGCTTGCTCGTTCTCTCTCGTCTCACCACGTGCGCGCTTGCTATCGGCGTCGCATCGACCGGCGCTCTCGTGCGCACGCGCTTCGGCACACGACGATATGAATACGACGTGCTTCGGAGTGTTAGTGGTGTTCTGCTGCTGGGGAAGACTGCCCCCTGCTATTCTCGTTGTCATCCTCGGGGTTGGTGGCGTACATCTGCCCAGACTGATCGCACAGGACCTTCATCACTCTTCGAGGTTATGTTGCTCTGTTTTGGCTGTAGGAGGTCCCGCTGTAGATGCTGCTGTAGACGTTGCCCCTAAATGTTCCATGAACGAGACATCAGGAGCTGAATATATGTAGCACTCCACTTCAAGTTATTGCAGTGTCTTTCAGCATGTTAGTATCATTTATATGTAGCCTTGCTGTTCCTTAAACTAGTGTTCTTCTTACAGGGTCGTTCCATCGAGGGTGGTGATCTCCTGTTCGAGCGATCCCCATCTCCATATGCGTTTGACAGGTGATCATACAGAAAAGGCCATCGTTCCAAGAACTTAGCCCAATTACCTTCACATATCTGTACAGTAAGTAGTTTATAACCTATAGTAATTGTTTTTAATGTGATTTTCAGGTGCGATCTGGTCCAATTATGAGGGAGAGATACCATAAGCTTGGTATGGAGAGGCGACAGGGGGACAGTTGAGAGGCTACGACTGCTAAGCCTTCTGCAATACAGTCTGTCGCTGTTCTATAAGATCTTCTTTTCCTAGCCTAACAGAGAGTCGCATACTCTCTTATACAAGGTACATCTATGTAAAGTAGGGAAAATATACGTAAGTGCTGTGTTAGAGGGAGGTCTATAGGCTATCTAGGGCCTGCTCGTCAATCTAGGTTTTTCTTGAGTGATAGGGTTTTCTGTTCGACTACAGGATTCTTTTCGTAGGTCGAATATCTGTATACTACCTATTGTAACATCAAAGTTGATGTTACAAACTCTCCCTCCCTTATTTGAGGAGCGCTTGCGCGAGTTTACGTCCAAGCTGTCTGTTTGGCTCTAATTAGTATCTACACGAATTATCTACCATTACGACAAAAGCGCTTCTGATGAGGAGCACGCTTAACAGCGGTGCCCTCGTCGCCTCGCATTTCTCGTTGCCTGCGCTGGCCAAAGCCCGTGTACATACGAAGTATTTGTGTGTACACTTACACGGGCTTTTCTTTGTTTACGAGGATTCGGCAACGACGCAAGGTGTGAAGTAGGCACACACATGGACACACATGCAGGCAGAGGTACCAGCGGAGAGGAGAGCGACGCTGGAGAGCGCGAGAGAGCGCGTCTAATTGCCCCGGTGAGTCTAATCTCGGCGCCTGCCGGCGCAGGCCGGCGAGAGTCACGGCTGAATAGCCAACGCGCGCGCGCAATTGTTTCGGCAAGAAGCCACGCAGCTCTATCGAAGAGAGAGAGAAAGAAAGAGAGAGTACCGAGACGGATGAGGCCCTGCCAGCTCTGCTGCCCGTCTTTCAGCGCAGAGGCCGTTGTGATTATCAGCGCAGAGACCGTCTTCTTCGTCAGCGATGAGCCGCAGCTGACAGGACGCGCGGCGCCGGGGCAGCGGCGAGTCCAACACCAGCGAGCATCACTCTTTCCCAGAAAGGCGAGTACAGTTCACTCCAGACCTCGTGGTGGCCAGAGCGCGTGTGATAGCGAGTGCGAGAGCTCGTATCGCCGCTGAGCGCCGGTAATCGGCTGCACACAACGATCGCTCTCGGTTTAGAGTGCGGCGGCGGAAACCCCGGTTGTGAGGCCGCGTTCGATGCGTGTGCGTTAGCGTTCATTTGGAATCACCGTTGTTGTCGGCGCGGTTAAAGCAAGTAATTTGGAATCACGTGATTTTTGTCCGGTTAACATTGTGAGGAATTATCAATAAATGGAAAGTGTTCTTATATGCTGGTGTTATTTACGAGTGCCTTCTCCAAATAACTTTCCTCTCTCAATACAGGAGTCGGCATCCCACCGACTCCGCGACGATTGGAGCGTCTGTTATTATCCTTACTCTAGTATCACAAGTTTACGGTAATAATAGTCTAACTAACAGTGTCAGTGCGAGTGTCTGAGCCAAATTCGAGTACATTCTTAATAAGGACGCTTACAAAATTATTTATTCGAAAGATACGACGACAAAAATTTAATACGAAGTTTTCAAGATTATTTCCAAGCTAGATCGGGGAAGTCTTCCACTCGATTGAGAAAATTTTGGTAGGAGGTCGTTTCGACTCCCTTAGCTTATAGACGCTTACTTAAGTATTATAACTAAATTAGTACGCGGTACATAATATGGCAACGTAGTACATCGGGAAGTAAGTAAGCCTTGTATGCTGTCGTCTTGGCGGCTTTATTTCTCGCCGTCAGATGAATTTTAGCTACTGAAAAGAGTTATACATATAGATAGCCCTGGTTATTTACATTCAATTATTATTACGAGCGATAATACGAGGAAATTTCTAGATACTACGATATACATTTTTCATTTCACCAATTAAATTTCTTATGCAAACATTTCCCCGTACTGGGTTTACTCTCCTGTACTCCAGGATTCATTGGGCAGTAGACATCTGTGTGGTGCGACGGAGGAAATGTATGCATATAAGGGTGAGATTCGAGACATCACACATAAGGTCGGTGAGTATGCGGTCGGTTTGCCTGGTGCGTAGGCGAGATGGGTCACGTGCAGTAGACACCGGGGTAACGATAGGGTGGATGGTTGGCCAAGTCGTTGTGTGCAATGATAGGGCGAGCGGTAGGGAAATTTATTGTGTAAACGGTAGAGTTAGCGGTAGGTGTGTTTATTGTGTAAGCAATAGGGTAAACGGTAGGCAAGTTTGTGTGTAAGCTATAGGGTGAGTTGTAGGAGAACTTATTGTGTAAACGGTAGAGTAAACGGTAGGTGTGTTTATTGTGTGAGCAATAGGGAAACGGTAGGCATTTTATGGTGTAAACGGTCAGGTAAGCGGTAGGTGTGTCCATTGTGTAAGCAATAGGGTGAACGGTAGACAAGTTTGTGTGTAAGAGGCAGGGTGAGCGGGAGGAGAATTTCTGGTGTAAACGGTAGAGTAAACGGTAGGTGTGTCTGTGTAGACTGTAGGGTTGGCGGTAGGCTAAATGTGTGGTAACGGTAGAGTAAACGGTAGGCAAGTTTTGTGTGTGATCGATAGGGTGAATGGAAGCAGTTTTTGTGTGTAATCGATAGGGTGAACGGTAGGCAGTTTTGTGTGTAATCGATAGGGCGAACGTAGGCAGTTGTGTGTAATCGATAGGGCGAACGGTAGGCAGGTATGTGTGTAGGAGGTAGGGTAGCGGTAGGCGTTTGGGGCACCCATATCACCAGGTGTGCCCCCAGTCAATACAAACATAAATGACACAAAAAAACTTTTTTTTTTCAACCCGGGTGTGGGTGAACTCCAAGGTTAACCACTGCTCTCGGCATGATGATCATGACTGGCTGTGTCACCTGCCCAGGAGCAGTGGTTGGGGCTCTGGTTGCCGCGACCAGAGCCGATGCAGACGCCTCGATGGCTCCAGCACCGGCAACTGATGCTGCCAAGACCCTGGGGTCCCTAATTCGGCCGGGATTATGCCTTCGTGCGTAGTCCTGGCTCCCCACGCGCAGAGAGACTCGCTCCGGGCACTGCATACAAGAATGTACGTTGACACCGGGCTTGCCGCACCCGAAGCAAAATCTCTTGGTCCATGCATAGGGGCAGGACCTATATCCATGCCCACCCTTCCCGCAGTTCCAACAGACGCCCCCAGACGATTTGCCAGGCACGATACTTGCACTTGAGGCCGGGAAACGAGACCTTCTCGCGTGCCTGTCACCCTCACCCCCCGCACGGCCCCCCAGTCGCGATCTGCCCCCCTCATTCGGGTTGGCAGTCCGACCGACGATGGTCCGGGGAGTAGAGGTCCTCAAGTCAGTGGCGCTTGGCGTAGGGAGCAACTGTGTCCGCCTCGGGATGCGCAAATCCATGAGGTTTGGTATCCCTCGGCCTGCACCTCGCCGTGCATCCGTGGCCCGCGTGAAGGGTGGTGGAAGGAGGGGCATGTCCAATAGAGATAGAAGGGATGACCTAGAACCAGGCGGCCCTCCCAGGTTCTGAACCGGAGCTGGATCCGTCTCCATGGGTGCCGCCGGTTCCATTTGACGTTGTTCGGTCATCCACTCCATCAGGCCTATTGATGCTGCTGCGAACACCGTCTCCGCCGATGGCCTAGAGTTTGTGACTGGAATCACGGGTGGCCAGGAATCAAGGACTTGGGGCGCCGCAGGAAGAGCCGCGTTGGCACCCATGAGGGTGGCATTACTAATCAATGGTTCAAACATAAAACTGGCTTGTCCACCCTGCTGCTCCCTCATCCTCCGACCCCTACAGATCTTCTGGTCGCGTTCTGAGGGGGTTTGCGTCTCCTTCGCGCGAGTGAAGACGATATCATCACCCCTTCTTAAGCGTACTTCACCCTGCGTTGGATCGCTCACGATCCTCTCAGTAAGCGTGACCACCCTGGTGATCTTTGGTCGAGCAGCTCGAGGTTTCGGGTCGGGCCTCTCATACATTCCCCGTCGCCTGCACCTCGCCGGGAGTTCCGGAATCTCCGTTCTCACCGGCGATTTCTCCCCTGCTGGTTCTGCCGCTTTATAAATAGCCCTATGCGGCTTTTTTTTCTACCAATGTCTTTGGGCTCCGCGAATGTGTTCAAAGACCATTAGGGTCGAAATTGGCACGGCTCCGGACAATGCACCTTCTCCGACACCTCGACTATCTGGTGACCATCAGACCACGGCTCGGCTCTCGCTGGTTTCGGGGATTTGGTCTTAGGGATGGCTCCCTTTGACCTATCGATCGTGTCTTGTGTTGTGGTTGTGGCGGGGTATGTATGTGTGACAGTAGGGCGTGCGGTAGGTGGTGTGGTGTTTGTGTGGGAGGGTTGCGCGGTAGGTGTTACGGAAGGGGGAGCGGTAATGGCCGGGTACCTGGGGGCATAACTCCCCGTCGTCGGGTCGATAAAAGTTCGGGGTACTCCGCCCGTGGTATTATCACCACCGTGTCTTCGCCCTGGTGTGGCTCTCGCTGTAGCCTCCTTGGCCCGATGTTGTCTTCTTCTGCCAACTTCGAGTCATTCTCGGTATCCCCTGGTGTTGCTGTTGAGGTTGGTGTCTCTTCAACCTCCTCCACGTTTACTCCCACCTCCACAGCATCTACCAGTGGCAAGTCCGAATCACTGTCGGCTAGTAGAAGATCCTCCCACTCCTCTTCTCTGGCCCTGTCTTCTGGAGAGACTAAAGACGTTTCCTCCACGTCTTTCCTCTCCTTCTCTTCGGGGAAAAGAGCCAGTGGTGGCCTGGCCTTTGCCTCTGACGCCTCTAGAAAGAGCCTAGCCTTTTCTATCTCGACCCCTGAGATGGTGTGGGTGTTGATGGCTCGGCTTGGCTCCTTCCTCGGGCGTGCTTGGTCGGGCGTCTGGTGGTTGGGCTTCTTACCTGCTCCTGCCATCCGCATAATTGGTTAGGTTTGGACCTATGGGAGGGAGGGCGTGTAAGTTCGGGGCAGTATAGGGTTTTACGTCCTCTATATGGACTTTCGACGTTTTAATCCCATCAACATCTCTCACCACATATATGACTGGGGATAATACTTGTTCAATTCGACAGGGGTCGACAAATTTCGGTGCTAGTTTGGCTGCGAAATGGTCTGCCGCTGATGATAATACGTGATTTTTACGAAGTACCAAATCTCCGATTTTAAGAGTAATGTTTCTCCGATTACGATTAAAATATCGAGCTTGTCTTTCATTCGGTCTTTTCAAATTAGTCTGTACCAAGTCATATATTGCTGGGAGACGTTGCATTCTATCCGCCCATGCCACGCTATCTATCAGTTCAAATGTTTGGGATTTCTCTAGTGTTTAAGGGTTCGAGCTTGTCGAGGGTTTCTGCCAAAATTAAGGAATGCTGGGGTTAATTGTGTTGATGCTTGTACTGAGGTATTGATTGCGAAAGCAAACTCATTTAAATGTATATCCCATGTTCTCTGATCTTTATCGAGGAAGGTTGCAATCATAGGTTTTAAGGTTCTATTCGTTCTTTCTACCGGGTTTGCTTGTGCGAGCAATGGTTGTCTGGGTAATTCCTAATTCTTTCAATTTTGCGTTCATTAAGTTATTTGAAAATTCTGTTCTGTTGTCAGTAACTAGAAATTTTGGGCAGCCCCAGCGAAAAACAATTAAGTCGTCTAACGCCATAATAATGTCTTTTGCTTTGGCATTACGAAGGGGTTTTATTTCTACATACTTAGTAAACAAATCTTGAAAGACTAACACATAACGAAACTGACTTCTACTAGGGGGAAAGGGACCCATTATATCGGCTGCAACTATAGACCATGGCCCTTCTATATTTCTCTGACCCATTAATCCTATAGGGGCCTGTTGTGCAACCTTGTGAAGTTGGCACTCCAGACACTGTTTTACATAGCGGACTACATCTCTTTTCATTTGCGGCCAGAAGTATGACTGGAGTAACCTATGATATGTTTTGTCCACCCATAGATGCCCTGCATCAGGTGTGTTACATTCGAACAAAGCTCTTTCCTCATCTAGTTTTGGTAGTACTAGTTTCCATCTGTCTAGATCAGGTACGAAAAGATCGATCATTGGATCGGGCCTATGTTTATAAAGGAGGTTATTTTCGACTTTCCAATTCGGAAGTGCTTGTAGATTCTTTGAAACTTTGGATATTTGGTTATTATACCATTTATCTCGTTCGATTAGACCCGTGACTGCGAGTTGAAACTATACCTCGAAGGCCCGAGAGAGAGCGTCAGGAACTTTATGTAAAGCTCCTTTACGATGAACAATAGTCATATTGTAGGCTTGCAAGGATATGGCCCAACGCGCTAAGCGGGCCGTCCGGTCCTTTAGGTTATGCAACCACAATAGACTCGAGTGGTAAGTAATTACTACGAATTCTTCTCCTAGAAGATAACCTCTATAATTCTGAACAGCACATAAAACTGCCAGACATTCTTTTTCTGTTACAGTGTAGTTCTGTTCAGCTTTGGTTAGAGTTCGAATTGCGTACGCGATCGGGTGTTCTTCCCCTTCGAAGTTCTGAGTTAGAACTGCCTCTAAAGCATAGCTGCTTGCATCCGTTTGGACTCAAAAGGGTTTGCTAAAATCGAGGCGAGCTAACACAGCAGCTTGTGTTAACATTAAGAGTAACATCTCAAATGCTCTCTGCTGCTCTTCACCTCACCCATATGGTACGTTCTTTTGTAGTAATTTCGTTAAGGAGTAGTAGGGGCAGCGCGGCTACCGCGCCAGCGCGGCTACCGCGCCACAGCGGCTCCCGCGCCACTTACCCACCGAGCACTACTTACCGTCCGTCGGTAAGGTAGGGTGCAAAGTCACCATGCGAGAGGCCCGGTAGAGGGCGCATTGAACATTTACTCCATCGATAAAATGCGTACGTATGTCATGTTGCAGGGGGCATGGGGCCCTCATGTGATGTTATGTTGTAAGTGAATATAGAATATTTTTATAATATTCATATAGTGTTTAAATTTGTTAATTATAAGTAGTCTTATATTCCGCGCCAGAGCGGCTACCGCGCCAGAGCGGCTCCCGCGCCACTTACCCACCGAGCACTACTTACCGTCCGTCGGAAAGGTAGGGTGCAAAGTCACCATGCGAGAGGCCCGGTTGTAGAGGGCGCATTGAACATTTACTCCATCGATAAAATGCGTACGTATGTCATGTAGCAGGGGGCATGGGGCCCTCATGTGATGTTATGTTGTAAGTGAATATAGAATATTTTTATAATATTCATATAGTGTTTAAATTTGTTAATTATAAGTAGTCTTATATTCCGCGCCAGCGCGGCTACCGCGCCAGAGCGGCTCCCGCGCCACTTACCCACCGAGCACTACTTACCGTCCGTCGGTAAGGTAGGGTGCAAAGTCACCATGCGAGAGGCCCGGTAGAGGGCGCATTGAACATTTACTCCATCGATAAAATGCGTACGTATGTCATGTTGCAGGGGCATGGGGTCCTCATGTGATGTTATGTTGTAAGTGAATATAGAATATTTTTATAATATTCATATAGTGTTATTTGTTAATTATAAGTAGTCTTATATTCCGCGCCAGCGCGGCTACCGCGCCAGAGCGGCTCCCGCGCCACTTACCCACCGAGCACTACTTACCGTCCGTCGGTAAGGTAGGGTGCAAAGTCACCATGCGAGAGGCCCGGTTGTAGAGGGCGCATTGAACATTTACTCCATCGATAAAATGCGTACGTATGTCATGTTGCAGGGGCATGGGGCCCTCATGTGATGTTATGTTGTAAGTGAATATAGAATATTTTTATAATATTCATATAGTGTTTAAATTTGTTAATTATAAGTAGTCTTATATTCCGCGCCAGCGCGGCTACCGCGCCAGAGCGGCTCCCGTGCCACTTACCCACCGAGCACTACTTACCGTCCGTCGGTAAGGTAGGGTGCAAAGTCACCATGCGAGAGGCCCGGTTGTAGAGGGCGCATTGAACATTTACTCCATCGATAAAATGCGTACGTATGTCATGTTGCAGGGGGCATGGGGCCCTCATGTGATGTTATGTTGTAAGTGAATATAGAATATTTTTATAATATTCATATAGTGTTTAAATTTGTTAATTATAAGTAGTCTTATATTCCGCGCCAGCGCGGCTACCGCGCCAGAGCGGCTCCCGCGCCACTTACCCACCGAGCACTACTTACCGTCCGTCGGTAAGGTAGGGTGCAAAGTCACCATGCGAGAGGCCCGGTAGAGGGCGCATTGAACATTTACTCCATCGATAAACTGCGTACGTATGTCATGTTGCAGGGGGCATGGGGCCCTCATGTGATGTTATGTTGTAAGTGAATATAGAATATTTTTATAATATTCATATAGTGTTATTTGTTAATTATAAGTAGTCTTATATTTTATAAGTATATTTTATCTTAGTATATACAATCAGTATATTTTATATTGTATAAGATTCTACAAAGATATTTTATAAGTTCATAGAAATTTTAAAAAGTTAATGATGAGCAATTCAATGAAATTTATATTAACAATATCAAATGACTATTTTTAAATTCAAAAGAAACTTTAAAATATTTAAACAAGTTAGTTTTTAAGGAAAATTTTCTATTATAAGAATAAATATTTCATAGAGGACATTGGGATGTGGAAACTTTAAGGGAAAATAAAAAAGATATGTAAGATTATTTCATATTTATTTAAAAAAGCTTTTTCATATTTATTTAAAAAAGCTTAAAAGTAATACATAGTAGAATACATCTTAATCTACGAGTATAAAAAGTTTCAAATTAATCTTTCAATTTTACTATAAAAATATATTTAGAAACTAGTGAACATCTTAATTAAAAAGTATTACAATTTAGCAAATAACTTTGAAAATTTAAAATTAAAGTTAAAGAGAAAATTATCTAAAAACTTATAATTATATAAATTCTAGAAGGCATCCACCTAAAGATTTGACGAAGACTTCTCTATTAACTAATTCTGACTCTATGTTGAGAAGCGCCTCTGGCTTCTCCAGTAATAAAGAATTAACTTTACTTGGAAGGAAAATGTCAAAACTACTGTCTAATTCAAGAACAATTTTTAAGCCGTATTTAGTGGATAGCTTTTTTAATGAGGTTATCTTATACTGTTTATTTAGCTCCAAGTCCCGTAGTCGTTTTGTGGGCAGGTATGATGGACTTCTCGCTGCTTCATTTATGAGGTCCATGACTGAAAAAAGAAATGATAAATTATTATTTATATTTTTTTATAGAATTACTTACTTATTTATTCTGACGTATCAGAACTTTCAGGGGTTGAATATTGCTCTCTCAAGTCTTCCACCCAGCGGTATAAAGCGCAAACTATTTCAACTGAACAATTCTGTTTCCACCCGGGACAATGATTAATGCAGGCTAGCGGTCGTATAAATCCAGGAGTTCTTATAGATGGACAACCCAAATCCTCCAAGTTTCTTATATTATCGAAATAGGGTTGCAGCCAGTGTTTTTGTGTTCACCTTTGACCCAAATTGTTAATAACGACCCCTGCGCTTTTTCTTTCAATTTGTCGAAAGCCGTTGACAGGTATGAATACGGCACCTCTCCGTGTTCCCAATGAATTCCGTGCAGATTGGATTGTAAATATCTATTTAAAATTTTTACATTCTGGTCTAAATCACTCCAATCACAGGGTGGTTGAAATGTCGCAACGTACGGCACCGGATTTAACGCATTAGGATCTATATAAGCAATTTCTTTAAATATAAAATTGCCGTTGTTATCTTTAAAACCTTGTGTATCTACAATTAGTTCCATGATAAGTTATATACTGGAAATGTAGATAACATTATTTGAATATTATTCAAGAAAAAAAGTAGAGTTAATATAATAGTGTTAAAAGTTAGAGTGAAAGATGTGATAATAACTTATTAATTCATAATACATGCAATGTAAAAAATTAAAGTCCCTACGGAGAGATTGAAAAGTTAAAGTACAATAGCTGAGAAAATATTAGAAAAAAAAATATGAACTCATTATATGTGAAAAAATTAAAGTAAGAGATGTGAAAATAAATTATAAATTCATGATACGTGCTATGTAAAAAATTAAAGTCCCTAAGAAGAGACTGAAAAGTTAAAGTTCAACAGCTGAGAATATCTTAGAAAAAAATATGAATTCATTAAAGTAAGAAATTTTAAAGTAACTTATAAATTCATGATACGTGCTGTGAAAAAATTAAAGTCCCTACAAAGAGACTGAAAAGTTAAAGTTTAATAGCTGAGAATGTCTTAGAAAAAATTAATAATTTATAAATTCACGATACGTGCTATGTAAAAAATTAAAGTTCCTAAGAAGAGACTGAAAAGTTAAAGTTCAACAGCTGAGAATATCTTAGAAAAAAATATGAATTCATTAAAGTAAGAAATTTTAAAGTAACTTATAAATTCATGATACGTGTTATGAAAAAAATTAAAGTCCCTACAAAGAGACTGAAAAGTTAAAGTTTAATAGCTGAGAATGTCTTAGAAAAATTAATAATTTATAAATTCACGATACGTGCTATGTAAAAAATTAAAGTCCCTAAGAAGAGACTGAAAAGTTAAAGTTCAACAGCTGAGAATATCTTAGAAAAAAATATGAATTCATTAAAGTAAGAAATTTTAAAGTAACTTATAAATTCATGATACGTGTTATGAAAAAATTAAAGTACAGAGAGACTGAAAAGTTAAAGTTCAATAGCTGAGAATGTCTTAGAAAAATGAATAACTTATAAATTCGTGATACGTGCTATGTAAAAAATTATTGAGAAAATTGGAATTTGAAATAGCAACCATACGTAAAAGTAACTCATAACCTTTGATGATGGAAAATAAAAAAGATATAGTAGAAGAATTACATAAACCTGCTCGTCGTAATTACACACGTCGAAAATATGATATACGAGATCTAGATGAAACATGGCAAGCTGATCTTGTGGAAATGATACCGTATGCACATAAAAACAAAGGTTACAAGTATCTAATAATTTAAATGTTGTGAGGATCCTCGTGAGGGCCAATTCCCAGAAATAAATTTGAAAACAATCTTGAATACTAGATTGCAACGTTTCGTCAGGAAGTTCCCTGACCTCTTCAGGCTTTATTGAAAATATATAGAGTTAAAACACATACAAAAATAAAAATAAAAAACTAGTCAAATAAATTAAAACACTATCTATGCAAAAACCTTTACCTATAAATCGCTACGTCGATACTGGTAAGATACCAGTAGAGTCGAAATGGTATGCAGAACATAATGCACGCTTCGCTGGGGTTTATATATAATCACGCTTGTTTACCTTTTTAAATGTAACGTTCTTAACAGCTTTTTGTATATATTATTCAAATTTTGTGTATCTTCTATTCTATTGATAGTGTTATGATTTAAATTAATATGTAACATTTCGGAAATAATTCGTTTCGTGTAATTGTTTTCCCTATCTAAAATTTGGATGTTTTTCCAGTCAACGATGTGTTTCATAGTTCTTTGGTGTGTTGCTATCACTGATTTGTTATTCTTATCTCTTTCATGCTCTTTAATCCTATTTTTTAACATTCGCTTAGTTTCGCCAATATAAGTCGATGTACAAGACATACAATTTATCTTATAGACTACGCCACATATTTCTGATTTTTCTATTTTATCCTTTCCTAATTTAATTATATTGTTCAATTTTTTGTTGATCAAAGGTACTGTGCGGATATTATATTTGTTTAAAATATACGAGCATTTTTTATAAAAGGTATTATTATATGGAATGGAGATTGTAGTTAGTGAACGGTTCTCATTATTAGTCTTTTTATTGTGATATTTGAGTTTTCGAAGTCTATTTCGTATGTGTATGTTTATAAATTCGGAAGGATAATCGTTACATAAGAGAAGTTCTGTAATTTTGTGTATATTCGCGTCATGAAAACAAGTATCGGATAAAAGAATTGCTCTATCCACCAGGTTCGCAACGATGTTTATTTTTTGTTGTATGTTGTGGTTAGAATTATAATTTAACAGTCTCGATGATGCTGTTGTTTTTTGATACCAGTTAGTCAAAATTTGATTGTTTTTTCTCGTAAGACTGAGATCTAAAAAATTTATACTATTGTCTATTTCAGATTCGAATGTAAATTTAAGATGAGTATTATACTTGTTAAACACTTGTAGAACTGTATCAACTTGATCGCTTTTTATACATAAAATTGTGTCGTCTACATATCTAAAGTAAAAGAGCGGAATACAATCGTGTGTAATTTTTAATTCGCGCAAGCAGTCTGTTTCTAAATCTTCCATAACCATGTCAGCGAATAATGGTGAGATAGGAGAACCCATAGGTGTGCCAAATATTTGTTTATAAGTTCTATTGTTGAAAATGAAATATGTGTTGTCAAATAAAAAACAGACTATATTCCGAATCTCATGAAAAGGAATTTTGCATTTATTGTGAATATGTGTGTAACGTCTGTCTATGCTTTCTAATACTAAATCGCACGGTATATTTGTAAACAGAGAGCAAACGTCCAAAGATAGAAGTACATATGTACTGGGTATTGTAATTTTACTGATTTTATCTTTCATCTCGAAACTATTATTAATATGAGAAAGCGGTTTCGGAATACAATTTTTTAATTCGTTGTAAATGATCTTAGATAAATAATATGTTGGGCTACCAATAGTTGAAATGATAGGTCTTAGTGGAATACCTTCTTTATGGATTTTTGGAAGACCATATGCTCTAGGTAGTAGAGTGTTGGTTTGTGTGAGTTGGTTGTTATGATATTTTATTTGTAAGAAATCGTTATTGTTTAAATGCGCTAATTGTTTGTGAACATCTGATTGTAACTTTGGCAATGGATTTTTCTTTATTAGTTTGTATGTATTATTATCTTTCAATAAGTCTATCATTTTACTCTGGTAATCCAACACATTCATACATACGGTTAAATTACCCTTGTCCGCGTGTGTGAAAAATATATTAGAATTGTGTTTTAGAAAACTTTTCGTTCTCGCTAAATCTGTAGAGAAAAGTTTTTCTTGGTGTGCTGTATGTATTACTTTTTTTTGATTATGTAACATAACAGTGGTTAAGTTCGCTCGGATTTCATTCTTAATATCGTTATGCAACTCTAAGTTTTTAAGGCTGCTTTCAACATTTTTGATTGTTGTTAGTATATCTGTTTTTGATATTTCTGATTTTACGTTATATTTTGGACCTAGTGATACAATATTAAGAACAGATTCGGGTAATATTGTATTGGTTAGGTTTTTTACCCAGTTCTGTTTTTCAAACGAACTTTTGTTAACTGTTCTATTAATACTAATGAGGGCGTGTAATTTCTTTTGTAATTTATTTCTTAAATTTGAGTAAATGTGGAAACTAGTTTTTTCAGTTAAATAAAAGAAGGTTTCAAGTTTCGAGTGTTCGACAGGAGATTTTGAAATTTTAAATTTAAGCTTGTTAAGTTGTTTATGTAAAAAATAAATGTGGATGTGAATGTCCTTCAGTAAGAGTTTTAAATAACGGTAATGTAGCTTATTCTTGTAGTTATTAAGTTGATCAGCGCAGCCTTACTGTAGAACGATGTGCAGTTGAGGCGTTTTACTGCGTTTCGAACGTTGTTTGGAAAAATATCCTGGTTTCTGCATTTGAGAAGGAAATTGTTACGGGCCTTAGCTTTTGCGAGCTCGTGTCTCATTTTTGACCAGGTTTTGAGGAGACGGGTGATACCGTACCCATGTGTTATGGTGATGTGTTGGAAAAACTCCCCCTGATATGGAGTCTGGTCTCTTGTGGATCGAAGACCGAATATCGTATTATGTTGAGTGGCACCCTCCATGTTTAATAATTTAAATGTTGTGAGGATCCTCGTGAGGGCCAATTCCCAGAAATAAATTTGAAAACAATCTTGAATACTAGATTGCAACGTTTCGTCAGGAAGTTCCCTGACCTCTTCAGGCTTTATTGAAAATATATAGAGTTAAAACACATACAAAAATAAAAATAAAAAAACTAGCAAATAAATTAAAACACTATCTATGCAAAAACCTTTACCTATAAATCGCTACGTCGATACTGGTAAGATACCAGTAGAGTCGAAATGGTATGCAGAACATAATGCACGCTTCGCTGGGGTTTATATATAATCACGCTTGTTTACCTTTTTAAATGTAACGTTCTTAACAGCTTTTTGTATATATTATTCAAATTTTGTGTATCTTCTATTCTATTGATAGTGTTATGATTTAAATTAATATGTAACATTTCGGAAATAATTCGTTTCGTGTAATTGTTTTCCCTATCTAAAATTTGGATGTTTTTCCAGTTATAAGTATCTTCTTACTGTCATTGATGTGTTTTCTAAGTTTGCTTGGACGGTACCAGTGAAAAGTAAAACTGGAAAAAATGTATCTGAAGCTATGAAATTTATATTAAAAAAAGGACGAATACCTAAAAATTTACAAACTGATCGAGGAAAAGAATTTTATAATAAAGAATTTGAAAGTTTAATGCTAAAATATAATATAAATCTATATTCATCCTATAGCAAACTCAAAGCCTCAATTTGTGAACGTTTTAATCGTACATTAAAAACAAAATGTGGAAAAACTTTAGTTTACAAGGCAGATATAAATGGATAGATATTTTGCAAGACCTAACTTTACAGTATAATAATACTAAGCACCGAACGATTGGTATGAAGCCCGCAGATGTTAATTCTACAACAGTTAATAAAGTTTATAATCGTTTATGCATTCATCAGAAAACCTCTAAACGTCCTTGTAGGCGTGCAAAATTTAAACTTGGTGATAAAGTTCGAATAAGTAAAAATAAAACTGTTTTCGAGAAAGGATATACACCAAACTGGTCTACAGAAATTTTTACAATAAATAAAGTATTACCTACATCACCATTTACATATCATTTGAAAGATTATCAAGATAAACCAATCGCTGGCGGATTCTATGAAGAAGAACTTATGAAGACTAAATATCCTGATATTTACTTAGTAGAAAAAATTATAAAAAACATGGCGATAAAATTTATGTAAAATGGTTAGGTTTTGATAAGTCTCATAATAGTTGGTTAATAAAAAGTGATTTATGAATAAATAAAATTGTAAATAAGATGAACTAATTGTTTTTATTTAATACCTATTTCCTTACATTTTTTTACAAGAATTGGATGCAAAATTTCATTAACTTTATCAATTCTTCTCCTAAAACGTTCTCTGTCACGAGCAATTTGTTCCCATTCTCCACACCGAGCCTTATGATGTGCAAACCTCCACGCATGCATTACATGAACAGTTAGCTTTTCATCAAAATGTACATTCTTTTTAACACGCATTGGACACCTAAAATAATAAATTTCTATATTACATATGTAGAATATTTACTATAAATTAATATATAAATTACTATTATACAAAAAAATATACTCACTTATTATTTATTTTATAATGACCCCATGCTAAAGTATCTATATTATTGTCTTGAACATATCTTTTATCATCATATGGACTTAAGGCAATCTTTAACTGCTTTATAGTTTCTACATTATGGAGTCGGAATCTTATGGAATACTGTTGTCGTTTTTTAATAGATAAATTTTGCAAACAATCTACAAAATCATCAAACTTTATAGTTTTTTCAACAACTGAAACCTTAATACCTTTTATTTTTTTCATATGATCTTGACCATAAACGCGAGTACTGTACATTTTACTTCTTAAGCCAACGAATTCTGTAAGAATCTGACCATTACACTCATCTTTCATAAGACCAACAATTTTTTTATTTGCATGAGGCATATTAAAGATGTTTTCACTGGGATAGTCTGAAGTATCAAACTTTGAGAGACTTTTTTTCATATCAGCATAAAAATCATCACATTCAACAGCATAAATCAAGCTGTCTGTGTCTGTATAAAGAAGCTTACAATTTTCTTTATACATTTTTTTCATATAACTATAATGAAAATCATAAATCAGAGTTTTAGAAATGTCTAAAACTGAAAGTCCAACGTAAAATTGGTTTATCTAACAAAACTTCAACTTTTTTAAGCTGGATAGCTACTAAATTTTCATCAAAAATACTAATACTATGAAAAAGGGGACTTGATATTTGTGCTTCTACGCCATACCTTCCAGCCCATTTAGTTGATAGCTTGACATCAACACGTTTTTTTACATTCTCCATAGTTTTACCATATACAGCATTATTCATCAATTTGAAAAAGTTTTTTTCAAAATCAGTTCTTGCTAACGCCCTCATATTACTATTTAAATTGATGTAAGACTTAAGCCATGGAGATTGTTTAAATTTCAATACTTTATGAATTTTAACAAGCTGAAGTCCATTTTTGACAGCTTGTTTAAGTGATCGATAGTGTATAACATAATTTTTTGTATACGAAAGTGTAGCCAAAAGTTTTTCCTGTTTTGATCCCGGTGGTTTTGCTTGCTCAGGACAAAAAGGTAAGTCGTTATGAATGTCATGTATTTCTGAAGGATATTCTAAATCTACTTCTAAAATGTACCCGTAAGGTGCATCATCATCTATGAAAAAATCTAAATTTTCACAGTCGTCTATCCACTCAAAGGAATCATAAGGGAGACATTGAGTCATTGCCCAACCATATAAATTATTAGCATCTAAATATATTAGATATGTATTTTCTTTATTTTTATCATAATTTTCAGTCATATATTTATGATTTGCAGCTGCGTAGCGATGAGAGCACTGACTTAATCCACCTCTTATACCTCTTTCTATGAATAAAATCATATCTGTATCAGTTAATAATTTTAATTGTATGCCAGTATACTTTAGCATTGCATCCCATGCAAATCCTGGAGTAGTATAATAATGAGCTGGATCTAAACCATATACGTTTATAATTTGATCACGAAAATTTTCAAAAACATCAGCTAATAATAAAACATCTGTCTTCATATAAAGATCTGAATATTCTCCAAGGGTATGAATACTAAAGGTATTCCATACTTTTTGTGCATGTTCATAATCTTCATCAGATATGGTTGAACCATTTAGCACACTGAAAAATTTTGTTTTTTCAGGTAACTCAGTTTCATCCAACTTTTCCCACGAATCCAGGTACTCGTAAGGCAGAACGCCTTTCTTCGTTAAAAGACTGATTTTTTCTTTTTCTAAAGATGAAAACTCCTTTGAAACAATTTTATATTCACTTAAATATGAAGCTAATTTTTCTAAAGAAGATGGCATAAATCTAAATGAATCTACAAAGCGAAATTTAATATCACTTTTCTCAACATGTTTTGTAAAAGAAATATACTTCTCCTTAGTCAATGGAAGTAAATCAACATCACCTTTCATATAATTCGATATATGATTAATTATAAAGTGAGCATCATAACCACTTAAGTTATGAAATATCACAGGAATCGTTCTTGAATCTTGATAATTCAAATTACAGTTAGCATGAGCAGGACCGCGATATTTTCCTGAGAGATGACAATGATCTCTTACCTTATCACTGTTTTCTAATAATTTGTTACAAATGTGACAAATTTTTGAATTGAAATAATTAATCATTTCTATCGGTGTTAAAATTGGCATAGATCGTGGGTTTGTATATAAATTAGTAATACGGTCATGTATTACCTTCAATTCACTAGCAAACCACATAGCTGGTTTAACCCCACGATAAAATCTATATTCAGATAAAGAGTCATCAAAACTGCACTTCAAATAATATCCTATACTAAACATTTTATGTTTTTGAAACGATAAAGTATTAGCCAAACCTTCATCTTCCTGGTTTTCTAGTACAGGCTTTAACAGACATTCACAATCTGCATATATTGTGAATGGTAATCTTTCTTTATAATTAAAATTTTTAAAATAGATGATATCTTTACCTTTTATAAGAAGTTTCACCTTGCAATCATTAATATTCTTACATATTCTTTCATGCTCTTTTAAATTATTTTCATTAAAGAAAAAATTTAAACATCTATCACATATATATCGCTTCTTTTTTCTATGTGATAAACTTCCTCCTATTAGACGTGATAAATTTTTTATATATATGTAATGTGATTTCAGCTGTCCCTTAATTGTTTTTTCTAATAAAAGAAGATTTACATGATTTTCTTTTTTTCATGTGTCAAATAAAAGGGAATCACATTTTTCTCATGCAATCCGAAGACATTAACCGATATTAAAGGGTTTTGTTTTTCAAACTTGAAAATTTTTTTTATCGTAACAGGGAATTCTATACCTGTCATATTTAAATTATTTTCATACTGAAGATAATTGCTAACCCTGTTAGGATGATTTTTACGGTTTACTGGATACAAAGCAGATAATATTGCCCATTTAAAGCATTGATTATCTTTGTTTTGAATATTAATGCAGGCATTTTTTTATCTAAAAATGGTGGTAAAGGTAAATATGAATTACCACTGCGCAATGGATTGAACTTATTCATATTAATTTGAATATTAATAATAGAATTTAAAGTCCTTCCAGAATCTTTTTCTTGAAATTCTTCTACCTCAGCCAAAAGTTTATTTAAAACATGATTATCAAACCATTCACTTAAAGATGTACCTAAAACCACTTCAGCGTTTGGCGTATTGAAATGTTTCGTTTCAATACTTTCCTGTGAATCTTCATTTACATCAGAAGAAAGTTTCTTGAATGAACAAGATAGTACAGTGTTAATTTTCATGGCACATCGAATATCTTTCAAAATTTTCTTCACTTGTTGGCAGAACAATACTGAGGCATCCTTTAAAAAGGTTGATATATCTATATGTACAAGATTTGCAATTATACTAGTTCTCACCCTTTTATTAAAAGCACTTTCAATATCAATCCAACGAACTCGATGCTCGATTTCATCCGTTTTTAAATCTGGTACTATTCCATAACCAGTTTTTCCTATAGCATCAAGCTTTGCTTTGATACTCTCAATCCTTGCTATGGCGTATAAAATAGATTGTTTTTGAGCTGTTGTCAGCGTTCTTTTTCTCAATAATTCCCGAAGACTATCTAATGATAAAACACATTGTTCTACCCATTGTTCAATAACTTCGGAATCCATAGATTTATATATTAAAATATTTTCCACCTCTTCAAAAATTTTCACATGTTCCTGACAAAGATCTTTAACTTCATCCATTTTTTCAAATTAAAAAAAAGACTTTTTGTTCGTAAGTGTATTCTGAAAATTAAAAAATTATGTTATCATTTTAAATAATTATTGATAAAAAAAAAAAGGTGAAGAGAAATTAAAATAATCAATGATTTTGTATAATATTAGATCAGCATTTGATAATATAGAAACAGTTTAGTTGTATTAGGCAGTTATAATTAGATAGTATTTTATAAGATTTAACTTACATTATAATAAAATTAAAGATTAAATGATTGGTATAAAGCCTTATGCAATACTTTTAAAATCTTAGCAGACGATGTGGCAGTGGGCCACAAGTGAGGGACGCGTGAGTGAGAGGTACATAGTGAGAATGTAGAGTGGGAGTGGGAGGGGGATACTATCTACTCGAAGAGTTCATATATGCCCCCGTAGGGTATAAGAAATGATGCGTGGTAATTATTTTATTAAATATATTTTATTAAATATATTGAGAGAAGAGGCGTAATTGAATGCCTGAAACGTTGACAAGGTAGATCATTGAAATCATACAAAATTAATTAATAGTTTTAATACAATAATGATTATGCCAAATATAGTGTAAATATTATAAAAATTATTTATATACTATAAATAGTGAAATACTATATAAACTTAATTAAACTTAACTAACTCGCGAATTTCATTTTTTAATGTTCGCTTATCCGTTTTTCTCTTTTTTTTTAAGGAGAATTTCATTTTTTAATGTTTGCTTATCCGTTTTTCTCTTTTTTTTAGGGAGAATTTCATTTTTTAATGTTTGCCTATCCGTTTTAGGTTCTTCTATATTTAATATTTTTTTCATTGCTGCACGAACTTGATAGTCTATGGTAGGATTATGCGCAGGATTCGGAATTGTTATTAGCTTCGCGGGCGGTGGAGAATTCAATAAATTTAAATCGAATGATTGTGGACTGTATGGCTCTAACGGTGGCGTTGACCAGCTACCAAATTCAAATGTAAACGATTCTGGCGTATAGCTCTCCCTTAGCGGAGAAGGTGGTAAAGGTATTTCTTCTATGATATTGAATGACTCCGAGGGTTGATCTATTGGTGAAATTACTTCGGGTAGAGGTATAACTATTGGAAGAAGTTTTTTAAATATATTGGATGTTTTTTCTTGCTCCTGGTTTTGGACTAGAAAAACATTTTCACTACTTTCCACATGGTTTTGTGATGAATTGAGCTGAAAATAAAAAAATATATATTTATAATAAAATATATAGCATATGTATCATAAAAAATACTATATTGCTTACCACTTCATTTCTGCGTATACTATACACTACAGGTGATTGCGGTGATTCTTCCTACAAATAAGCATACTTTTTTAATATAATTTAATTAGAAAAATTATGCATTACTTTATAAAAAGATAAAATATTACATTATAATAAAACACTGTTATGGTATCTATCAAATCATAAAATTTTTTCAAATACGATAAAATCTATGACTATAATTTTTAGGTAGTTTTGAAAAAATAAATAAAAAAATTATAAATTTACGTTAAAATGATAGAGAAAATTGCAATATTTTCATAAAAGCTACAATTTCGCAATTCGCTAAAATAATAATAATTTATTTTGAAACTAATAATAGTTTTTAAACTTACCTGATAGTCCTCACACTCATTCAAAACTTCATAACATAGCGTTGGTAGATTTCTTACAATTCTCGGGTCCTTTCTATGATCTTCTGCAAATGGACATATTTCAGGAAGATCTATAGTTTTTCCTTTAACTTTTCCCACTCACATTTATGTTGTACACTATTTACAATGATTCTTCTGATTTCCGTCACATAGATCTCTGTACTTTTATACATTTTTAACTTTAAAAATTTTCCAAATCGGACGAAGTTGCTTGCGTGAACACTTCCTAAAGACTGAATCTTGTATATTATACGTAGCGAGAAAAGCAACGCTTTCAATATATAATGCCCTTTATAGAAAAAATTTGGATTTTGGAAAGATTTTCAATGGAGCACTTAGGGTCCTTTGTTTTATGAACGCTTCGAGAGTGACGCGCGGGTGGACGATATCGTTCACACATGTGCTGGCTCGCTAAACTGCCTTTCCGAAATTTTCTTGAATTTTACTTCTAAACTAATTCTTTATCGGTTGCTTCGCGAACTAACAATATTAATGATATTTTATTTAATCAATTGTTATTTGAATGAAGCCCTTTCATTTAGTCGAAAAGTATTACATATTATTGGCTCATTTTTATTTTACAGAATAGTTTTACTTTATTGTTATGTAGAAATATATAATAATACATAATAGAATGTACTGTTTCATTTATAATTATCAAAGTTAATTATAGTTTGCTAAGTTCTAGTATTATACATTTGAATAAAAAATTTTAAATAAAATAAACACTTAATTGAAAAGGAATATTTGTGAAATATTGAAAAAATTTAAGTGGAAAAAGAATAATGAACTTGAGAAAAAAAAAAAAAGGTTTAAATTAATTTATATTAACTTACCAATTCGTTTTGAACTTAACTAGTGAAAAGATAGACTTCTGCAGCAACTATCGGTATATTAGATGAAAATCTTTCAAGCTATTTTCAGACGTTAACGAAAAAATACTCTCAAAGCTCAGTAGCACTTGTCAACTTGAAATAATGAGATGTATCTAAAAAATGTTCAAGTATTATAAACTAATAGCAAAGCATTAAAAAAAAAAAATTTAATTTTATAGAACTATAAATGATAAAGTATTAGAGAATTGAAAATTATATATGTTAATACGTTGAAAAGACGAAGTTATTATAATCGAAAACTTTAAGTTACATTAATATAATGAAGAGAAAAACTGAATCATTATAAGTTAAACTATAGATCAATAAGCTGTAAGGATTGTATATTAATAAGCTGAAAATCAAAAGTAATTATATGAAATACTTACGTTTGGTAAGGAGACTAAGCCTCATGGGACTGACGCGCAGCCTTTTATCCACTGTCGGTATATAGGTGCGCATGCGCGACAGTTTAAAGATTGATAGATGGCAGTGCACCTGCACGGTATAGTTATTCATTTTAGATTAAAGAAGAAAGATCTATAGATGATCGTATGCACATGCGTGGTAACGTAAAAGATTCATAGATGAGTGAGGAAAGATTGGTAGGTGACGAACTGCGCATGACCGAGAAACTTTTAAGTTTGGGCTGATAAAAAGTATTTGCAAACATTTCCTTACTATAAAGGTTAGGCGAGCTGGGTCCTAGCCACTCGTTTCTTTTTCTTATTTCAGCTCTAATACTTTTAATATAGCATTCTTACAGGTCTTTAATAATTTCTTCTTTCAGGACTTATAATTTAAAAGTTTTAAAGTCTTGAAACTTAATACAACACTTTTCTTACAGTTATAAAAGGTAAATTCATTTGTCGAATTAATTCAAAGTTATTTTCACGTCTCATACTTAAACTTTTTCACACTATTCATATTATAAGTCCCTTAGGCATCTTATACTTACTATTTTAAACTTTCAGATACTTTAACTTTTTACGTATAATGAATTCATATTTTTTCTAAGATATTCTCAGCTGTTGAACTTTAACTTTTCAGTCTTTTCGTAGGGACTTTAATTTTTTGCATAGCACGTATCACGAATTTATAAGTTATTCCTTTTTCTAAGATATTCTCAGCTATTGAACTTTAACTTTTCAGTCTCTCTGTAGGGACTTTAATTTTTTTCATAACACGTATCATGAATTTATAAGTTACTTTAAAATTTCTTACTTTAATGAATTCATATTTTTTTCTAAGATATTCTCAGCTGTTGAACTTTAACTTTTCAGTCTCTTCTTAGGAACTTTAATATTTTACATAGCACGTATCGTGAATTTATAAATTATTAATTTTTTCTAAGACATTCTCAGCTATTAAACTTTAACTTTTCAGTCTCTTTGTAGGGACTTTAATTTTTTCACAGCACGTATCATGAATTTATAAGTTACTTTAAAATTTCTTACTTTAATGAATTCATATTTTTTTCTAAGATATTCTCAGCTGTTGAACTTTAACTTTTCAGTCTCTTCTTAGGGACTTTAATTTTTTACATAGCACGTATCATGAATTTATAATTTATTTTCACATCTCTTACTTTAACTTTTTCACATATAATGAGTTCATATTTTTTTTTCTAATATTTTCTCAGCTATTGTACTTTAACTTTTCAATCTCTCCGTAGGGACTTTAATTTTTTACATTGCATGTATTATGAATTAATAAGTTATTATCACATCTTTCACTCTAACTTTTAACACTATTATATTAACTCTACTTTTTTCTTGAATAATATTCAAATAATGTTATCTACATTTCCAGTATATAACTTATCATGGAACTAATTGTAGATACACAAGGTTTTAAAGATAACAACGGCAATTTTATATTTAAAGAAATTGCTTATATAGATCCTAATGCGTTAAATCCGGTGCCGTACGTTGCGACATTTCAACCACCCTGTGATTGGAGTGATTTAGACCAGAATGTAAAAATTTTAAATAGATATTTACAATCCAATCTGCACGGAATTCATTGGGAACACGGAGAGGTGCCGTATTCATACCTGTCAACGGCTTTCGACAAATTGAAAGAAAAAGCGCAGGGGTCGTTATTAACAATTTGGGTCAAAGGTGAACACAAAAAACACTGGCTGCAACCCTATTTCGATAATATAAGAAACTTGGAGGATTTGGGTTGTCCATCTATAAGAACTCCTGGATTTATACGACCGCTAGCCTGCATTAATCATTGTCCCGGGTGGAAACAGAATTGTTCAGTTGAAATAGTTTGCGCTTTATACCGCTGGGTGGAAGACTTGAGAGAGCAATATTCAACCCCTGAAAGTTCTGATACGTCAGAATAAATAAGTAAGTAATTCTATAAAAAAATATAAATAATAATTTATCATTTCTTTTTTCAGTCATGGACCTCATAAATGAAGCAGCGAGAAGTCCATCATACCTGCCCACAAAACGACTACGGGACTTGGAGCTAAATAAACAGTATAAGATAACCTCATTAAAAAAGCTATCCACTAAATACGGCTTAAAAATTGTTCTTGAATTAGACAGTAGTTTTGACATTTTCCTTCCAAGTAAAGTTAATTCTTTATTACTGGAGAAGCCAGAGGCGCTTCTCAACATAGAGTCAGAATTAGTTAATAGAGAAGTCTTCGTCAAATCTTTAGGTGGATGCCTTCTAGAATTTATATAATTATAAGTTTTTAGATAATTTTCTCTTTAACTTTAATTTTAAATTTTCAAAGTTATTTGCTAAATTGTAATACTTTTTAATTAAGATGTTCACTAGTTTCTAAATATATTTTTATAGTAAAATTGAAAGATTAATTTGAAACTTTTTATACTCGTAGATTAAGATGTATTCTACTATGTATTACTTTTAAGCTTTTTTAAATAAATATGAAAAAGCTTTTTAAATAAATATGAAATAATCTTACATATCTTTTTATTTTCCCTTAAAGTTTCCACATCCCAATGTCCTCTATGAAATATTTATTCTTATAATAGAAAATTTTCCTTAAAAACTAACTTGTTTAAATATTTTAAAGTTTCTTTTGAATTTAAAAATAGTCATTTGATATTGTTAATATAAATTTCATTGAATTGCTCATCATTAACTTTTTAAAATTTCTATGAACTTATAAAATATCTTTGTAGAATCTTATACAATATAAAATATACTGATTGAATATACTAAGATAAAATATACTTATAAAATATAAGACTACTTATAATTAACAAATAACACTATATGAATATTATAAAAATATTCTATATTCACTTACAACATAACATCACATGAGGGCCCCATGCCCCCTGCAACATGACATACGTACGCATTTTATCGATGGAGTAAATGTTCAATGCGCCCTCTACCGGGCCTCTCGCATGGTGACTTTGCACCCTACCTTACCGACGGACGGTAAGTAGTGCTCGGTGGGTAAGTGGCGCGGGAGCCGCTCTGGCGCGGTAGCCGCGCTGGGGCGGAATATAAGACTATTTATAATTAACAAATTTAAACACTATATGAATATTATAAAAATATTCTATATTCACTTACAACATAACATCACATGAGGGCCCCATGCCCCCTGCAACATGACATACGTACGCATTTTATCGATGGAGTAAATGTTCAATGCGCCCTCTACCGGGCCTCTCGCATGGTGACTTTGCACCCTACCTTACCGACGGACGGTAAGTAGTGCTCGGTGGGTAAGTGGCGCGGTAGCCGCGCTGCCCCTACTACTTTAAGGGAAGCTTTATTTCCGCTAATGATTCAATAAATCGAGCGTACCAACCTATCATACCTAAGAAACTTCGATGTTGCTTGATATTTCGAGGAGCCGGCAAGTTCAAGATCGGCTCGATCTTATCAGGGTCTGCCTTTAACCCTTGGCGGTTAACTACATACCCTAAATATTTTACTTCCGTACATCCAAACTGTGATTTTTCGAGATTTACAGCGAGGTTGGCCTCCTTTAATTCATTGAGAACTTTGTCGAGCCAAAATCTATGTTCTTCGGAGTTATTCGTGGCAACTATTATGTCATCCATGTATACAAAGACATCCGGATGATAAGCTGGCCCGAATATACGATCCATGCCCCGTTGGAAAGTTGCGAGTGCATTGGTTAAGCCATAAGGCATACGAGTAAGACCTTTACCTGGTATTGCAAATGCGGTATATTCTTTACACTTTTCTTCCAAAAGGTATTTGGTGATGTGCTGCGCTTAAATCCAATTTTGATAGGAAGCGAGCGTTTCGAAGGTTATCCAAGGCTGAATCGATATGTGGTAATGGATAAGCGTCTTTTTTAGTCGCTTTATTTAGTGGACGATAATCTATGCATAACCTGTTTGTACCATTAGATTTAGGAATCAAGACAGGACAGCTACTCCATGGGTTTTCTGAAGGTTCGATTATGCCTTCTGCTAACAACCTATCTACTTCTTCATATGCTTGTTTGAGAAGTTTTGGAGAAGTACGACGAAGAGGTTGTTTAATCGGTGGATGTCCCTGCACATCTATGTTATGCGGAGTTATTCGGGCGGTACCTAATTTTCCTTCTCTAGCTACTACGTATTTATCAGTTAAATCATTAATGGCCTTTTGCTGACTAAGTGTTAGTTCTGAAACTCGTCCTATGCACGCGGTGGCAACTATTACCCCCGGATCTTTTAGCTTAGGAAAGAAAGGTCTGACTATTTTTTTATCTGTGTACCATGATCTTTTTTCTAAATCTACTCTAATCTTTAATTTGGGTAATACATCCATGCCTAAAATAATGTCATATTCCAAACGATTTACCACTCTAATAGGAATAGTAATAGATTCCCCATCTATGTGAAAAGTTATATCCACTAGGCCTTTAATTTTTTCTAATTGTCCATTCGCTAGCGTCATATATGATTCAGTAGGGGTAATTTTCTAAGTCATATGTTCGGCTACATTAGACCCTACAAACGATGCCACAGCTTCTGTATCTATCAAAGCAAAGTAACATTTTCCCGCGATCTCTATGCTAAGATATAGCCTATTATACGTATCTGCGATTGGAGCTGTGTCAAATTTCGCAAGTGATGAAAAGCCACTACTAACTAATCCTAATTCTGGGTCGCTATATTGAGGGTTAGGTAATGTTTCGGTAGTGAGTTTATGCTTTTGGTGGTAAGGAGTGCTATTTTGTAGGTTCGGTAGTGGTTTGGTAGGAGGTTTGTGTGACTCTGGAGCTAGAGGTTGGTGTAGTGTTGGTTCTAAGATTATCCTTGAACTAGAGGACCCTATACCCGGAGTGTTTGTCGAAGCTATGCTACCCAGGGACGATTTTACCAAGAGTGAGCTAGCTGTTTCATTCCGTTCTCCCTCCACCTTACTTACTGCTACCTTATTTCCTTCTTTGTTCCTCGGCTTACGTCTTATTTGTAAGTCTTCTAGTGGGTAGAAGGCGACATTGGGAAACAGGGAGGCGTCCGGTGAGGGTCGGGGCTTATAGTTCCTCTCCCGTTCCTTTCGGGCTTCCTCCTGTTGTCCTAGTTGTAACAACTTTTGAAAGGTATTAAATTGCTCTCGACGAATTACTCTTGAGTAAATAGGGTGGAGATTTCGAAAAACTTTGTCCAATTGACCCTCTAAGCAAATTTGCGGCACTGTTTTATCGAGTAGCAGTCTTAATGCTGCTACGTATGAAGCCATGGTTTCTCCTGGACCCTGCGTTCTATTCCTTATCTCATCTTCTAACCGAAGTTGGAACTCAGTTTTTCCATACTGTAATTGAAGAGCTGATTTGAAGCCATCGAATGTTATCCAGTCTTTCGCTAGAGGTTGCGACCAGCTTTCTGCTCTATCTTGAAGAATGACCGGTAGTAGCCGTAGAAGAGTCTGATCGGAAGTATCATAACTTCTGGCGAATGCCGAAAGTCGACGCAGAAAATCATCCGCATCTTCTTGCGGTTTTCCCGTGAAGGAGATTTTCCAATCTCTCAGAAGACGAATCAGCCGAGAATCATCGTGAGCTACTGTTGCACTAGCACTGTGGGTTGAATTATGGAGAAATAGCGAACTCGATTGCGAAATATACGAAGGCTCATCGAACCCCTGGGCCGAAAAGGTATTGTTGCGCGGTTGCTGTTGGGGAGTAAAACTTACGGCCCCCTAGGTGGTATATATTCCCTCGGTAAAGTATTAGAACCAAAAGGTATTGCTAAATGTGGCTGATAGCCTTGTGGGTGAAAATTCATAGGATACCCTAAGTAATTATACGGATGCATTCCAGCAAAATTTACCATAAACGGGGGATAATAAGGGGGCATCATCTGCTCTCCGTTCATCATATGCGGTTGTTGGCTGTGATAGGGTGATTGAGCATTAGGTTGTTGCGTGAGCATTTGAGGTAGGGTAACAGTCGTTTGTGCACTAGTAACATCCCCGATAGAAGGAGGGAGGATGCGTTAATGATTCTACCGAGACTGGGTTGGTGTAATGATTACTGGTGGAGAACCGTAATGGCCTGTTATTTGCGAGGGTTGATTGTGTGTATATGGATTGGCTATCACGGCTTGCTAAATTGTTATTTGTTACAGAATTTATTCTACTTCTTCCCTTACCCGGGGAGGGAAATTCAAATTCCAAAAATCTAACTGAACATTCGAGTTGTTCGGATTTCTATCTCTTTCTCGCGAGCTATTGAGGCCATCCGAACCGGATGATGCGGTAGTCGTTGCTACCTGTGTGTCTCCGGTATTGCGGAAAATTTGCTGCTCTTCATTGATGAGCGTTAATCCCTTTGAGACTCGCGGGGGTTTCGGAAGGGCACCTGTCGGTTGAATTGAAATTTGCCTATGGGGTTCTACTGTGGTCGAGTGTAATATACTACCCGCGGTATGAGGGGGTGGTACAGCTTGGATTTGGTCGGAAGTTCTTTCTGCCAATTGATTATCGCCCGCGCCATCCACTTCTCTCTCGCTCCACAGTTGATCGAAAGTTACGTTCGTATCGGAGAGTAAGAGATCGCTGGCGTCCATTGACGTACAATTCGAACTGCGCGTGAGATCGTTGTCCCTTTCACTGTCCCATTCCGCTGCAGCAGGACCGAACAAACTCCTCAAGTCGAAGCGAACCAGTCTGTCTATCAGAATTTCTCTTTCTCTATCTCTCCTTATCCTTGATCGTCGTGCGTGAGTTTTCAATTCCTCCCAGAAGCATTTAGAGAATTCCTCCAACAGAATCTTTCGCTCCGCCTCGACGGCTGTTGAAAAGCCTTTATTTATGTGATCCACCATTTTCGGGGTATATATACTTGACAGGAGTTCAGGCTTATCCTTCGGGGTTGCTTTGTTAGCTCACTTCTGCTTGCCTTCGCGCAAAAATTTTTGATAAATAAATAAAAATAAAAAAAAAAGTTTTAATCAACACAAAGTTATATTTGTTTACCAACGTTTAATCTGATTAAATGTGCTACTTCACAAAAAAAATGTATCGAATCAAATTTACTTTTAACATGTAAGCACCTCAAATTTAACTAAATCAAATAAGAGCTAATTTCAAAACTGAAGCCATTCAAGCCTTTGAAAACTCCAAGCGGGTGGCAAGCAAAATGAATAAAAATCAAAGCACCTATGCAAGGAGGGTTATAAGCAAGAAAAATCGAGGGTCGGTAGGTACAAGTGCTAACGCCAATAATTAAACGTTGGCTATTGTACTTACTGTAACTAATTTTCTATAGTTGATAGGGTTCATAATTACCAAGGGCAATTCAAGCTGTAATATATGGCCTTTATAGTAATTTGCAATGCCAATAGTATTAAATTGAATTACGCGGAAATTACTATATCTCCAAATAATTTTATTTATCCCAATACAATTTAAATGTCTCTCGAAAATTTTTTGTGTATTCCAATTATGAAAAGAAAATTTTGAATGTCAAAAAAAACTTTTTTCTTTCCGTATACCAAAACAAGAAGTCCTATGTTAAAATAATTTCTCCCAATAATAAATAATTTAAAAAAAAATTTTTTTTTTTTTATGAATTCTTGTAATATTATTTCATTTATTTATAAATCCCCGTTTTAAACCAATGAACCAATGTGTAAAAATATATTACACCCAAATAAATATTAGCAAGTTTGCAAATATAGTAACTAGTTACTACTACAAAAAAATATTTTATATTATTCCGAGTAATTGTATTTTAATCCAAACAAAATTTTTAAACATCTATTAGCATTTCAAATGTTTCCCCATACTACAAGTTAGAAATAATATTCCATTCCAATTCTATACCGAGTACCTTAAATTATTCCAAATTATACATACAATATGTAATTACAAAAAAAATCGAAATTCAAATTAACAATTTTATTTATTTACTAAAATTGTGTTAAATAATAATTTGTTTATTATGGTTATATGTTTATTTCAAACAAATTTTCATTTATATTGTCATATAAAAATTGTTATTTATTTCCTAATATTTATCACTATTGTTATATTATTGAATTTATTTAATAACAGTTGGTATTGTTATTGTAAAATTGCATAGGTTTTGAATTTCAAAAATATTCAAGATTAGAATTTCATTAAGTAATCCTCGAAATCAAGATAGTTACATTACATCATACGAATATTCTACTACGCTCTAAGCACTAATCCCTCAATATAAACATTGCAAGGTTCACACGCGATGTTGTCGTATGAATTTCTCAAATGTATTTCATGACGACTTAAATTCTTGATTGTCAAGTTTTGAATATTGAAAATGTACGTTCAATATTTTATCTCCCCCTTTTTTAACAGAATTCTATGACCAATATTATTTGGTAATTCTCAGTGGCGAATAGTATGTTCTCACTATTATTGAATTACGAAATGTTATTTTCATGTAAAAGAAATGGCAAACTCCTCGCAAAACTCAAACCAAGCAAAAAAAAATTTGTTTATTTTACAGAGGAAAAGTGTGGCAGTAATGTAAACGTGTAATGGTAATTAAAGTGATAGTGTAGCGGTAGGCGTGTTGAACGATGGGCAAAGCATGTGAAAATATATGTATATATGTATATAAGTAATTATAAGCTTAGGTGTGAATATTATTTGTTTGCATAAGAAAATATATTAATAATCCAAAATGTTACCAAATCCGATGTTGATTGAAAATGTTTTTAGTGGACTTAATTTCAATATTTACTTCAGCAAAGTTTCTTTTATTTAAAATTTCCAATTCTGATTCCAATTTATTCGTCTGTATTTCCAATGCAACAAATTTTCTTATTATTCCAATAAATTTCTTCACCACTTTTGTTAATGAATAATTGATTTTTTTATTTTGCTTTGGTGTAAATTTCGATTTACTTGGCTCAGTGCTAACCACTTTGCCAAATTCCAAAAGCGACGCCGTGCCTCAAAATGGCCGCCGGCGTGCTTGTATCCTCGTACTCCTGTACGACCACGACCGCGAAAAATGGATATCTATATCCTATTGCCAGTGTGCGTGTCGAGCGTCGCGCGCGTTTCGAGTGTTACACGCTAAGTACTATATTTCGATGCACTCTGTCCTAGGCCCTATTCGATCACGAATTTGCGCACATACCACTCGGGCTTTCCGGGACCCCACGTTGGCTGCGCCATTTGTGACAATGAATTTACTTTGGTGGAGAAGTGTGTGTGGGAGGGATAGAGGGAAAGGCGATTTTGGAAGGGACGCAATTGAACGTGCGGAAACACTACGATTTTAAATATATAAATAACACTTCTTTATTTCACGTTCACTACACTATCATACGATCGTTGAGCGCCAGTCACACAGTCGTGGCATAGAATTCTGGACGTTTGTCCGCACGGTGATCCGCGAGATTTTCCGTGACGCGAGGCTCGACAACGCGCGCACTGGTTTTACTCGCGACACACCCGATTACTTACTTCTACCGTAGAGCGCAAACAATAATTGTGACGATGGCCGTCGCTCTTGTGTTCACGCAAACTTTTCTAGGCGAACTTAAAGAACTATCGCTAAGTACAAAAAACTTCAAAGCCGAACTAATAGCTGTAGAAGCTCAGTACAGAGTGAGCGAGCGCGTCTCTCCAGCCCGCGTTGCCGCTCTCGGCCGTAGCTGTTGCAGCGCTCTCGCCGCTGCCCCCTCTCACCCCCTAGATCCCCGCTTGCTCGTTCTCTCTCTCATCTCTCCACGTGCGCGCTAGCTATCAGCGTCGCATCGACCGGCGCTCTCGTGCGCACGTGCTTCGGCAAATGACGATATGAATACGACGTGCTTCGGAGTGTTAGTAGTGCTCTGCTGCTGGGGAAGACTGTCCGCTGCTGTCCTCGTTGTCATCCTCGGGGTTGGTGGCGTACTTCTGTCCAGACTGATCGCACAGAACCTTCATCACTCTTCGAGGTTATGTTGCTCTGTTGTGGCTGCAGGAGATCCCGCTGTCGATGCTGCTGTAGACGCTGCCCCTAAATGTTCTATGAGCGAGACACCAGGAGCTGAATATGTGTAGCCCTCCACATCAAGTTATTGCAGTGTCTTTCAGCAGGTTAGTATCATTTCTATGTTGTTGTAGTCTTGCTGTTCTTTAAACTAGTGTTCTTCTTACAGGAGGGACGTTCCATCCAGGGTGGTGATCTCCTGTTCGAGCGATCCCCATCTCCATATGCGTTTGACAGGTGATCATACAGAAAAGGCCATCATTCCAAGAGCTTAGACCAATTACCTTCACATATCCGTACAGTAAGTAGTTTATAACCTATAGTAATTGTTTTTAATGTGATTTTCAGGTACGATCTGATCCAAGTATGAGGAAGAGATACCATAAACTTGGTATGGAGAGGCGACAGCGGGACAGTTGAGAGGCTACGACTGCTAAGCCTCCTGCAATACAGTCTGTCGCTGTTCTACAAGATCTTCTTTTTCTAGCCTAAAAGAGAGTCGCATACTCTCTTATACAAGGTACATCTATGTAGAGTAGGGAAAATATACGTAAGTGCTGTGTTAGAGGGAGGTCTATAGGCTACCTAGGGCCTGCTCGTCAATCTAGGTTTTTCTTGAGTGTTAGGGTTTTCTGTTCGACTACAGTATTCTGTTCGTAGGTCGAATATCTATATACTACCTATTGTAACATCAATGTTGATGTTACAATATATTTATATATATATATATAGACACACACCCACACACACACACGCCGCAAGTGTCATCAGAGCTGCAAATCTGCAAAGCGGATGCCGGAAGAAAAAGACTAAAATTGGAAAAGGAAAACGAACATAAAAAAATTTAGTTGCCTATATCTTTTGAACGAGATAATCTTTTTAAATAAAATCTTTTGATTTGAGTAGAGCAATGACATGACTTTCGATTAAGGATGCTCTTGCACGACAATACAGTTTGTGGGCTCAGCGAGGGTACAAACTATACCAAACACGTCGTTCAGTCTCTCTCGCTCTCGTGCACGTCGTCTGCTATTTTCATAATCATGAATTAAAGGAAATTTCCCACGGCTACGTACAATTTACAAGGTGTGGTTTGAAAGGGGAAGCCGCAATCTTTACGCCATATGTTTTTTACTGGTCAAAAATTTGATCCCTTTTCAGAAATACTCGACTTAACCTATTTTTTCCCGCCGTCCCATAAGAGTACATGTAAAAGATGACAACTTCAAACGTTAATTTCTCAAAATTTTCCACGGTTATAGGGGAAAGTAAAAGTACCTCAAGATTCGTCACATCTTGAACTATTGAAAATGTTATATCCCAGTTCGTAAATTTTCATGCAAGAGCGTCCTTAAGTGGGATATGTTATATAGTTGAAACTAATGCAATAGGTATATAAACGAATTGAATTTCTCGTACATCCATTTCAAAGTATATAATCACGCGGTCGTCCTAAGGCTCTTCTATACTTGCCTTGGGAACGCTCCCGCGTTCCTTCATACACAATAACTGAATAATATAATTTATTCTAAAAATTCCATACAATTCAGAAATGATAATATTGTTAATTTAATAAAATTAAACGGAAAATCGTTAGATAAGAATACAGAAATATTAATAAAAAAAAAAAAATATAAGACCAATGCTATCATTAACAGGAAATAATATAAAGATAATTAATATAGACAATAAAAAATTATTCATGCTATACATAGATTCATCTGTGTCATATAAATTAATTAAAGAAGGTTTAATACAATTATTAAATAAATTAAAAGCGTTATTAATTAATAAAAATATATGTATTTATAGAATTTCTAAGGATATAGAAATTTTAAATATGAGTTGGTTAGAAATAGAGGAAATATTAAGAGAAATATTTAGTAATACAAATATAAAAGTAATAGTATGTTTAAATAATATTGAATACGTAAAAATTGAAGACAGGGATAGAATTTTCGACACATATCACTCCTCTACGATAGGAGGGCATTCACGTGTAAATAGAACGTACAATAGACTTAAGGAAATATATTTTTGGGAAAAATTAAAATAAGACATCCAAAATAGAATTAAAAAGTGTGAAGATTGTCAAAGAAATAAATTAAAACGGAAAAAGACTAAACAACCAATGATTATTACAGATACACCGGGGAAAACATTCGATAAAATCACGATGGATATTCTAGGACCATTAACATTACTAAAAATATTAATAAATATATTTTATTTATACAGGATCAATTATCAAAATTTTTAATCTTAGTGTGTTTAAAAGATCAAACAACAGAATCGGTTTCAGATGTTTTTATAAAAAGATTTATATGCATATTTGGATCTCCAAAGATAGTACTAACCGATAGAGGGGCAAATGTCACGAGTAAAATAATGAAACAAATAGCTAAAAGATTAAAATTTGATAAAATTGAAACTCCAGCTTTCTCTCCGCAATCTAATGGTTCATTAGAAAGAGCACACCACCCATTGTGTGAATATTTAAAGAATTTTTCTACAAAAAAATATGAATGAGATGAGCTATTAGATTTTGCCCAATTTCATTATAATACTAGTGTACATACTAGCCATCAATTCACACCATATGAACAAGTTTTTGCCTGCCCTGCTAGAATTCCATCTAGTAAACCAGTAAAAAAATCTGAATTATTACCAAGTTATAATGGGTATTTAGAAAAACTGATTAATAATATGAGAGAAATTGCTTTAATAGCAAAACAAAAATTAATAATGTCAAAAGAAAAATCAAAAATAAATTATGACAGATTTGTTAACCCAATAGAATTTAAAATAGGAGATAAAGTATGGTTAATCAAAGAACCTAAGCCAGGGAAACTTGAAAAAGATCATTATCATGGCCCTTTTATAAAAATAATAATGTTGTCATAGACTATAAAGGAAAGGCAAAAACAGTGCATTCGAATAAATTAAGCCTTGTTAAAAATAAAGAATAGTAACATAAATATCTTACAGGAACTGGATATCATGTATCTTTCAATCATTGTACTTCTAACGCTTTTTAAAACAAATCACGACGATAGAATTACTACAGTTAGTAGAATCTAGAAGTAGCCGAGTTATTCAATGCAAAATAGAGATTAGTCGTACAATTTATAATTGCGGAATGTTTAGTCATCTAGGTCCCGTCGAAAACGGATTACAGGAATATTTATATGAGGTTAGTGCAGAAAAATGTAAATTTATTCATGAAACGGGGTTATTGAAGTATGATAATTCGTACACAATAGCGGATATTAGAGTAAATGAGACAAAAACCGTAGGAATTGGTCCCGCACGTAAAGTAATAGGAAGATCGTGTTCAGAAGGAATATTCGCTGATAGCTACGGAAGCTGGGATAAAGTTTTTGTTCAAGGCATTATAAAAATTACACTTTCCAAAGAATATGCAAAAGGCAACCTGAATAACAACAAAATACATTTAGGTTCAGGAACAGTTTGCAAATTCTCCGATGAACATTGCATAGATATACAAGCGCGTTACACCTTTTGGATACACTTCTCAGATGAAAATGGTCTTGCTAATAAATATGATATTTTATACAGTCGTACCGTAACAAAGACTTTATCTCACAATAATGAACTTATTTATACTGTAAATACATACGATTTAACTTTCTCATTAACAGCGATCGAAATAATTAAATTTTGCGACCGAATTATAATGAAAACAGAACATCCAAAATTGTTTATTTATGAGAAAGTAGATAATATTTTGTTTGATAATGATATTAGAGAGGAAAGAGATTATGTCAATATAAATATTTTTTCTTATATTAATGCAAAATTCTTACACGTAGAAAGACTTTTTAGAATGCAATTTAAAAGTATACATTTAAATATGTTAACAAAAATGTTCGAAGTAGAGAGGAGAGAAATACAAAATTCCTTATCGTTAGCATCCAATTCTCCAGACGAATTTGCCTACAATATAATGCAGAAACCAGGATACCTCGCGAAAATCGCGGGAGAGGCAGTACATATAATAAAATGTACACCCATAAATGTAAAAATGCATGATACAAAAAAAAGAATGTTATGAAGAACTTCCAGTTATAGCAGGTAACATAACATGGTTCCTCACACCGAAAACACATATGAGGCGTTTCACGTCAACTGTTGAAAGGTTTTCTGCGAGAAATAGAATGCGAAAGAGTAAACGCATCGCCTTTCCGGCGCGCGGGACTATGCGGTACAGCGCGCGGGCTGCGCTTGCCTCGTTGCCTAATAATAATCTTTTATAATCTTTAATTCTTTACCTGTTTTTTGTTTTATTCTTAAATAACGCATGGAATAATATTTTATTAATTATTTCATAAAAAAATAAAATGTTTAAATTAACGTTTGTTTTTCAGTGTAGATAATTTTTTTGTTTTTGATTTCACAGCTTTCTTAGGGAAGATTTTATACTCAGAACTAAGAGATGTTTTTTTGAGCTTCAATGTACTTTCATCTATTGGAATAATAGCATGGTACAGTAACGTGCCTGGTATAGATTTAACCTTGTGCAGTCTTGGTTTTATTTTCAAAACCGTTTCTTCATACGATTCTTTACTGCTATAAAAAACTTTCGTTTCTTTGCAGTAATCTTTAGCCCAGTTATACAGCTCTTCTGGCGTTAAAATATGATTACTAGAAGAAACTTGTAAACTACCATCGCACGTACCTTTGCCAAGTGCTGTGGCATGGAAATGCCACTCAGCTGTAACTCCAAAATCTTTCTCGTGAAAAAGAAGATTTTGAAAATTGAATTTATTTTTAAAATGCTGACCTGCTCCATCAGTCAAATAATAAACTTTCTTGACTGCAAAATTAGTTTTAAGATAAGATATTACTATTTTTTGATATTCATAAACGGCTATGGTATCATGATTTAAGTTGTCGGAAATCACAGCAATGCTTACATGTTTGAGTTCATCGTTTTGTTTATAGTACACTATAACTGTAAAAACTGTAGCTTGGTTGTTATTCCAGTGGAAGGATTGTGTAGAATTTTGTATAACGAAAGCATAATTTTCTGCAAAATCGCAACACACGAGAAATTCTCCTTCTTGAAGATTGCTTTTTACTAACGTGATTTTTACAAAAAGTGATTGTTTCTTAGCAAAAAAATCGTGAGTTTTTAATTTCATTAATTTCTCCCCCAGTATGTCCACAAATTTGTGCACATTTAGAGTTTTGGAAGCTATTGTACACCTATCTGTTTGAACCACGATTGATACTCGATTTGAAAAATATCATTTTCATCAAAACATTTAAGTAAATGTTTTCGTAAAATAGACGTGCTGGGGCAATCCAAACATTCACCCAAATAACATTGTAACGTCCGTGTTACAATGTCGCGAAAACTATAAAGTTAACGCGATAAATATTCCAGTTTCGGTTTACGCCTACACGTAATAACCACGGGAGTAGGAACGCGTCAAAATAGTTAATCGGACAGGTAAATTAAACAATGATAATTCGCGATACTAATTAAGCGGCAAGCGACAGCGTCAGCGAACAATTTACAGTTCGCAGTTTTAACATACGCAGTATGTCTGATTGTCTTCAAAGCCTTCCTTTCCAAACTTTAGGTGCAAGATGTAACCTCTTCCTGTTCGCTCTGCCTTGGCCTGCTTAGTAGCGGGCAAAGTAAGTAGTCGTCGTTTTCCATTCCACGACTTTCTCGTCCTCGGTAAATTTGAAAGCGTATCCACGATTATTAAGCTCGTTTAGTCAACGCATATTCCCTCTCTTGCCATGCCGATGGACCGGTCGTCAGTATTTGGCCAGTAGCTTCCAGGCATCTCCTCCCTTGAACAAATTAACACTTGCCTTATTATGAGCAGATGCAATTGCCTCCTGTTCATCGCCGCGCCCTGATTCTCCTTCACTGTGGCCATACATGAGCCGTACCACAGCGAACCACAGAAAAATAATTCGCAGCAGCTTAAACTGCAGACGGTTGCCTCTGGTTATTCCCTTCGGTTCCCGCTCGTCGACTTCAATGTTTGCCTTTGGAGTGCGTCTACCTTGCTCTACTAGATTTGTGTTACTTCTACATACCTCATAACAACGGCAGTTCGTCAGATAAAGTGAATCCGTAAGGCTATGCGTATCCCCTTTGGTCGTTGACGTCCAAGGTCGTTACATTGCTTGAAGTTCACGATGAGACTCCACCATAGCTGAGCGAGGGCATAAAGTCATACGAGCTGCGCTGCCGGCGATTACTAAGTATTGGCAGGCAAAGTGTAGTGTCGTAAGGTTGCAATGGGACGCTGTGGCTGGCATAATAGCTGGTGAATGAACACTCCCTCGACCGCTTGGTTTCAATTTGGATGGGATAGGAATATTAGTAAGAAAAAGGAAAATTGGAAGGAAAGTATCGTACCCTAATCGACTTCTTCTTTACTGACAAATTTGCTCTACCCAAGTTTACAAATTCCCTATTGATAATTTTTATACTAAAATTCATAATTTTTATACCATATAATAACACCATATTTATTTTCTTCCCCCCTATACTGGCGTTGGAGATGTGCTCGCCTCGCTTAATTCTGAGTAATACGATACTTACAAACCCCTTACAAAATTGCAACACAAAGTAGAGTAATACAGTACTCCTATACGAAATTGCGATCCAAAACTTAATTTTAATCTTTATTTTCAAGTAAGCGAAAGACTAAAGAGATAAATATTTCTACAAAGCTAACAATAATCAGAATAAGAAATACAGAAAGTACTATGTATAACAAATCTTTTGTTGAAATCTCATTTCGAAAGTTAATCACGTGAACACTATGCTAATTTTCGAAGTTTTATTTAATAGATAATTCTATGTGCCAGTTTCATTTCACATTAGGTAAGTACCACAATGTCCCAGTCATTATAGACATCGTTGAATTCCACACATTCGTCAATTCGCATTCTACAATTCTTTGGAAATTCAACTATTTGACAGTCCGAAATCGAAATTTTATAAACTTTCCGGAATAAGCAACTTCTAACCTAAATTCGCTTACAGTCGAAACAAGCCATAATATTCTTTTGAAAATAACGCTCTTTTCTTTGTGAAAACTATATGTTACCTATATGGTAAATTATCATAATTAGTTTTTGATAAGAACATTTTCTCACAAGACATAACATTTTTAACATAACACTGATTTTCACAAAAAAAGCATTTCTTTCATTACATATTCTTTCATTGATTTAAGCATAAATAACAGTTGCCCATATCAGCCACTATCATAAGTATAGTCCGCTTGCAGTTATATAATAAACTCAATTAGTGTTTTGTTATCCGGATTTAGTCTGAAAAACTAGAAAAGATTGCATTGCGTACACAAAAAGAAGTGTCCCTATTTGTAAAAGGTACAACCAGTTCAATACATAATTCACTACTTACACTATATTTACTTTCACAACCCAATCGAATAAAATAGATCGAACTTTTGACAGATAAAACTACAAAGCTAAACTTTTCGTATCTCTTATGCTTAGCAAAGATTTATTTAATTCCGTCGATGTAAACGAACAGCACCTTTTGGCGATCCAGTAAATCGCATAAGTTCGATACGAGCTGTTTAGTTTTGAATACAATATCCATTAACGCGTATAAATTTTTCAAGCTAAAGTCAAGATTGACTTCTGTTTTTGTATTTTCCAATCAGAAATTCTTTTACTTTATTATCCAACCTTTCAAACTATTTTGCCATAGCCGTTCTCTCGCTTGCGTAATCATTCTCTATTATATAAATATAGGTTCTTTTTCACCCGTCATAATTTTTACCTTGTCGTCTCGCGATGTCCACATTGCCCTATTAATTTCTTTACAATTTTCTAACAAATAGCTAGTAGGTGGTACATTGTACTTCTCCCCCTTGAGACAACGGCAAGGTCATAAAATAACTCACTCTTTTTCAAATTATTAGTTAGTGCGCCTAAACTATGCAAATCTACCTATATCTAAGATTTTTATTAAGTATGTTATCGTGTCATCGGATTCATTTAATTGCTGATACGCGTCTTGTAAAGTAATTTTTCTTCATCCAATTTCGCTGGTTTAAATTACATCTGGTACAAATTCGCATTTTCAAATGCCAGTCCTGGATTGGTGTCGATTGCATAATAGTAAAGTAGCCCATCCCTTGCGCGGATGCTAGAAAGGACGGCAGAAATCCGGTGACTTCGATTAATAGTTTGACGTCCACTGCTGCTCGCTTTAAATTACCATTTGTTCTAAAAAATTTCAAAAGAACTAAGTTAAAACTGCTAAGAATTAAAAACCCATTGTGTGTACAATTTTGAAGAATCTTTATCTGCAAACATGAAAGTAATATGTTACTTTATTAGTCCGAAAACTGGTATCAATTTCAAAGTTGTTGCAAGAATGAACAGCAACGTCCTCATCTGTAAACATGAATAAAAATGTTAACTTTCTAACTTACGTTAAGCTTAACTTTTTATTCTTACAAGCTTTCGGACTCTGCGTGCGGATTAATATGCGACAAGCGTAAGCGATTACTATGCACGACTTTGGTCTTATTTTCCTTAATTTGAATTTTTACATTGCCATTTTCCCAGATTTCAATTATTAAGTAAGGGCCAGAATATTGATTTTCAAATTTATGCGGCTTTGGCCCGGCTCTGCAACCACACAAAATCGCCTATTTTGAAATTCTTATGATTTGATTTTTTATCATAATATTCTTTAGCTCTTTGTTTAGCCGATAATAGTTTTTCTTGTGCGGTTCTTTGGAGACAACTCAATCTTTCGACCAAAGTTGTCATGTACCCCGCGTAAGTAGGCAATAAATCTTCCGGCTATAAGGGGTCGCTCGAGGGCACTCTCGCCAGGCGCCCGAACACTAACTCGAACGGAGTGCGCTGGGTTCCTTCATGTTTGCCCGTGTTGAAATTAAACATTGCCAACTCAACCCACTCGTCCCAATCTAAATGTTTCGTGGCAAACATTTTCAAAAATTCACTAAGTGGCGAGTGCGAGCGCTCTAAAGAGCCGTTAGATTGAGGGTGAAAAGCGGTAGTTTTTACTTGCTTAATTTTAAATCGTTTTGCAACGCGCTTAACTAATTTACTAAGAAAATTGGTGCCTTGATCGGTAAGCATAGCTTGCGGCGCGCCAAAAGTGCAAATAAAGCGTTTGATAAAAGCATCTGCTACAGTAATGGCAGTCTGGTCTTTTAAAGGGACTCCCACCGAGAATTTTGTAAATTGATCCTGCATAGTTAAAATGTACTCGGATTCGTCTTTAGTTCTCGGTAACGGTCCTACGATGTCCAAACTAACCGTGAAAAATGGAATACAAGGGTGGTCCGTTATAATCATTTTCTGTTTTGTTTCGACCCGCACTAATTTTTTAAGCTGGTAAGGAATGCATTTTTGAATGAAGGCTTGTATGTCCTCCTTTAAATGCTCCCACTGATATTTATATTTTATTCTATTCAAAGTTTTAGTTACTCCTTTGTGTCCACCCGCCGCCAACAATGAGTTTCGTGAATTATATCCGCTCTTTTACTCGGCTCCGGGTGCTGTATGAGTCCACGGCAAATAATTATTTTAACACTATTATTACCTAATTCACGTCTTAAAGAGGCCAAAATATCTTTAAACTCAACATTTTCGATATTACTGCTCCTAGCCATACTAAAAGAAGCAATTTGATTAATATCTAAAAATTTTGCTAACTTCCTAAGTAACTGGGCCAAAATTTCTAAGCTATCCCATAAACTATTTTTACCTTTGCCCCTAAGTGGTAATACAAAATGCATTTTTTTATTGGCCTTAATGATTTTAGGCTCTCCCGTTACTAAATTCTCGAAATGCGGAAGCTTCCCTAAATCCTTTAATTGCCTAGACCCCTCATCGAGCGGTTCTCCGTCCGTGCTCACAAAATAAAGGTAACTATCCTTCCTCATAAACAATTTCTCTCTACAATAGATTATATTGTCTTGAGGACCGACCGCTTTCAGCGCGACACTTTTTTCATTGACCGCGTCCTCGTCCCCGAAAGTCATGTCGGAAAAGGGACCTTTAAACACCGAGATGTTGTCGCACCCGGATGCTTCCCGGCACGCGGGCTCTCCTAACATAACCGTTTGCTCACTTTCCTCGGGCACGAACGCAGAGACAGATGGCGAGATTGGTCTGTGCAGCGTTTCTTTTTTATTGCTATCCGCAGCTTGCGGTACGAGAGACGCAGACGTCTCCTTATCTTCGACAAAGGACGCGCATTCCTGAACCTCTTCGACCGCGGGGGCTTCCTTTCTTTTACGCGGCGCGAGAGCTTTAATGGCTTGCTTATACTTTTCAGTGGGTTGGCGGCCCGCACGCTTACGCGTGGCCATTGCATGCAAGGTGGGCGCACCGTCCCCCTGCTGGGTTTGCCGTTCCTGGGGCGGCTCTATTGTCTGTTCGCCAGCGACAGCATGGCGCCCCTCTCCCCCTATGCTGACTGGTGTAGCTACGAATACTTTTTCTATAATCGGGTTGTGCGACAGTGCGTCCGCGTTCAGATTTAATTCACCTTTCTTATAGAGTACATCGAATTGATAGTCTAAAAGTTTTAAACGCGAACGCGTGACTCTAGATCCTGGATCATTATGATTGTTCAACCAAACTAGCGGCCTGTGATCAGTAATTCAAGTGAATTTATTCCCGTATAAGTAAGGTCTGAATTGCGTAATAGCGTACACGATTGCTAATGCTTCTTTTGAAAACGTACAATAACTCTTTTCTGCTTGATTCATCGTGCGCGACACAAAGGCTATGGGACGATCTTTTCCAATTTCTCCTTGCGATAAAACTGCCCCGATTGCGTACCCGCTAGCGTCGGTAGTTACTAAAAACTTTTCTTCGAAATGCGGATGCGCTAAAACCGGTGGTTCGCATAATTTATCACGGAGAGTCTCAAATGCCGTTTGCGCGTTCTCATCCCAAACAAAAAGTTGTTCTTTTCTAAGAAGGTCAGTTAAAGGCTTGGCTATTCGTGCAAAGCCATTAATAAATCGCCTATAATAACCAGCTAGTCCTAAAAATTGTTTAATATTTTTCTGATTTCTAGGCACTGGAAATTCTTTAACTGCTTTTAGTTTTTCCGGGTCCGGGCGTAAACCGTCACCGTTAATTATATGTCCCAAATAATTAATTTCCGGTTTAAGAAATTCACATTTTTCCGGTTGCAAAACTAAATTAGCATGGCGCAGTTTTTCAAACAACTTTTCGATTGTTTCTATGTGCTCGTTAAAAGTTTTAGAGTAGACGCAAATGTCATCAAAAAAATGAACCACGTTTTTCATACCAGCAATTACTTTAAGAACGAGTGACAAAAATACCGGAGCGCTTGTCTTTAATCCAAAAGGCGATCAAACAAAATGAAATAAACCGAGCTCACAAGAAAAAGCTGTTTTTTCTCTGTCCTCAGCTTTAATTTTAATTTGATGATAACCCGCGTATAAATCGAAAACTGAAAAAAATTTGGCATCACCAAGCTGATCCAAAATATCCGCTATGTTCAGAACCGGATGATTGTAATCGGGTATAATGGCGTTTAACTTTCTAAAGTCTACTACTACCCGAAATTTTTTCTTGCCGTCGGGTCCCGGTTTTTTGTCAACGCAGAACACGGGCGCCGAGTAGGCACTTGTTGAAGGTTCGACGATGCCTTTCTCTAACATTTCTTTTATCTGCCTATTGATCTCTTCTTTTAGAATAGGTGGATGTCTAAATTGTTTAATTCTAATTGGAATATTCGTTGTTGTGGGTATTTCGTGTTCAATTACATTTGTCGCGGGCATAATATCTCCCGCTAAATAAAATCAATCCGAAAATTTCACAAGGAGTGACTCAATTTCGGCTAATTGATTAGGTGACAAATGCTTAAGACGTAAAAGCTCTCTTAATTTAGTCACCCTCTCATTTCCTAAAAGGAAAACCGTGTCTGACATGCACATAATTTGATGGTCGCGTGGCTCCCCTATTTTATGGCTCCGCCATTCTACCCTAATTTGGCTACTTAAGTGCGGAGGGTGCGGCCTATGCTTCCATACTGACCAGACTACTCCATTTATATTTCTTTTAATTTGATGTAGCATCTGGCGTAAAGTGCATAACATGTCAGAGGTCACCTCGCCCTCCGACACGCGATACTCTCTCATTTTCTTAAAAATAGGAATGGCCGTGAAACAAGTAACATTTAAAGCGCAAGAGTATAAGCGTAATAATGAACTACTTTTCCATGCTTGCAAAAAGGTTAACTTCTCTAGCTTGACACGCAACCCCTCAAAAAGTGCGCCAGCTGAAAGTCTTCTCGAACTAAAGCATCAGACAATGCGCTGATTAATTTATTACTTCCGCCCTTCTCAATATTGCCGGACAACAACTTTTGCTTCCTCAATAAATTACTAATTTTGCTAAAACTATTCCTTTTAATTTTAGTTCTTTTATGAGTTTCATGCTTGTATTTAATACACGTAAAATTCCTTATTTTATTACAAACAAAATTTACTTTTCTCCTACTTTTATTCAATACCGTTTTTGCTCTATAATTTTTTATATTCAATCCAACATTACCCCTTGAGTGCTAACACTCATACTATTTTTACAAGCTAAAATTTCCGAATTTTTCTTATTTTCTACCACAATACATTTATTAACTTTACTTTCAAATTTAGCCCAATTTTTTACAAGAAGATCTTCACTAACTCTATTTTTCCAATTTTTATTTAACAAGTCCAAATACTGTTGAGATACGTTATTTTTTAACGTTTGCTCTCTAAATAAATTATTTCCGAATATAATCCTGTTCACTTTTTCCTTCAAACTTTTATTTTTACAAAACTTAGTTCTCAAATTTTGCTTTTTAGCTATTTTAACTAACCGGTTTTTAGTTTCACAATGCTTAACTTTCAAATCTTTATTTTTATCAATTTTTAAGTTTAAGCTTTTATTTTTACAAATTTCATTTTTCAATTTTCTAGTTTTTTCAAATTTCAAATTCAAATTTTGTTTTTACAAATTTTATTTTTCAAATGACTAGCTTCTTCAAAGTTCAAATTCAAGTTTTTGCTTTTATCAATTTTATTTTCCGAATCGCTAGCTTTTTCAAAGTTCAAATTCAAATTTTTGCTTTTACTAATTTTATTTTCCGAATCACTAGTTTTTTCAAAGTTCAAATTCAAAATTTTGCTTTTACAATTTTTACTTTCCAAATTACTAATTTTTTCAAATTTCAAATTCAAATTTTTATTTTCATGAATTCCATTTTTTAAATCAATTTTTTCCAAAACGTGCACAGTACAAATTTCAAATGGGGCGATACTTTTAAGCGAAGAAAGACAAATATGTGAAATAATTTTCTCATGCGAAGCAGGTAAATCGCTATAAACGTTCTGAGTGCTACACTCGCCTAAAACAACACTGGATTTGTGCGACCGAGCAGTTGCAACGGGATTTTTCGCGTGTCTGGAATTGCGCTCATCCCCCCACATCGTACCCTGCGTTACTTCCTTACGTCGTTCGGCTCGTCCCAAACTTACACTCTCTTTGTTTATTGGCCGTGCGAAATCTACACTACTCGAGCACCGTAAACTGATTACGTGAGAAGCTATTTCCAAAAAATTTTCTTCATAATTAATTTTTGCCCCGTATTTTCTTAACATTTCGCTGCCGATTAACCCGTCCTCTTCAATAGGAAAATCGTCAGGAACCAAATGAAAATACAATGTTAAATCGCGGAAAATCAAGGATATTTTCCCGCGCGAGTTAATCGATTCCTTAGTAATACCTTTAAGGTAATGTGTACTTACCGACAAATTTTAGAACATATATATCTTTTGCAAATAATAATAGAATTACTAAAAAAAAAAAATTGAGTTTAGTATTTATATATACGGAACGCCTGACAGAGCTGTTTTTCCAAAAATCTACTCAGAATTTATTTAATTAAATAAAAGCCGCAATGTCGATGAGTAGGGATCTGTAATACTTCGAATTTTGCCAGTTTTAAAACCAGCGTATCTCATGGAAATGCTGATAGAATCGCACAAAAAAAAATCTGAGCATAGTATTTACATACACGGAGCGCCTGACAGAATTGTTTTTCCAAATAAACGTTCGAATGTTTATTAATTAATAATGAAATTGGGTTGATTTTGAGGTTCACATCGCCTTAAGTTCAAGAATTTCGTTTTCAAAAACAATGGCCTTACTAGGTTTTTTACTAATTTTAAGCAACGACGGGCCTGCCCCCGTATCTAACATTAATTTGAGCGATACCTGATAATTTTCAAATGGCAATTCTATTACAGGTGACTTACTATTAAGGTGATGTTATATACCGACATAATTTTAAAAAGAGTACATCTCATGAAAATACCAATAGAATCATCCACAAAAAATTCTGAGTGTAGTATTTACATATACGGAGCGCCTGACAGACGTGTTTTTCCAAAAAAATCATCAGAGTTTATTTAATTAAATAAAAACCGTACTGTCGGTAAGTAGAAATCTGCAATTGTCCTATTTTTAAAACGAGCACAGCTAACGAAAATACTAATAGAATCGCTCAAAAAAATTTCTGAATATAGTGTTTACGTGTCCGGAGCGCCTGACAGTCGTCTTTTTCCAAATAAACGTTTGAATGTTGATTTAAAAAATATTAAAATCAGGGTATCACATCACCTTAATACTCAACAAAATGGACTTTCGCGCAAATTTTAATTCTGATTTGTGTTTGATTGGTGTGGGCGCGTGCTTTCTGATTGCCCCCAGGTCGCGCCCTGTGCCGCGGGGCTGTTCGCGTTTCCCGCTTCACGTTGCAATTTTTCTCTACTTTTTCTTTCCAATATTTGGCATTCATTCTTCCAGTGTCCCTCTTTTTTACAATAATTGCAAATTTTAACAAAATTATTGATTTGATTCGATTGTGCCACTGCGGGACTGTGCGATCGCGGTCTATATTGATTTTGTGAGACTTGGGGCGTGGCTGGCCGCGCGCTAGCCAATGGGTTCGCGGCTGGTGCCGAGACGCGCGCTTGCGTGGCTACGGGCTGCGCCCCTGTAGTCGGCTGTGTCGCAGGTTGCTGTGTACCCGGGGGTAACAATGATTTTAAAGTCCAACAGTTTTTCGCGATGTGATTTCTTTTGCCACAATATTGACAAATTTCTGTCGGTTTATTTTGAACAATTTTAACTTCAGCTAATTCTGCCTTCAATTTGTTATTTTCTTGATTTAATTTACTTGTAGGCGTTGGTTCGGTTTCCTCTAAATCTGTAACCTCACGCTCTATTTCTATTGCTTTTTCTACGGCTTCCTGAAAAGTTGCGGCCACCCCCATGCGCCTCTTAATTTGCCAATCCATACCGAGTACAAAAAATTTTAATTTATCGGCTTCTACATTTTGTATGAACCCCGCATCATCCCTTTTTTCTCTTTTTGCGGCCTCTTTTAATTCTATTGCGATACGCCTAACTCTGTTTGCAAATGTTATAATGTTTTCTTTTTCTCTTTGCCTGGCCGCGGCTAATTCCCCCATCAAGGTGTGATGTGTTTTATACGATCCGAAATTTGCCTCAAAATATTTAACTAGATCCGTCATATTAAAAAAAACTATTTCCTCCATTGACTTTGCTGCTTCACCCGTTAGCCGTCGTCTAATTAATTTTACCAAGTCGGCTTCGTTTGCTGCCGGAATCATGCTAATGGCTTCTCTTAAACCGAATAAAAAGGTACTAAGTGGAATATTGCTACCGTCAAATTTTGGTATGCAGTCTAGTGCATCTTTAATCGACAAATTTTTTAACGGAGTTAAAGTTGCATTTGGACGAAAAGAATTCATTGTTGTTGGCAGTGTTGTTCTAAGATTCGTAACTAAAGGCGTACTGTGCCCCCTTCCCCCTGCTACGTGCGGAGTATAATTTGCCGAATTTAATAAGTTTGTATCAAAATTCACTTTATTTTGTATATTATCCCCGTCTATTGTGTTTATTACCGTTTTATACTGCGCAACTTCACCGTCTTCACTTAATTCTTGGTCGGATTTGACTAGAGCTGGAAGTTTTTCAGTAATCAAATGTTTATCCACGCTCGAGATTGCTTCCATAATTTCAATAACACTAATATTGTGATGCATAAATTCACGTAAAATGTCTATCATAATTTCGTCTTGACAAATTTTTTCAACTAATGCCCTATCCACGGTTTGTGCGAGAGACAACTGCAACTTCTTAACATCCCGAATTCTTTCCGGCTTTATTTCCGATGCCGATTGATATCTAGCCCTGAGCACTGCTACTAACTCGTTGAGCGTAGCCGTTATTAATGTAGGTTCCTCTACACTAAGGTATTTCCGCAAAATCTCAGTTGCTTCTGAATTCCTAGCGACCGCACCGTTTGAAGCTGCCATTTTAATAATTTATTTATATTTTTCTTTTGAACGTAAGAAACGAAGAGAAAAAGAAAATTTTTATAACTGTGGTATGTATGTATATATAAAAAAAAATTTTCACTATTTTCACTTTTATCCCGGAGGTGGGCCCCCAATTGTAACGTCCGTGTTACAATGTCGCGAAAACGATAAAGTTAACGCGATAAATGTTCCAGTTTCGGTTTACGCCTACACGTAATAACCACGGGAGTAGGAACGCGTGAAAATAGTTAATCGGACAGGTAAATTAAACAATGATAATTCGCGATACTAATTAAGCGGCAAGCGACAGCGTCAGCGAACAATTGGAGTGACAGAGAAAGAGAAAGGATAGCGATCTTCAGAGTTACTTACTTTGGGGCGGTTGCGGTTGGCTCGTTCTCTCAGTTAGCCCTCGTCAGTCTCAGGACCCAAACGCAGCGGGCGATTCAAATGGCAGAAGGACAGGATTGTGTAAATAAAGTAACACTCAAAAATGCAATTATGTGATGTTTATTAATTGCATAAAGTTACGTTAAAACTGTTACACACTGATTGTAGTCGAGATATAATATCAACAATTATTCGCGAGACTACAATCAGAGAAGCTTACAAATATTTTAAGTTAATTCCACACGGAAATATTCTAAGTCAATTATACTCGAAATTATTCTAAGTAAATTCTACTCGAAATTATTCTAAGTAAATTCTGCTCGGAAATATTCTAAGTTAATTCTGCTCGAAAATATTCTAAGTCAGAATACAAAATGTCGGAAATTATTCTAAGTCCAATTGTTACAATTAAATAGTCGTCGATCAAGGGCTTCGCCCTTCGAAACAAAAAGAACAAAAGCTTCTGTCTCGAGTGGAGGCGCGTCGCGGCTTTTATACCCGCGCATGTATCTAGGGCAGATGCAAAGGTAAGGGAGTGTAGGGTATCTCATCTTTTGCATGGGGTGGCAAGGACGCGGGTGGGGAACTCGGGTTCGAATGTGGCGCTGCCAAGGACAACGGTTGGATCGATAGGCGGTACGAATACGGGTAAGGTAGGATTCGTTACCATGCGAACTGTGGCTCACGCAGGTAACCCAGTTGCTACCATGTGGCGTTACTGACAGGAAATAGGACTCATGATAACATGAAGGAAAAAAGGTTGAAGGGTGGTAAGGATAGATGGTAGCACGGGTGTCAAAAGTAGCGGTCAGTCATGCTCGACGTGACATCATATATCGTGTGTATCATTACACACAATTGCTTGGATGCAATTGTGATAGTTTTTCAGGGGCAATTGGGTGTCTTTAGTTAAATTTTCTATGTCCATAGCACTTAGCATGAGCTTCACATTTTCGTGATGCCCACACACGCATACATTATGTGTATCGCTACTCCCAGCTAAAACACAATATGGTGGTCTCAATTCTGTAAATTTCGTAAAACCAATGTTAACGTACTCATTTTCTTTTTTATAAAAATTATACAATTCATTTAAATTACCAAGCAGTAATCTTTTTTGAATATGTTCTCTTTTGCCATTACTCTGTTTAATAGATAGATAATCTTTTGAACCCGGCATGATTTGACTTACATCATCTCTCTCATAAAAAGATTTGATAGAATTTACAGTATCAGCTGGAAGTAGTTTGTCACGTTTCTTAGCAGGTATTGAAAATATTCCGCTATTTGCTACCAAATCTTTCGCTTCACGAGCCTCCCGTTCACTGCAATTGAATTCTCGCATCAAGTTCTTACGAGACCAAAACTCCGGTACAAGAGTTAATAGCTGAATTCTTTCTTGCTTATTTGTTAACCGCCAGCTTTATGATATTTATCATCGCACACTATTTTAGCTTTTTTAGCATCAGTTTGAGGTAAATTTGGTTTCTGATTATATAGGTTAAACATATTTTAGCATTTTCAGGTACTAAAGGAAATACACTTCTTAAAAGTGTTGGAAAATCAGTCAAATTCTTAGATGCAGAGTGATCATTTTTATTTAAAGGATTTATACATTTTAATTTCCAATGTGAATCCATTTTAATCGTTTATAACAGAAATGGCAAGTTTTTTCTTTGCTATCAACGACAAATTCGAAAAAATTCGAGGAGGAAAAAGATAAAAAGTTATGGTAATTATATACTTTTGACGTGACAGTTTGCATACAGAGTAAAAAGTGTGGACGCCACCTACCGAATGAAAAATAAAGGATTCCGTGTCGCACGGCAAACCGCGCTGTACCGCACGTAGCGTAGAATATGCTTTCGCCCTGCCGTGCATATAATCTTTCGCGTTTTATTTGCATAGCATAAAACATCGTGGACACTTTTTGGGAAATATCCTTTCCTACCTAAAAAAAGGATAGCTTTCAATATTATGGGTAAAACAAAATACTAAAAATATACTTTTCGAGATATAGCACGTAAAAAAACAAAAAAGTTATCTACACTGAAAAACAAACGTTAGTACAAGACTTTGCACATATTGCTGTTAATTTTGAAATTTTATTTTTTTATGAAATAATTAATAAAATATTACTCCATGCGTTATTCAAGAATAAAAAAAAAAAACAGGTAAAGAATTAAAGATTTTAAGATTGTTATTAGGCAACGAGGCGAGCGCAGCCCGCGCGCTGTACCGCGTAGTCCCGCGCGCCGGAAAGGCGATGCGTTTAGTCTTTCGCATTCTATTTCTCGCAGAAAACCTTTCGGGTACTCTTGGGAAACTATCCTTTCCTACGTAAAAAATGCTCATCTTTCGATCTAGAGGGTAAAAAAAAATATTAAAAATACACTTTTTAAGATATAACACGTTTTGTACTTTTTGAAGGCGAAAATGGAAAATTTCGGGAAAACTGCCTACACCATTGGAAAGCCGAGGAAAAAATACATCGGAAATACTTATCATTACATTTTTTCAAGTAGGTTTTAGTATCGTAAACATGAGCTAGATATAGCACGATTTGGCGCTCGCGCGCCGCGCTGGGACATTTGATGTGAAATGTCTCATATATTAGTGAAAACAGAAACTCAGGTTGACTGCGACACTATTATTCCTCCTTACTACAAAATAGATGGAAGTTGGATAAACTTGTTGCTGAAACCAAGAATAATAGAGAAAAATATTACAACTTTCAAATCACGAATTTAGAAGGACTGGGAACTAGAAAAACTAAGCTCACTGGCCACCAGTGGAATATACTCTCAGCAAGATTTAGAGAAATTCGAGGATAGACTACTTTTTCCACTTGAGAAAAAAGCAATCATCAACACAATAACACACATCACACAGAGTTCAGGTTCTGTAAAGGACGATATTATAAAAAATATGCTCACAGAAAATACACTGTCGCATATTGCCGAAAATACCTGGAACAAAATTGTTGAAAAGTACGAAAAATATGGAATGATAAGTTCTGGAATAATAATGACACTTCTAATGTGTCAATTCATTAAAATAATAGTTAACCTAGTAACACGAGGATGTGCTCTACACTCATTATACGGATGGTTAATGAAATTACTCGAAGGTATTTTTAGTTCAGTGACACATTTGTTGGTAGTATTAAATAAAAATAATGCTGTTCAAAATATAAGGAAGTCAGCTAGAGAAGAGTTTGAATTGCAAGAAGTTGTAATCCATAGACCAACTATATCTAATCCAATATTAAAAAATTCAACTATTCAAAAGAGGGTAGAATTTGAACGTCCACCCCCAGAAACACCAAAATTTCAAAAATGCAGACCCCTATCTCCAATTCCATTATCGGCCCCTACTACAAATGCACAATGTCAAGGGAAAGGAAAATCTATAGGAATATCTGTATTTGCACTTTAATTAATATGAAAAAAAAAAAAATCTGAAATGTCATTCTTCCCTGAAATAAATATTATCTTAAGGGGGGAAGGAATGTAATGTAAGAAAACACTAACTAATGTAAATAATATTTATTTCATGAAAACAGTAATTTATAGAAAAACAAAATTTTAACCTGAAGGGCGCAAAAGAAATTGACCTATACCACTTGAGTTTAAAATCTAGAATTAAAATTAAGGAAAAATTAAATTCCAACAGAAACCTAATTATTAACTTTAAATTAAATTAATTTAATTGTAAGAAAATGTAATTATTAATTTTAAGTGTAACTTAGTAATATTAATCTATAAAGAAAAGGAAAAATAGGGATAACAGGAAAGGTCGTGAAATAAAAACTGAAGATTATAAGACAATATTTATTTTTATTATTATAAATAACATTATTACTACATATTATTACAATTATTAATTACAAATATTACAATTAATTAGGTAAATGTTATAATTCACTCTTAAAAATTAAGTCTTGTCCAATGAAGCAGGAGGCACCTTCACACGTTTGTATAAAGGTAATTCGTACTCGCCAGTCGACTACTACTTCCACCGTTCTAGGAGCTATGCGCCTCCCTGGTGGTCGTGTCTGCTGGCTTCGTATGGCTGCGCGGTTTGAAGAGGCTGTGTGGCCTTAAAAGACTGCGTGGCTACGAAGAGGCTGCGTGGCTACGAAGAGGCCGCGTGCTTCTTGGTTGATCACTGCAGAAAAACGGAGCCAGTGAGCCAGTACGATTTCTCGCGCACAACAACTAAAGCGCGGAACAACTGATAGACGGCGACAAGTGGCTTTTGACGCGTGCTACGGTCCACAATGGAGTGACCGCGCCCAGCATGCCGATGACCGAACGAGCCCTCGAGTCCCCGCGGCAAAGCACCACCACATCTCCTTTTTCGAGTACTACGCTTCCTCTATCTCTCTCGCTCTCTCATGACACCGTGAGGCGACGGCGTGCACGCTGGTGTTAATGTATGCACCTGCGCCTGATACCTCACCACATGACAGTTTTCCCCGCGAATGTTCGAACCCAACAACGAGGGAGATGAAGCGAAAATACTCCAGCCGTATCTTCAGAAGCTGGTTTCTCCACGTCTGAGAACGAACTTGGAAGAAAAACTGGAGAGATCAGGTTCACTTGGAGACTGGCGCCTCCACATGACAGAGAGAGAGAGGGCAACTACGAGGGATGCAGATACGGCCCTCTCGGATATGCAGTGCTGTCAGTATTTGCCGGGATGGTCGGAGCAGCGTCTTCTTCATCTGGATCGGGGTACGAGTGCAGCAATAGGAGCTCGCAATACTCCTTTACAAGAGGGCCCTCTCGGATAAGCAGTGCTGTCAGTATTTGCCGGGATGGCCGGAGCAGCGTCTTCTTCATCTGGATCGGGGTACGAGTGCAGCAATAGGAGCTCGCAATACTACTTTACAACAGGGCTGTCTTTGATTCAGAAGTAGTGTTATATTACCTAATTGTAAGGCTCAAAAGTGGGCGTTACAAACTCCCACTCCTAAGACCGAAGCGCGCCCCCGCGGTACGCGAAAGTTCTTAACACCCATATGACAATATTTATATGAAATGCCGCTTTTGGCGATTATATAATTGACGAAATGTCGCTTTTGGCGAGTTTGTGTCGCTTTTGACGAGCTCGTCATAACAGCAAAGATACCGGAGACCACTTTTGGCGAGTTTTATTAAGGGGGCTAGACACCTTTTTTCTCTGAAATAAGAAGTCACATTTTAATACATAAATGTAAACTAATTATTTCATACTTTTTACATATAAAAGTGGGTATATTTACCTTACCTTAAAACTTTCTCCGATGGGCCTTTTGTATGGTCCAGAACCATAGTCATCGATGAAACAAGTTTTTTCACTAACCGTAAGCTTCGAAATTTTCCTGTGGATGGATTGACTCAAGATTTGAACTAAATTTCTCCTGAATATTACAATTCTCATATGAGTATAGGGATTTAGGATTAAATGTCGGAAAAAATTTTTACATCAGAAAAATTATGAATAAATATAAAAAATTTAAAAAAATTAAAAAAAAAAACTCTTGAAAAACAGCACAATTTTTTTTTTCTAATTAGATCAAAAATCCCTACACTCATATGAGAATTATACTGTTCAGGAGTAATTTCACAGGAAAATTTCAAAGCTTACGGTTAGTGAAAAAACTTGTTTCATCGATGACTATGGTTCTGGACCATATAGAAGGCCCATCGGAGAAAGTTTTAAGGTAAGCTAAATATATCCACTTTTATATGTAAAAAGTATGAAATAATTAGTTTACATTTATGTATTAAAATGTGACTTCTTATTTCAGAGAAAAAAGGTGTCTAGCCCTCTTAATACTTCAGCCCCAGAGAGGGATATTATTTCTTTAGTCAAGCATAGGAGACTCTGGCTGAAAAAACTATAGCTCTCCAAAACGGTTCACCCACATACTTATATATCTACGAAGTTTGTGACTACTATACTTACATACTTAGCAACGTCGACTGGTACAGAAACGCTTCCTATTTTAACGCTAGGCGCTCTTACAATCGCACAAGATTCGCTCGCATTCGCACTCCATTCGCAAATAGTTTTGTACCGATTGTACCGCAGCTGATCATTGACTTGACAAATATTTTAATCGAAAACGTTATCTAGCGTTCGATTCAATAATGGTATTTTGCAACATAAAGGTATTTTGAAGATAAAGACTACTCTGCAAACTAAACAATGATTTTTGTTCTCGTTAATCAACCGAGGTGTTCTGCTGCACACAAAAAAAAATAGTTTCCATACAAAAAAAAGGTATTCTGCCAAATGAACAATGATTTGTTGTTCTCGATAAGTAACAAAAGTGTTAATACGCAAAAGAAATGATTTATAATAAAAAAAAAGTATTCTGTGAAACGAACAATAGTTTTCGTTCGGTTTACGCAAGCGACGTATTCTACAACGACAACGAACCTTTTTTTTCTGAGTGAACAATGGATTTTTGTTCTTATTAACGCAATAATATTGGGTTGATCTGGTAAGTGGCCGTAACAAGTTTGTGTTGAGACGGGGTGATAGACTTTCGAATCACCATGCTGAAGCTACGGTTAATGCACATTTTTCGTGTTCATGCGTAGCCATGTGGCGTACCTCATTCTGTTCTTACTCACCTCTATTACCAACTCGCCAATACGCTCTTCATTAACAACCCCCATACTCTCTATCCTGACAAATGGCAGTAAGTAGGCTCCCCATTACTACAATGGCAATGAGTTGTATGAGAGTTTACGCACAATTTTGGATATTTTTACTAATTGCAAAATAGTCTCGATATCATAACAAAAGTTTCGGTAAGTGTGTTTCGATAACCATGGGGTGGGTTGTTAAGCGTAATTTAATCACGAAAATTTCTACATATCATAACTATCTATCGAATCCTAGCAGCGCGGACCACAATTGTGCTGAGTTTTCTATTTTTGGCGATAGCGATGATTATGATTCTCGAAATCGATGCGTACCCCTACTATTAACACTATCCCTACCATCAATGGTAACCTATTCTATGTTAAAGACATGTTCAGCAATAGAGTCTTTAAGCAGTTATTTCGTATCCTACAAAAACGAATTATGGAACAAACCTACAACACCGACAATTGTGCCAGGGATGTTGCATTGGAGGAAGGGGATACGACGCATTTCAGATTCTCTGATACGGAACGTCTCTCTACTGTTTTCTCCACTCATCGACTAGAATTGAGGAGAAGAGGGCGGGGTTGCTTTTTTGGATATTCGACGACAGAATTCATAGATCCAAAAAGAAAAAATCCCTAACTGGACATGTAGCACCGACAATTGTGCCAGGGATGTCCTACTAGAGGCGGTGGTACGACACGTTTTAGGGCTTAAGCGTTATCTCCCTAATTTCACCCATGCCCTTAGCATCGACGACTAATGTGCTAAGAGCTTTTAATTGGGACTAGTGGATTGGTAGTCTATTTTGTATAGAGAGATTCCATAAGAATTTCAACAAGATCCATATGTTTCGATAAGATTGCGGAGTTTCGATAAGGTTTGGGTGTTTCGATAAAATTAAGGTGTTTCGATAAGATAAAGAAGTGTAATACCTGGTGAGTTTGGATCCGATCGTGACAATGCGGCTGCTTGCCGAAGCAGAAGGCATAGCGTATCGAATGCTTTCTGCTGCCCCCCTTCCCAAGACCAAGGAACATTCTTGTTAAGAAGTTCGTTTAAGAGGGATTTTATTTCAGACAAATCTTGGATAAACCCAGCATACCAATTTACCCTCCCCAAAAAATTTCTTAATTGTTTCCGATTTTTAGGGGTTCGGTAGTTCCGAATTGGTTGTTCTGTATCTCTATTCCTTTTTAACCTGTCCCTATTTGTAACGAAGCCTATATATCGAATTTCGGCACATCACAAACTGCAATTGTCCCAATCAACCTGCAACCCTACTTCTTTCAGTCTCGCGAGGACCTTCTCTAACAACCCTAAGTGTTGTTCAAAAGTATCGGTGGCAATAATGATATCGCCCATGTATACAAAGACTTTCGGGTGCCAATTTTGATCGATTATGTTACTCATTGCCCTTTAAAAGCTCGCTCGGGCATTTACTAGTGCGTCGGGAAGACGTGTGAACTGAAAGAGACCTTTGTCTGGTATTGCAAACGCTGTAAACTCTTTACTGGATTGCTCTAAAGGGATTCGATTATAAGCTTGTTTTAAATCGATTTTCGACCGACATTTCGTGTTTTCTAAATTGACCGGAAGGCTATCTATATGGGATAGGGGGCATGCATCTTTCTTTGTTACTTTGTTAAGTCATTGATAATTGATGCAAAGCCGAGTGGTGCCAACTTCTTTAGGTATGATGACGGCACAACTACTCCACGAACTTTGTGAGGGCTCGATTATAACCTCTGCCAACAATTGATCTACTTCTGCATGAGCAGCTACTAACAGCATTGGCGAAACATGTCTAGCTTTCTGTTTTATTGGTGGATGACCCTGTACGTCAATTTTATAAGGCGTAATCCGTGCAGCCTCTATTTTTCCACTGTGAGTATCGAGAAGTGGGTCTACTTCGACACGTAAGAGGATTCTTTCCTCCTGAGAAAACTCAGCAACCCTGTCGATGGTTGCTACTGCTAGGACTGTGCTAGGGTTCTGATTTTTGGGATAGCAGGGGTGAACGATATCTTTTAGAGTGTACCAAGTTCGATTTACGAAATTGATTCGCATTTGCAGGCGCTCCATAAGGTCCACTCCTAGTATAACGTCATAGTTAAGAGAATTCGACATCCTAATGCGAGTGGTGACTTCATCTCCGCCTATCGTGAATGTTAATTCTACCTCGCCTAATATTTTCACCGTTTAGCCGTTTGCCAGGACCATGTAGGTTGAACAGGGTGTTATTCTAGATTTTACTAATTCAGCTGGATTTGGACATAGGAACGAGGCTATGGCTCCACTATCGAGCAATGCTGGGAAGACACGACCAAGAATTTCGATACTAACATAGAGGCGATTGTCAACATGTCCTACTGCTGCCGTTTGATACGGTGGCGTTAATGTAAAACATGTTTTGGCTGAATTTTCCTCCGATTGAATCGGAGATCCTACTGAGGCTAACGCGCTACTATTCGATGATGACGAATTTTGTTTCTTATCCCCTTCTGCCGTCTCCTTGGTTGCGCTGCTGCAGTTTGGACACGTTGCGACAACAACTCCTGGGTGTTTGCAGCTGCAGCATAGTATTCCTTGCCTTGCTTTGCAGCCTCTCGCCCAGTGTCCTTGCTTCTGGCATACCTAGCATTTGTCCTCTGCTGTTATTTTTCCGTGGAGTTTGACTGGTCGACGGACTATTGTTCGATGACGCTGGTTGGCGTGCTTTCGTCGGCACATTCTTACTTCCCTGTGCCTTGATGGTTGGCTGGTCTGGCTTCGCTCTTGGGATTGTGCTATTTGATGGCGTGACGTTGCCCCGTTGTCGTTTCGATACAGGGTAGTCCTTGGAAACTTCGTTCACAGCTGCCATATTTTGTTCAACTTCGACTTCAGTTGTATTTATGACCGCTGCTTTCGTACGCTTTTTCATTTTGTATGCAAAATTCGGAAAGAGCGACGATTCGGGAGGTGGTGGGGGACGATAAGTTTTTTCTCTTTCTCGCCTTACCTCCTCTCTTTATCCCAAGATCTGCAGTTCTTCAAACGTTTTGAACTGGTCCCTAAATATAAAACAATAAAGCGAAGGGTGTAAGCTTCGATAGGCTCTCTCGAACTGTGCCTCCATGGTCATTTTCGGTACTACTTTATCTAACACCAATCTCAAATTAGAACTAAAAATGAAACTGGTTTGTCTGGCCCTTGAGTCCTCGATCTAATTTCTTCTTCCAGACGAGCTTGGAAATCAGGGACACCGTATTGCAAACGAAGAGCTGCAAAAAAGTCGGTTATGGATCCCCAGTTTTGACTCAATGGCCTAATCCAAAAACGGGGACTACACCAGCCATAATCGACGGAATCAATTTCAAATTTCACTATCTGTGCTACTCAACGAGTACTGGCACTCTTTAATTCTTTCTATGAATTCCTCGACGTCTTCTTTATACTCCCCAGAGAAACTGACCTGCCACTTTTGCAATAGAGTGCATGTTCGAGTTTTTCTCTGAAATGTGGTTTCAAGATTCGAAGAACGTCTTTAAATATCTACTATTGAGGGTTGCGAAAATGAGGCACACCTAGGATCACTTTGTGCAGAGCTACGATAATCAAATGGAAGAGCGTGATGGCCATATGCTGGCCCGTATGTCATCGGAGTATCCGTGAGGTGGATACATAGGCGGGTATGGCCAAGGATAACCACTATTAGGGGGATAAAAACCCATACTACCATCAAATACCTGGAGGGAGGCCCTGCCCTGCGAGCGACGATCTCGCATTTTCCCCCAGAGGCTGTTGAGGGTTACGTCTCCTCGCACCTACCATACCTGACGGATTTTGCTGATTTATAGCCGCCTGAGGATTTTCTATTCTACTCGACAGAAATTGGTTTGCTACTGATTGGGTATTAGATTCCCCGATTGACTGGGGCAACAACCCAGGAAGCTGAAGATTAGCTTCTCTGCGTAAATTCGTTTCTATCCGAGAAGGATACGACGACTGACTAGTTTCGATACGCGAAGTCCTGTTTAGGTTAATCAAAGGTTCCAATTCTACCGGAGGGTGGTTTTCGAAATGTACACGAGCAGTGTTGGATTGTGAGGTTGCCGCTGGTGACATGTGGAATGTTTCGATAGAGGGAGACAATGGTTGAGGTTGAGGATGTGTTTAGATAAGTTGAGATATGTACTGGTTTCGAGAAAGGTACTGTGGGTAAGGTCCTAACCCACCAGGAAGATTTGGATGGGTAGAGGAAATATGGCTATTGTTTGACGGAGTGTACATCGTGGATTATGCCCTCGGTAGATCATACAAATGCTGACTATTCGAATTTCTACTATCTGGGACTTTTGGTCTGGCCCCATGCGGATGCTGTGTGGCATCAGTGCTCATCACTGTCATCAGCTGGCTGGGCTTAGAGGAGAGCCCAGTATAAATTGATTCATACATGCCAGTGGCATAATGGATCGATACCATGGCAGAAGCTATGTCACTATTTGCAACCGTTGTCATATTCGTGGCAACAGTGGCCATCTGGGACGACTGATCCATTATTTCCTTCACTGTTGAGTTGGATGCTGGATCTCCCCCCTCCGAGACCTCTCCAAGTCCGCTTTCGGTAGTCACATCCATGAAAGTTTCACCATGTTCTAGTCCCGGCGCTAGAGATCCCCTCGAAGGATCGTTATCCTCTATAATATTCCAGGAAGCTGCTCTAACCCCAAAAGTTCGACGCAACTCAAATCTCACTAAACGATCGATTAGTTCCGGCTTACTTCCTTCTCTACTCAACCGACTACTCTTCAGCGCCTGGAACATTTTCTCTCGACTAAAAGATTGGAAAACCAATTCTAACCGATCCCTCTCGGTAGCTACCTCCGGCTGATTATCTCTCTCGATATTCGAAGCCATCGCGATTACAATAAATAACTACTTAATTTTTTTTTTAATGAAGAGGAATAAGGTAATAAAATAATAATGAATCACATTATTTAGGGGTGAAACGGATTTCACCTTACGTTTACGTAAGCGCAAATTCTCAGGAAGCCGTCTGGCTTATTTTCTCAGAATGCTAACTAAGGCTCTCGTAAATTCGATAAAATAAAAGAAACTAAATAAAACCGACCAGGCAAAAGCAGAAAAGCAAAAGAAAAAAAAAGTTACCAAGCACTGCGGTATTTTGTTATCACAGAGCAACATGCGCAAGAAAAAACAGTGCAGTTGAAATAAAACCAACTCAAACGCAAACGCAAAAAAAATCAAAGGAGAAAGAAAATTAATCACTCCAAAAAATAATTTTCTGTTATGCTGAGGCAAATCCGTTTAATAACAAAGCAACCAAAACAATATCTTTGTTGTTACTGATCGTTTGCCTCGCCCACAACAACCAACTTACTACAATGACAAAAAAAAACTACTAACTACAACTACTAAATGCACTCCATGTACGCAGCACGCTAAAGAAAATTATCATCACTTAATTTTCTTATTCTACCAACAACAACGAAAAAAAAACGAATAGTTTCGATACTCAGTTCGCTGTATACTAAAATAATTTAAAACACTACTAACTACTTTAAAATAAATAGCAATAGCGAAATTACAACACCAAAAAAAATGCGAACCGAACGTCAAATGGAAAGCCAGACTAAAATTCAATCTAAAGCCGAATTTAAAATTCAAGTCGTAATCTAACAAAAAAAACAGTCATCAGCCGAGTTTAAATTCTACCCGAAGACCAAACTAAAATTCAAATGAAAAGCCAAATTTAAACTCACTGACAGCAAAAAAAAAATTCGAACCGAACGCCAAATCGAAAGCCAGTTACGCAACTTACTATATCGAGCATGAAAGCAGAAAATATTTTGCTATAATAGGGATGTAATTATATCACACACTAAAACTCTAGCAATGGTACATCTAAGCTATAAGGTGAGAAAATGCTAAAGGGTTTTGGTTCCGTCCGACAACGGGGATAACTTCTACTATGTTACGTAGTATCGGATGGATCAGCTGATACTAAAGCTTAATTTCTTAATTGATTCCTAAAGGGTTGGCCCTACCAATTTATTTTAAATAAACTCTTTAAAAGAACTAATTTAAAGCAATCCACTCTTAACTATGTTAGTCAAAAGCAAAGATATTATTAAGAACACGTGAGACGTAATACCGATTCAAATAAAATATTCGATGGTAACTATAATTTCAAAATGCTATCAGAAAGTAATCACCGCTTAAATACTGTTTCCAATAATAATCAGAATTTAAAAATTTCCAAAAATGAGGCTTAGTAAATAATAGTCTGTTAAAAATATTATTCAGACACCGAAAAAAACGTATATTTTTTTTTTAATTTTACTGCAATAGTTTCGAAATTGTTTATTTAAACAATAGTGATTTTAATATAAATTTAAAAGCAATAATCTTTTAAATACTTCATAAAAAAAACAACAATAATGAAGGTATGATATTCCAAAATGATAGTTTATCACGTCTCTTAATCAAATAAAAGACAATTTCGAAATACTATTTAAAATTAATAATATGTCAAAATATGTTATTTGACAGACATCAAATTTTAAGTTTCGTATTTAAGTGTGATAGTATTTCGAATAATGCTACTCGGTAATTATCTATAATAGCTATACATGAGAACATGTCTCGCGCACAAGGTCTCACTGTATGTAAACAAACCGAGTTTCGTATACGTGCATTGCTTGTGTATTCCTCAAAAGTCCAATAAGTATTTTCGACTATTACGCGACTACTTTAATTTTCTCTAAATTTGATCCTAATAAATATAATTTAATTTTTACCCTATTAAAAGCAATAATTCCCCTATGGTGCATAAACTCCGCCACCTAGTTGCCTCTTTGTTTCAAACAAAAACAAAAAAAGACAATTTTCTGTTTCAACTATGGTGCCAATAATTAAATAGCCATAGATACGGCATAAATGAGAAAGTTTTTTCCAAGCGCAGAAATAGATGTTTCAATAGTGTCGGAGTGCATTTATCGGGTAATTAATATTTTAATGAAAAGCGTATGTGAAAAGAATAAGCAAGCAGACATGAATAAAAACAGATTTATATGGAAGAAAAATATTTTCAAATAATATGGTATATAAATAATTGAAATAAATAATTACATTGAAAGAAAATAATTAAATTGATAATTCTATTTAATCAATTGAAGGAAATGCCCGTCGATTTTATGTTAATTTTAATAATGAATCTAACGGCTATTCGGGCAAAGATAAGGAAGGTAACTAACTTATCAAGCACTTCCTTTATATGTGTTTCAATACATCTTTAAATTTTAGAAGCTATTTGAAACATTGTGCAGTCAAGAATTTTTTAGATGGAGAATACATGGAAAGGGAAGGTGGTAAAGGTAAAGGTATAGGATAAAGAACGAGAACGAAAAAAATTACGCTACCATTTGCGCCACTGGGATGACGATCCTTTCACGACCCTGACCGCTACTCATCGTTCTCAATCTATTTTCCCAAATCCCCCCGCCTGCATTATTTCAGCCGAAGCAGACAATATTATATTTAATCAATTGAAGGAAATGCCCGTCGATTTTATGTTAATTTTAATAATGAATCTAACGGCTATTTTATTTTTTTCGTTCTCGTTTTTTATCCTATACAAAGGTATAGGCGTAAAGACGTTTACCACCTTCCCTTTCCATGTATTGTCCTTTCTAAAAAATTCTTGACTGCACTAATTTTTCAAATAGCTTCTAAAATTTAAAGATGTATTGAAACACATATAAAGAAAGTGCTTGATAAGTTAGTTACCTTCCTTATCTCTGCCCGAATAGCCGTTAGATTCATTATTAAAATTAACATGATAATGCTATTATTCATGCAAAATTCTGCTGCGTTCCATGTCAATTACTGTAGCATGTTTCGGTACTATAATTATGAGCGTGTGCGATAATGAAATTTTCGAAATCTACTAATTTTCTACCAATTATTCAATTGCAGTTAATAAAGTATTATTTGATAGTTTTCTTTTCAACAAGAAGTTTCGATATTATTTTTCGCACTTAGCAATTTTTCAATTTCGAAGCCGAATTGGTCTTCACAAAAACCTTCTATTTATTTAGAAGACTTTTGTGACGTAATCAATCTACAAAATGTTTCGAAAAAATTCTTCTATTTACTATACATTGAAAAATGAGAAAAAAAGGAGAAAAATGTCAAGTGTATTACTCTTAAAAATTTTGTACGACTTTCAAAAATTCCACACACTCACAATTTTTCTGAAAGACATGAACACTACTAAGCTTCTATTGCCAACGCCTGTTGCGTCGTATTCTCGCTGCGACGCGAGAATTTTCAAAATGGCTGACTAGACCGATAGCGTCGGTTTCGAAAAGCAAAAATGGCTATCTACCATGTTTCCTTCTCTCGCGTCCCGGTACCGTCGAATACAAATTTTTCACTCGCGATTCACGGGGCCCCACGTTCTAGGTGCCATTTATAACGCTAGGGTACTTACAATTTATCCATGGTACAGCGTCATGTAGAATCTCTCCAACAATAATTACGAATTATAAGGTATCCTTAATGATGCAAATATGTATGTATCATATGAGTAGTCGCACGCGAGGCGGAAAATGTTAAGGGTCGATAAATCATCACTCAAACCAAATAAAATAAACAGTTAATATTTATTAACGTAAATAAAATAATCTGAATTATCTATATGTATTTGCAATTATAAATTAAGTGTGGAGCGCCAGCTGGGACGTTCCCCAGCAACCTAACTAATCCTACGTTACAACAAAAGCTAATCAATGCGAGGCAATGACTGGCGATTTCGAAAGAGCATGATACGGGACGCGAATTCAAGCGCGAGCTCGCGAGAGCTTGTACAAAGTTTCGGTACATTTCGAGACTATAATGCGGTACGCGGACTATACAAGGAGGCTACAATTCTACCCGGCTCTAGGCGATGACTAGAGTCGGTACGCGGGACGCGAGATAGAGACTCTGATATAGGGTGGCTGTGGCCTACGGCACTTACCAGCTCGAAGCTGGAGCTACGGCGTTCGGCGGTGGCGTCTCGTCGCTGAGCGGCGCCGGCGGCTAAGGTGCTATGCGCGTCCCTGATGATCGTGGCTGCCGGCTCCGGGTGGCTGCGTAGTTTGAAGAGGCTGCGTGGCCTTAAAAGGCTGCGTGACTACGAAATGGATGCGTGGTCTTAAAAAGGCTGCGTGGCTACGAAGAGGCAGCGCACAGTGGGCTGAAAGACCAAAAAAAATGCTCAAAAGTTTTGATTTAATCGAATTCTGCATGAAAAAAAATCTGATACGGTATAATTCTTCTTTTTGCACCACTTTTTGAGAAATTTTTGCCCCTGAAGGTTTAAATGTATTTATAAAAATGTTATCGATACCATTTTACCATGCTGTCGCGAATTCGATATCTTTAGCGTTTGGTTTTGGACGGAAATGATCAAGAATAATTTATATTGCTAATTATTTTAGGTACCAAAGAAATTATATTTTTGCTCCAAAATTACGTGAATAAATTCTTGAGTAATTTTTTGGTAATTCTATAATTGATAATTTCAGAAATATAGTTGTTCAAAAATGAGTATGGGACAAATTGACCTAGTATGTGCTCCACGATCGAAAAAATAAGTGTGGCCTCAAAGGGTTAAGGGCCGAAAATACTAAAAATTACAAAAATAATAATATAATTAGCAATATAAATTATTCTTGATCATTTCCGTCTAAAACCAAACGCTAAAGATATCGAATTCGCGACAGCATGGTAAAATGGTATCGGTAACATTTTTATAAATACATTTAAACCTTCGGAGGGAAATATTTCTCAAAAAGTGGTGCATAAAGAAGAATTTTACCAGGTCAGATTTTTTTTCCATGCAGAATTCGATTAAATCAAGACTTTTAAGCATTTTTTTTTGGTCTTTGAGCCCACTGTGCAGCGTGCTCTTTGGCTGATCACCGCAGAAAAACGGAGCCAGTGGGCCAGTACGATTTCTCGCGCACAATAACTAAAGCGCGGAACAACTGATAGACGGCGGCAAGTGGCTTTCGACGCGTGCTATGGTCCACAATGGAGTGGCCGAGCCCAGCACGCCGACGACCGAACGAGCTCTCAAGTTCCCGCGACAAAGCGCCACCACATCTCCTTTTTCGTGTATTATGCTCCCTCTATCTCTCTCGCTCTCTCATGACACCGTGAGGCGACGGCGCTCACGCTGGTGTTAATGTATGCGCCTGCGCCTGGTACCTCACCTCAAGACAGTTCTCCCCGCGGAAGTTCGAACCCAACAACGAGGGAGATGAAGCAGAAATATGCCAGCCGTATCTTCAGAAGCTTGTTTCTCCACGTCTGAGAACGAACTTGGCAGGAAAACTGGAAAGGTCAGATTCACTTGGAGACTGACGCCTCCACATGTCAGAGAGAGAGCAACTACAAGGGAGGTAGATGCGGTACTCTCGGATATGCAGTGCTGTCAGTATTTGCCGGGATGGCCGAAGCAGCGTCTTCTTCATCTGAGTCGGAGTACGGGTGCAGCACTAGGAGCTCGCAATGCTCCTTTACAAGAGGGCTGTCTTTGTTTCAGAAGTAGTGTTATATTACCTAATTGTAAGGCTCAAAAGTGAGCGTTACAATATATATATGGGAACGTCCAGCAGAAACGGGCCACCGAGCGCGCGCGGTGCCTTTTTTCGCGTAAAAGGCGCTCTGTTTAACTCGCTCATAATCGTATGCTGCGTCTTTGAAAAAAAAACCAAGGACCTATATCGATAGATTTTTTTCTGCTCTTTCCAATTGCGCGATTGTTTTTATTGCGAAACACGTTCTTCCGGACGAAAACTCGAATTGAATATTGAAAGCCATTTTTCTCTAAGTATATCATGTTTTATTTCAAAATAAACTACACCATTGGAAAATACAACTCTTAAGCTTCAAAACCCTATCTTGGAGAAGTTGGAGAAATAAAGGGTTTAAAAGTAACAACATGAAAAAGACAGCGCCGAGGGTCTGCGCGAGCCCCTCGCGCCCGTGCGTACGGCACGTTTAAGTGCACGCTCCATTCAATTCGCTAATAATCGTGTACCAAGTCTCTGAAAAAAGAACTAAGGACATATATCGATAGATTTTTTCCTGCTCTTTCCAATGGTGCTATTATTTTTATTCCGAAATGCTTCCGAAAGGTAATATTCAAAAAATACTGTTCGACACACGAGTGAGAAGGAAATTTTAACCTCGCTTCGCTCGGGCCAAACATCCGAACGGGGATAACATCATTTTCACGCTCTAGTATTGAAATGTACTATTATCTACTACCTAGACACTTTATGCACTGGCGTGCATCAAGTACTTTACGCACGGAAAGCGATGAAAAGAAATCCCATTTCACGTAGTAGTAAATAAAAGATATTTTTCATACTTTTCTAAGGTTTTTTTCACTATTATGTCCTTTCAATATAGTTCTTTATTTTGTATAACAATAATATCTAAATCCATGCAAAATAAAGGCAATAATTTTGTATTTTATTATTTTCTTCCAGTTGTCTTGCAGCATTAGGTCTTGTAGAAAATAGCGCTACAAACGTAGTTGCAGCAATGCTTGTATCACCGCTAATGGTAAATGTTATGATTCTTCTTTGTCATGTATATATTTCATTATTTAGATCTAGCGTATTATTATAGAATTCGAAAATAGTATTTTTTCATTCATTGGTAGACTGATGAAGCGATTGGCAGGTGAATATTGATTACGGATGTAGAAGGAAATGACCCTGCTGCCCAATAAATAAAAACTGCTGCCAATTGATTGGTACGTAGCTTCCTCTAAATTAATTTATCGCTCCTATATGTATAACGATTTTAGAGACCTTGTCTTTGAATGTGCCGACGAAATTTTCCGCGGCGCCGTTGGTCGCTGGATGGTATGGCGGTGTGTAGCTGTGTTTTATTCCCCTTGACTTTAGATAGTCATTAAACTCTACACTTGCCAATTGCCGTCCATTATCCGACACTATCAAATTCGGTAAACCGTGCCTCGCGAACAACGTTTCGAACGCTTCGATTAGCTTATTTGCCTTCGTATTCTCATGGAAATTAAACACTTCTGGCCATTTTGAGAAACTGTCCACTACCACTAGATACATGTCCTTAAGAATGGTCCTAAAAAATCAGAGTGGATTCTGTCCCACGCTTTCTCGGGCCATCTCCAGGGTGTGAGCGGCACGTGTGGCAGTGCTTTCTGATTTTCAAGACAAACTATACAAGATTTAACTAAGTTTTCTATGTCCGAGTCAATCCCCGGCCACCACACGTACGATCGCGCTAACGCCTTTATTTTGACAATTCCGAGATGCGAAGCGTGCAAATCATTTAAAACCTGCCCTCGCAGACCATCCGGAATTACTATTCGCATACCCCAGAAGAGACAATTTTCTTCAATCGACAATCCGTTCCGCTTAACAAATTATTTTTTTTTTTTCGTCCAAGAGACTTTTTCCGTCGGTGGGCCACCCGAAAATACCTAATCTTATGACGCTAACTAATGTTTTGTCGCGCTTCGTTTCTTTGGCTACGGTCTGCCATATGATTGGATTTGATTTTTCCGATATACACGGTGACCCATTTTAATCGCCGCACCCGGATTTCTCGGAACCTAAGCCAGACAGAGAAAAATGGTTCAGACAAAAGTTATAGGGGATAAAGGGGGCCACATAATGGCGCTAACGTCGTTGACCTCGAAATTGACCTTTGAGGTTATTTCAAGGTCAAAGTGGTTTTTTCATATGGAAGCACCTAGTTTTGACCCCGGATTCGGAAAGAGCGGGAAATTCTACGTTCAAAATCATATTGAGAAATTTTTTCCAAGGTCACTTCAAGGTCAAATCTAGGTCAAACTCAGAAAAGTCCGTTAAAATCGTTTTTTCCATGAACCAAAGGCCAAGCTGATTCAAATTGATCGTAGGCTTAATGGAGGAACCCACACACCCAAAACCCACACACCCCAAATCCAAAACTTACACATCCTAGTAAACAAAACTCAAACTCGCACATCCTAACCCCATACACTTCATGCCCTCACATGCTGGACTGTTACACCCCGGTCCCACAACCATACACCACACCCCCCAGTACCACACATCCCTACCCCACGCATGCTAATCCCATACACCCCAAACCCACACATCCTGAACCCTGAAAAATTTTTCTCAAGGGCAAAATGATTTTTTAACGGAAACTTTAAGATCGTTGAAGCTTCTGTTATAAATGTATTAACCTTACTTTTTGCGCTACCCAGAAACAACGACGTGGACATAGTAAGGATTGTTTCCTTTGGGGTGCTTAATTAAAGTGAGTCCCCTTGCCTCTCACTGTTCGAGGTGCTTGATTATAGTGAGTCCCCTTGCCTGTCACTGTTCGGGGTGCTTGATTATAGTGAATCCCCTCGCCTCTCACTAATGTAAATAAATTTTTATTTAACCTCGAAGCAAGTGTTCGAAATTACGATGATTTGCTTCAAGGCACATAGTCAAACGCCTTTGAAAATGGCGAACTGTGTTCTGCAAAGTTTGTCTCGGAATGGCAGCGCATGCTCGACGAATCCTATCCTGCATATCTGCTCTTGGAGTGGGTTGTTGCTCAAAAATAACACTTTCAAATACCCCTAAAAACTAAAGTCTGACGGTGAAGTATGGGATGAAGAATCAAGCCATTTCACCGGGCCTCCTCAACCAATCCATCTAATACTAAAGTGTTTATTAAAAAATGCTATTATTATGAGCGTGAAATGTGGTGCTCCACTATCCTCCTAGAACCTGAAAAATAAATTTAAAAGAACCATTGACGGAACCTATTTTCTTCGCAGATGAGTTTTTAATGATTACATTATCAAAATTATTATTTCTGAAATTCGAATGCTACTAAATCACATTATTTACATAAAACAAAATAATAAAAGGAAGTTTTAGTTTTATTTGCAATTAAAATAAGAAATAATGCTTTATTGAATTGAATACCTTTAATGTTTTAACGATTATTTTATTTTAAAATTTAAAATTAAAAAAGTGTGACGAACGAAGTATTTATGGCAATTACAGTTAGCTAATTAAAGTTACCGTAATTTTCCTACGTTTTTCCTTTTTAGGCGCGACCGTATACGGGCCAGCCTTATAATTATTAATATTTTTGATACCATTTTACTAGTTAAATTTAATAGTAATTAATAGCTGGCTCTGAAATGGCTGACCATCCGCCCAACGAGATCGTTGATATGATTTTGGTTTTAGGTGCAAGCCAAAATAATTATCGTGGTGTGGCAAGACTTTATGCTGAACGCTATCCTGACAGACGACATCCTGACAATAGAGCTATCAGACGTTTAACTCAAAGAGTTCGTGGTGGGCACATGGTTTGCCAACGTAGGCGCCATAAGTATGATGAAAATGATAATCGAGTTGTAAGTATTCTTGCAATAATTCGTCTTGACCCACACATTAGCAGTCGTCGAGTTGAAAGGGAAATTGGTATTCCAAGAAATTCATTTTAAGAATTATGTAAGTGCTTCAACATCACGTATATCATATTACTTTGGTTCAAGAGCTACAGTTTCAGCATTTCCAACAGCGTATTGTGTTTTGCCAATGGGCTTTACAAATGATAGAAAATGATCCAGACTTTTTTAACTTTGTTCTTTTTTCTGATGAGGCACAATTTCAAAGTGATGGGGAACTGAATAGGCATAATTGCCATTATTGGTCTGATGTGAGTCCTTATTGGGTTAGAACTGTAAACGGTCAAAGACGTTGGAGTATTATGGTATGTTGCGGGATTATCAATGGATATTTGATTGGCCCTTATTTTTTTGAAGCAAATGTAAATCAGCATACCTATTTGACGCTAATAAGAAATGAACTACCTGGATTGATGGAAGATGTTGATTTAGAATCGCGTCGAAGAATGTGGCTCCAGCAGGACGGCGCAGCACCAAATTTCGCTCGAATTGTAAGGGCATTATTGAATGAGCACTATGGTAACAGATGGATTGGTCGAGGAGGTCCGGTTAGCTGGCCTGCTTGCTCACCCGATCTTACATCACCAGATTTCTATTTATGGGGGTATTTAAAAAATGCTGTTTTTGAGCAACAATCCACTATAAGAGCACATATGCAGGATAGGATTCGTCGAGCATGCGCTGCCATTCCGACACAAACTTTGCAGAACACAGTTCGCCATTTTCAAAGGCGTTTGACTATGTGCCTTGAAGCAAATGGTCGTCATTTTGAACAATTGCTTCGAGGTTAAATAAAAATTTATTTACATTGGTGAGAGGCGAGGGGACTCACTATAATCAAGCACCCCGACCAGTGAGAGGCAAGGGGACTCACTTTAATTAAGCAGCCCAAAGGAAACAATCCTTACTACGTCCACATCGTTGTTTCTGGGTAGCGTAAAAAGTAAGGTTAATACATTTATAACAGAAGCTTCAACAATCTTAAAGTTTCCGTTAAAAAATCATTTTGCCCTTGAGAAAAATTTTTCACGGTTCAGGATGTGTGGGTTTGGGGTGTATGGGATTAGCATGTGTGGGTTAGGGATGTGTGGGACTGCGGGGTGTGGGGTATGGTTGCGGGACCGGAGTGTAACAGTTCAGCATGTGAGGTCATGAAGTGTATGGGGTTAGGATGTGCGAGTTTGAGTTTTGTTTACTAGGATGTGTAAGTTTTGGGTGTGTGGATTTGGGATGTGTGGGTTTTAGGTGTGTGGGTTCCTCTATTAAGCCTACGATCAATTTGAACCAGGTTAGCCTGTGGTTCATGGAAAAAACGATTTCAAACTGACTTTTCTGAGTTTGACCTAGATTTGACCTTGAAATGACCTTGGAAAAAATTTCTCAATATGGTTTTGAACGTAAAATTTCCCGCTCTTTCCGAATCCGGGGTCAAAACTAGGTGTTTCCATATGAAAAAACCACTTTGTCCTTTAAATAACCTCAAAGGTCAAGTTCAAGGTCAAAGACGTTAGCGCCATTATATGGCCCCATTTGTCCCCTATAACTTTTGTCTGAACCATTTTTCTCTATCTGTCTTAGGTTCCGAGAAATCCGGGAGCGGCGATTAAAATGGGTCACCGTTTATAAATATGTAGAGTGATAATTTTAAATATATTAAGAACAGTGAAATGAAAAAAAATTAGTAGAAATAATATATGATTATATAAATATGTGTAAAAGGAGAACAATGTAATTTGAACAAAAAACAAATGAAAAGCTTTATCAGTGTTTTGTGTATATTCTTAAAACAAAAATTGAGAATTTAATACTAATTGGGACATATTCTACAAGAGCTTTTTAGTAAAATATGTAATAAAAAAAAAAATTGATTTTTCGTCATTTTAAAGTCTCCGACACCCTTAGCATAGCTTTTGTGTTCTGTCTTAGTAAATTCGTTATTAATGAAAAGGCCATTGACCGACCAGATATTGTAGTTAAAGTATTTAATAAAAAAGTTAAAGAATTGAAAAATGAAATTGTAAATAAATGCATTTTTGGAAAAGGTACAGCCTTCACTTACGTAATTGAATTTTAAAATACACATGTTAATTTTTTTAGATGCAGAGGATAAACTACATAACGCTGATGAAGTAGATAAATATATATATATTCGGAAATTCCATATAATGTGAATAATCCACGTTTATATGAAATAGTAAAATAGTTTATGATTCATGGTCCATGTAGTAAACAAAACATCAATTCTCCTTACATGGATGAAAAAAAAAGAAAAATGTACAATAAATTTTCTAAAGTCGTTTAATGACTCTACAATGTACAACACCACACAATGTCCATTATACAGACGAAGAAACGATGGGAAGGTAATACATTATCCTGGCAATAAATGGGCAGCGACAGATTTTGTTGTCCCTTATAACCCCTATTTGCTGCTATTGTTTAATTATCATGTAAATGTTGAAGTTTGTTCAACTATATTGAGCTTCAAGTACTTATTTAAATATTGCTATAAAGGTCATAATTGTGCTTCGATTGAAATGAAAGTTCATAGTAAATTTGCAGATAGTGAAAATATAGATACTAATGATATAGATAATGTAGAACTTGAATATGATGAAATAAAACAATATATTAACAACTAGTTATGTATGTTCTCCAGAAGCTATGCATCGCTTATATGAATATAAAATGAGTGAATTATCGCATACAATTTATAGATTAGCTGTTCATATCGAAAATGAACAAAACGTGTTCTTTAGAGAAGATTGTGAAAATGAAATTAATACTAAAAATGTAGACACAACTCTGACGGCGTGGTTTCAACTTAATAAAAACGATGCTGCAGCAAATAAATATTTATATTGTAATATTCCAAATTATTATGTTTTTGCTGAAAAATGCAAAATGTAGAATGTAAGAAAACAATTTAAAAAACAAGTTTTAAGTAGAATGTATTTCGTAAGTCCTCAACAACGAGAGCATTTTTATTTAAGATTATTACTATTACATGTTAGTAGTGCAAACCTCTTTTGAACACGTAAAAACAGTAGAAAATTTAACTTACTCAACTTTTCTTGAAGCTGCTCAAGCTAGAAATTTAATTACAACAGATGAAGAATGGGACAGTTGCCTACAAGAAGCATCACAATACAAATTTCCGAAAGATATGTGCGAGTTATTTGCTTATATATGTGTTTTTCATAATCCTGTAAATGCTAGAGAACTATCTAGAAAAATCATTAATGATATTTTAAGTGTAAACGCTTACTCTTTAACAGATTTCAATTTGCTTTCTTTAAATATTACTATTGACAACTATAATGATAACTTTGTAGATCATTTTAATAAAGCATCTCAGAATATAAATGATAGAATAAACACATTCACAAATGCACAAAGTATCATTTTTAACACTATACTAAATGCTGTTAATGGGAATGGAAATAAATGTTTTTTCATAAATGGCCCTGGTGGAGGTGGTAAAAGTTATATCTCAATACATTAATTGCTTATTTCAAAGATAATAAAATAAACGTTCTTCCTGTAGCACGGACAAGTATAGCAGCTAATTTATTAGAAGATGGTAAAACGGTACATACAGCATTTAAATTACCTTTAATCATTCATGAAGAAAGTACATGTAATATAGGTATATCCTAATACTAACAATGGAGTATTTCTCAAAAATGTACAAGTTATTATATGGGATGAAATTACAATGACATTGAAGTATGCTTTTGAAGCAGTTGATCGTTATTCAAAGATTTATGTAGCAACAATGACCATTTTGGTGGTAAAATAATAGTAGTTTCTGGAGATTTCCGTCAAACGTTACATATTGTTCGTCATGTTAATCTAACAATAATTGTAGATAATTGTATTAAAATCAGTAAGTTATGGGTTAAGTTTAAAAATAGGTGTTTAAAAGATAATAAACGCATTAAAGATAATAATATAGAGTTTAAGCAATGGCTATTAAATGTTGGTGATGGCGTTTTTAAAACCGAGCTCGAAATAAATAATGAGGTTATTAATATTCCAAATGAAATTTTATCAAACGATGATATTATAACAGAAATTTTTGTCCAAAAATTGTCCAAAAGTTGATGAAAATTGAAAGGGTGAGTTAGAAAAAACAAAGTGAGGAAACATCATCTTAATATAATAGAGGATACAACTATTATGCCTTTTTTTATTTCTAAAATTCATAAGAATTTTTTCAGATATTTACGATAAGTCAAAGCCTATATAAAAAAATTACATAGTTGCCACCACATCACCATTTTTCATTATTCTTTCTCAATTTTGAAATTTCTATAATATTACGCATCTTGGGAGGACAAGTAGAAATCTATAGAGCTGCTCTAGCAGGGGTGGTCCTCCAATCTCCCATACATGCTTGGCGGGTCCGACGGTATTCAGCTTATCGGTGGGCTTTGTAAATGTAGAATACTACATTTTTGTCGCTCTACTGTCGCGCTAGTGTTTAATGCTTAAGTTATTCGGTACGGAAGCGCGCGTGCCTGGTGCCCCAAATCGTGTAGCCTCAGTTTGTAGTCGATTACCCTTTGATTTAAATAAAGATCTGTTTGTTTGTTCCAAAAGCCCCCCCCCCGCCATAGTTTTAATCAAATTTTATCAAACGGTGATATTATAACAGAAATTTTTGTCCAAAAACTGTTCAAAAATTGTCCAAAAATTGTCCAAAAATTGATGAAAATTGAAAGGCTGTGTTAGGAAAAATAAAGTGAGGAAACATCATCTTAATATAATAATGGATATAACTATTGGGCCTATTTTTATTTCTAAAATTCATAAAAATTTTTCAGATATTTACGAAAAGTCAAAGCCTATATAAAAAAATTACATAGTTGCCACCACATCATCATTTTTGATTATTCTTTCTCAATTTTGAAATTTCTATAATATTACGCATCTTGGGAGGACAAATAGAAGTCTATAGAGCTGCTCTGTGGTCTTCCAATCTCCCATACATACTTGGGTTTTCAGCTTACTGGTGGGCTTTCTAAATGTAGAATACTACATTGTTGCATAAATTCATTAACAATGTTTATTCCTGTAAGTCCACTATAAATAATTACATTAGCTCTAATTTTTAATTAATACCGTTTAAATATAATATCCCTACATGTGCAGAATCTCATCATTTACTTTTATTACCCAAAATATTTTTCCTTGTGTCCGTCTTTTTTAAGCGGGAATGAGATAAAAAATGCATATAAATTTATAAAATGAGTTTTTTGTCCTTTCAGACTGCTCACAATTCAACTTTGATAGGTTGTTTGTATGTGTAATGAAACACGTGGATCCTTTTGAGCAATTAAGTATTTTATTAATTTACTATCAGTCGACGTTTCGGAATCATTGTAGGATTCCCTTTTCCAGAGACTAATTAATTAAATTAACTAACACATACGCCCAATTTCATAGCAATCTAGTTGCTCGTCAATATAAAAAGATTGAACACGTAGCTCTCAGAAAGAAAATGTTGAGAGAGCTACGTGTTCAATCTTTTTATATTGACGAGCAACTACATTGCTATGAAATTGAGCGTATGTGTTAGTTAATTTAATTAATTAGTCTCTGGAAAAGGGAATCCTACAATGATTCCGAAACGTCGACTGATAGTAAATTAATAAAATACTTAATTGCTCCAAAGGATCCACGTGTTTCATTACACATACAAAGAACCTAGCATATAAATTTATAGTCTACTCAAAAGTGCTTTAGATTTTACTAACCACTTTATAAGTCACCTATTTTTTTATCCTTTTCCCGTGTGTAAATATCATATGAGATCTCATATCAGAATTTCAGACATCAGATCTCATACGTCTAGGAGAACCAATAAATGTTGATGGAAGAATAATAGTTTTTCCTACTTGTCCACTCATATTATTAGCTGAATTTTGAATGTAATCGTGTAGTCCTTGATAACTACCTACTTTTAATTGTTTTTGATGATCTTTACAGAATTGGATTCTATCTTTTTCAATCTTTACGTAAGAATCTACAATCCTTTGTTGAAATAATCTTCGACCTGATAAAAAAGGATAAAATTCATCAGGTCTAATAGCTATGTTATATTATGTATAGGCCCTACGAGTTACTCGCCGACATCTGTTATTAGGTGTATTAACACATTTCCAATCTTTATGCCATCCTCTGGAACCATATAGCTAAAAAAAAGGATAAATCCATGGCTCAACGTTTGGGTCCATTGTACTAACACATTGTAAATTTTTATTACTTTTATTTCGAATGGTTAAGAATGATTCAAGGATCTCTCCATCAGCTGTTGTTGTAAAAATAGTAGCCACTTCATTCGTTCGTTGAAAATTATACCTGCTTCTATCAGTTCCAGGTTTTAGTTGTAATTCAGGTTCGTTTTCATTTTGTCCCAAAAGTAACCGCTGAGTCTCAATTTCTCTTTTCATCGTTTCATAAGATTGAGCAAACACATTATGTTTTCTAATTATTCTATCTAAAATTGAGATTGTTTCTTAATCGAATCGAGTACTTTGATTCATTCTATATTGAAGTGCTTCTTCTGGACCTATAAAAAAAAGTTGCCCGAATAGCGGTCTTTGGTTTTCAGAAGGATATAAAGCTGTATTTATTTGGTAACAAATTTGCCCTTGTATCTTAAAACAATGAGGTCCCTGATGACTTGATTAAAAATTATGTAAGTTGACATTAAATGACGCAAATGACAATGAAGTGTTATAACATCTAATATTTTGAAAAAAAAATCATTTGATTTATGATGCATTCCATTAAACATTCCAGAAAGTTCTTCAGGAAAAATAGGTTTTGGGTCTAAGGGAACTACTCCATGGCTACAACAATCGTTAAACGAAAGTTTTTTATTTGCTACTTTTTCAGAAACAAAATGTTTTGCATTGCAATGACAACATAAAATATTCATTTCCCCTAGATAATCTTCTTGTCTACGTTCGTCGATAAGACGATTCTGTCTTATAAAACTCTTGTTCTTCTAGAGTTCGTCTTCGACGTGGCATACTTACGCATAATAAGAATGAATAATAGTAATATGTAAAACAATGAAAAGCACAAAAAAATTTATTTTTATTGTTTATTGGTTCATATTACTATGCAGTTGATCTTTTCATTTCGATTTATATATATTTCAATTTTTCAAGATATATCGGTTTATGTATTCAATAAATTTTTGTAGGTTTATTTATATAATCGGTTATTGTTATTTTAATTTTTTGATAGATTTATATAGGTTTATATATTTGATAACGTTCTATAAATTTATGTATTTGGTAAGTTCATGTATATATATTTGTATATTCAATAGGTTTATGTAAATTTAAATATTTAATAACTTTATGTATGTTTATGTAGACTTACATCGGATTATAGAATTATAAAAAACATTCTGTTTATTCATAGACAATACAATTATTTTAATACAAAATTATGTAAATATATTACAATTCATGTGTTATAGTGCGAATGTAACAATTTCTTGGATTTAAGTAAAATAGCAAATCTAGTATATAATTATAATAGTATTATAAAATCTTCTTATGGTCTTCTATTTTTCAGTTTCCAAATGTACCAAACTTAGTCCAAAAAGTCTGAAAGAAACAATTTGTAAATATTTTTAATATTCTATCAAAAATATGTTTTATAGTGATATAATCAACAAAGTTATGATGAAAATAGCAATAAATATGTTATTGAGTACAATATTACAGAGTAAAATTTAAAATATCAAAGAAATATATATTATACTACATAAGTTTAATAATATTTAATTAAATGTACAATGATTCAGATACTATAGTTTATTATCGTTTCAATTATGAGGCGTTTCACGTCAACTGTCCCAGCGCGCGGCGCGCGAGCCCCAAATCGTGCTATTTCTAACTCACGTTTATGATACTAAAATGTACTTAAAAAAATTGTTTGATAAGCATTTTCGACGTATTTTTTCCTCAGCTTTCCAATGACGTAAACAGTTTTTTCGAAATTTTTCATTTTCACCTTCAAGAAATACAAAACATGTTATATCTCAAAAAGTGTATTTTTAATATTTTTGTTGACCCTCTAGATCGAAAGCTGAGCATTTTTTACGTAGGAAAGGATATTTTCCAAAGAGTGCCCGAGATGTTTTGTGCGAGAAATAGAATGCGAAAGAGTTTTTGAAGATGAAAATGGAAAATTTTGAAGAAACTACCTACATCATTGGAAAGCTGAGGAAAAAATACGTAGAAAACGCTTATCAAACAATTTTTTTAAGTACTTTTTAGTATCATAAACATGAGTTAGAAATAGCAGGATTTGGGGCTCGCGCGCCGCGCGCTGGGACAGTTGACGTGAAACCCGTCTTATATGAATATGTTTATTATTAACGTATTATAGTTTATTTTAGAAAAAAAACTTAGTTAAGACAACAATAGTCAGTCCTACTATGAAATATAGTTAACTAATAGTAAGACCTTTTTTCTGCGTAAAAATTCAAAAGATTTAATACAACTAAAGAAAGTATTAAAAATTAATTAAAACATAAAATACTTAAGTGTGAATGAATAACATCTTTATTTTGAAGATATTAAGATAATAACATAAAACATATATTTATTACCTGTTACAACTAATTCCGATGCTGATTCCAGTATATTTATTATTAGTTTTGAGGGATCAGAACTTAGATTTGAATGGTAATTTTATCGGTTTTGAAGGATTCAATAATTTCAATGAATCTATAAATATAAAAGTAAAATAATTTAAAAAGTTTTTATTTTTAGAATATAAAAGATTATTATCATCTTTGATGACTAATATACTAATATTTACTAACATATAATAATAAATGTTGATGATGCTAGTAAAAAGTATTTGATAACTCGTGAAAATACTTTTTTTTAAAAGCACAATATATTCTAATAATAACTAAGAAAACTTAACATTAAATATAATAAGGTTAACCTACTACATACCTTACTAATATAATAATATAGTAAGATATTTGTATAAATTAGTTATTTAATCTTTTACTTACATAAAATCATGCGTTGACGTGGAATAAGAAAACAGTAGTCCTTGACTTATGGCGATATTAATTTGTTGCAAAAACCAGTATTGATCATTTTAAAATTCAATGCAATCAGTATTTTAAGTAATACGAATTCCACAACAAATCCCAAATTCACATTCGTAAGCAGATCGATTTGTACGTAATAAATAATGTGGTTCTCACTACAGAATATTTATTAATTAGACGGCGGCCATCTTTTTATTATAAAAAGTGATATCCGTATATTCGTTGTTAGAAAACGGGTTATGAACGAAAATAATTGTAATCAAGATTGTGAATCTTGAAGATTAAATTTGTTTGGTCCGTATAATACAATTCGCGGCAAAGCCTCCTAGTTTTGAATTTATGAAAAAATTGTAATATGAGCATATGAAAATAATTAGCAAAAAGAAAATGAGATTTCTTATTTTTCTGATAATTATACATTATGTTATTTCTTTTAATGCAAATGAAAATAAATCGTTCAACACACATTATATTAGCCTTTAGAAAAGAAAGAAAACAGATTTCAATGTAGTTCTTATTGTAATTAAGACGTATCAAAAATAATTCATAAAAAGATACTAAAAATTGTGTATATATACATATACATAACAGCTATGATATACTAAAACGTTATATTGAAAAATGAATTTGCAAACAAATATATCACCAATTACATGAGAATCTACAGTATTTTACTTAATAAAAAAAATCCTTTTTTATTATAATAAAGTATAAAATAAAAAATATAAGTAATAATAGGCTCTGAAAAAATAAAACAAAACTATACAAAACATATTTATTTATGTTCCTACTACATTTAAGAATTATAAATAAAAATGTAACTGGAAATTAGTATATTAGGCACAACAATGTGTTTTTATATTTAAATTAACATATTTCAATCAGTCCCAAAGTTACATTAAAAAACAAATTAGTATTCTTTAATACTCATATAAGTAAGGTACAATATCAATTAGGAACGCGGGAGCGTTCCGAAGGCAAGTATAGAAGGAGCCTGAGGATCGACCGAGCTACATATACTTTGAAATGAAAACCCGAGAAACTTAAATATTTACTACAATTATCAATCGCTTTTATATTAACTCAAATTCAAATAACAACATGCTATTGGTTTATACTATGTTGCACAAAAAGTTTCATGTAAAACGATGTTCTCATATTAGAGATATTAAATAGTGAAAACTTTTATGTCTGCTTTCCTTTTTTCTAAATTCTTCATTTCAGATTTTCGTTATCTTCCCACTTCCCGTTTCCTGTTTCAGTTATATTAAAAAAATATATATATATATGGGTCGTTCTCGGAGAGATCGTGCGCAAAAAATTTTAAATTTCTTGTTAACCATTTAAATGTCTTCCTGGGCACCCTACGAGTGCCCCAGAATTTTTTCAGATTTTTTGGAGCCCCTCAAAAAAATGCTGTAGCACCATACGTATGGCCAGATCAAGCATTTTTAGCTTTTTTACCTATTTTCAAGCCTAAATAACTCAAAAATCATGCCATTTTTATAAAAAGTGATAAATACATTTTTGCTTGCAAATTTTCTCAATTTTCAGAAAAAACCTATTCCAAAATCATTCGAGCAAATTAAGTGACCATTTATATCATTTTAAGCCTTAAAATTGACTTTTGAAAACATTTGATCCGGATAAACATCATACGAGTGATCAGAAAAGTAGTGTAAAATATGCCAGAATACAGCTGTACATGTGTCAGAATGGTGCAAGAAGTTATTCTAGTGCAGAAATTCATTTTAACATTAAAAAACACTAAAATAGGTATATAATGCTTCCCAAGTTGACGCACAATAAATTCAAGTACAACAGGCCACACATTTCTTTTTGGTATCTGTATAAGAATACAAGTTCACATAATGGAAAAGCATACCTAAAGCTACAAATTAAGGTATATAGAATTCCTGTATTTCCAATTCGAAGGCCTTGATAGCGACTATAGATATTTCATTGATGTTGTTAATTTTAATATTATTTCTAATATTTTTTTCCTACTTTTGATTTTGTTTAATGAATAGTAGAGCCAAATATGCCAGAATACAGAGCTGTACCAATGTCAAAATAGAGCGAGAAGTTATTTCATTGTAAAAATTCATTTTATCAATAAAAATAACACTAAAGTAGGTATATTAATGCTTTCCAAGTTGATCGATGCATAATAAATTCAAGTATAATGAGTCAGATATTTTTTTGTAGGTATCTGTATAAAAAAGTAAGTTTATATAGTGAAAAAGCATACATAAAACTACAAATAAAATTTAAGGCAGTATAGAATTCCTGTATTTCCAATTCGAAGTCTGTAATATCCACTATAGACATTTCTTTGATTTTGTTAATTTTAAAAGTATTAATAATATTATTTTTCTATTTTTAAATTTGCTTAATGAATCCTTACCTGTTTTTCAAAACTTGATTGGTTACAATCTTTGGTTCCATGGGTTGTTAAATACATTGCGACTTTAAATATAATCAAAAAGCTTCCCAACATTATTAACATCAAAATTCATAAACTATTTATTTTATTTCTTTTTCAACTGCATTTAATTTTTCAACGTGTGTATATTTCAAAATATGAAATCTGAAAAACTATTCATGAAAAATTTTTTTTTCTAAAATGGAATATTGTTTCAAACATTCTTACATACTTATATTATATGCTCTAATAACTTTTTAATAATAACAAGTCTCTGGCTTTCTTTAAAGGATGTTGAAAATTATAATATAAAAGTTCACAAGTCTTGTGACTAAATGCCAACAATATTAAAAAACATTTAATTTTTCTTGAATGTATCAAATTATACACATTATTCCTTGGCTGATTCTACTTTCACAATAGATTTCTGTACATATATTGTTTTGCTTTGACCTTTGACTAAAAAAGTATATTAAGTTGTAATATTACGAAGCGATTATTCTTTTAACTCACAGATTTACTCTAACATGTCACTTTAATTCACTGATTCTATGAATAACATTAACTTATTTTATAAAAATAAACATAATGTAAACTTCATCCATGCAGGCACTCAAATTTTCTGTACGCATTTCCATATTATAAACTTTAAGAGATCTTAAAAAAATACCAGCCGATTAATGTTCCAATTGCTTGTTTACATTGATGAATTGACACAGTGAAACAACACTAAAAGATCTGTATGTACGGAACAATTGATTAGCTACTATTGTTCATAATTGTTTTTTTTTCCTCCCTATTGCTTCCTTGGTTATAAATCCTTAAAGCTGAAAAAATACACACAAAGGATACAAATCTTTTTAAAAAATTATTCCAAATTGTACTCAAAATATTTATACTTATCTGATAGATATGGCACCTCCAACTCTTGGCAATACAGAGTTCAATATATAACCATTTGTAAATATTCTATTTTCCAGAGAAATTTTATATACTTGTTCATCTTTTCCTTTTTATTAATTCATCACAGATTAAACATTATTCGTATTTAGAGTATTATATACGAATTCTTCTGCTATACGTTAAGAGCATGGAATACGTATAAGTATCAGCCTATAATACCTATACGATCGTAAAATGAGTATTTTTTCTAGTGCATCATTTGTTCCAAGGCTCCATGACGGTGAACAGTGTGAATACGGGTTATTGCTCTATTGCAGAGATGAAAGTATGTAGTGGAATGGGAATAAGGGCTCTTGCACAATAGGGAACACCGAGGTATAACACTTAACAGCTAGTCATAAAGAAGCTTTAAAAAGACCTGTTCTTTTTAGTGAGGAACAAGAAGAATCAATCTTTTCAAATCTCTCTTTCTATTGGCTGACAGGCGGTATTCCTCAGTGTATTTTCATTTGTGCAAGGGTCCCAAGTTCTAAAACCCAACCAGATGCAAGCTTCAAAAAGACTTGTACCTTCTACTGATTTAGGCATAAGCACGAACAAGAAAGAATAGCCAAATAAATCATTTCATTTTAAATAAAATACGAAAACAACACATGATTCAATTTTGCGGTAAATGAAATTTTTCATTAATTCCGAATGCACCGGGTCTTACCGCTAATGTATTAGGCGACTACATCTTGTGTAAGCACCTTGAATATAGTTTCATACCGTCTTGTGACCTCACCCTAAATAACATTTAAACTTTTTTATGTTCCCGTTGGTGTTTGAATTTGATAACGTAGTGAGAGCAGTATACTTTGACAGGATTTCAATTTAAATATTAATATAAGTTATCATCAAAAATCAAACATCGTGACATTCGTGATGGAACAGAAGAAAAGAACCTTTTCAGACGAAAGTGGAGAGGCTGATGGAGTTAGCACATCTAAAATACAACGGTTGGACACGCATAGCTATAATCGATGTAGAAAACCATTTGCTGGCAGTGAAAAATGCTCAGCTAAGAGTTTGAGAAAAGTATCTGAAAATAAAATTGATTTATTTAATTCTAAATTCTCTATTATCCCACCTTTGTGAAGTTCTGACAAAGTTTGTTATAGATGTAGAATGAAGATTGATGAATTATGCAAAACACCAGAATCTTCAGAAAGTAAATTTTTCAATTAACATAATTATATTTTTATATTTTTTTCATATAGTGACTAAAACGTTTTTTTTTCAACAGCCCTACATGAATCAGAAAACATAGGGAGCAGTTCTTCAGATATTCTAGATAAAATAGATAATTTGGTCGTAAATGAGGAAACAACAATTGAAATTGATATTAGTGAGTTACAAAAATTTCAAACTTTAATTGAAAATATGAAAATTAAGTTTCATGATGTAAATACATCCACAAATGAAAAGTTTCGAATATTAACTCTGATATCAAAGAGTTGGTCTTATGAAGATGTACGGAAACATTTCCAAGTGTCAAAGTACATGTTTACCTTAGCAGGAAAATTACAAGATAAAAAGGGTATTTTGTCTGTGCCGAATGCAAGTCACAAAGGTATTATAGAGAAAATTCTAAATGCTAAATCATTACAGTATAAAAAAATTATGTTACTATAGTTTTGAATATCTTACCAAAAAGTGCATGATTTTACTCTGTAAAAAGTACTGTATAAATTTTCAATATAATTATATATTCAATATAGTATATGCATTTTAGGGAAAACAATTTCAGATGCAAGCAGAGATATTGTAATTGACGTTTATAAAGATGAGTCTAATGTTTATGTACTGCCTGGCATGAAAGATTGTGTGACATATAGAAGTGACAATGGAGAAAAAAAAAACAGAACAAAAATGTCTACTGCTCAGTACTTTGAAAGAGTTGTACATCTCTTTCAAAGAACAACATCCAGATATTATTGTAGGATTTTCGAGTTTTGTGAGACTGAAACCAAAATGTTGCTTATTAGCTGGTAGCAGTGGCACGCACATGGTCTGTGTCTATTCAATCCATCAGAATGTGAAGTTGTTGATAATAGGTAATGTATTTATTGCTTTCGTTAAAAGGAAACTTTGAAAGAGTAAAAAGCTGCTGTTCTGATTTATTGGCACAGGGTTTCCTCAAATCATACGTATTTTTGTTTAAATAATGACAAAGAAAATAATTATATTGATATGAATATTTTTAATTTTCATTTTTTTTAGGATGTTCTCTAGACAAAATTACTGATAGCTACGTTCATCAGTTGAAAGATTATAAAGATCTCCTGAACTTCGTTGTTTGTGACAAAAACAAAACTTACGTATGTCCAGAATGTTTCTTGGGGTAGTGCAAAGACTGTTATGGGATAGAAAGGCTGCGTACATACTTGACAACGATTATGGAAGAAAGTATGATTGATGAAGTGACTTATTCACAGTGGATTTCGAATCCAGTTACTACTTTAAAGACTATCACAGATAATGCAGATGAGTTTGTAGAAGAATTATGTACAAAAGTAGAAAAGTTACTGCCACATGCTTTCATCTCCCGGCATCAATCAAATTATTATAAGTCTTGCAAAATAAACATTGAAGAAAACCAAATACTTCTTAATGTAGATTTTGCAGAGAACTATGCATTTGTTGTACAGAATGCACCACAAGGATTTCATTGAAACAACAATCAGGCAACAGTATTTGTAGCCTTTGCCCATTACTTGAAAGATAGCGAAATTAAACATAAATGATTTGTCGTTATATCTGATAATCTTAATCACGATGTTATAGCAGTTCATACGTATCAACAATTAATAATAGATACCCTAAAGAAAGACATGTCAGTACATAAAATTTCCTACTTTAGTGATGGAGCACCTCAACAATTTAAGAATTTTAAAAACGTATTGAATTTATATTACCACAATATTGATTTTCAAATTACGGCAGATTGGCATTTTTTCCGACCGCACATGGTAAAGGCGCCTGCGACGGGATTGGCTATTCGATAAAAAGAACTGCTGCAAAGGCAAGTTTGAGGCTTTCTCCCGACAAACAGATATTAACCGCTGTCCCATTATACGAATAGCTAAAAAATTATGGGAATTTTACTAATGTTGAATTCTTCTATGCATCATCGACCGAATACAACAAGAATGTTAGAAAATTAAAGAAAAGATTTGAAAATCAGAGACGGGTGAAAAATCTTCAAAAACAGCATTCTATATGTCCTCTAGATAATGGTAAAGTCCAACGCAGAATATTTTCAGGAAGCCAAGAATTCATCGATACGTAAGTTGTCGACTAAGAATCTTCAATTTACCTTTGTAAGCATGTAGTATAGCGTAAAATAGCTGAACCAAAAAAAGCGACTGCAGATTCAATATGGCACATGGATTCCTCAAAATCGATTTGTTAACTAATTTTATCAATTTTCTATTCTAATAAAAGGTATAATAAAGTGTTAATAAATGTAAGAAAATGTTAAAACACTATAATCAAATGTTACTAAGTAATAAAACAATGTACTAAAATATTAATAAATGTGAAAAAGTCTAAAAAACTGTAAAAGAATTTTTTAATTGTGAGTATAAAAAAAAGTATAACAAAATATAAAAAAAACTGTAAGATTATGTAAAAAAATGTAAAAAAGTGTAAAAAAAATCTGGAAAACGGTAAAAGAATGTAACAAATGTCCGAAGTATTTTACACTTTTTTTACACTGTTTTACATTTTTTTACACTTTTTTTACATTTTTTTACATTTTTTTACATTTATTTACATTTATTAAATTTTTATTTTTTTCCTAGGGTAATTACAATTATATTATAGCTTATATGCTATAATTACAATTATATTATAGCTTATATGCTATAATTACAATTATATTATAGCTTATATTATGATTATATTATAACTTATATTATAGCTTATATTACAATTATATTATAACTTATATTATATACTATAATACAATTATATTATAGCTTATATGCCATAATATAATTGTAATTAGCCTAGCAAACAATTTAAAATGAGGGACTCTTATACAAATGAAAATACACTGAGGAATACCGCCTGTCAGCCAATAGAAAGCGAGATTTAATAAGACTGATTCTTCTTGTTCCTCACTAAGAAGAACAGGTCTTTTTAAAGCTTTTTTGTGATAAGCTATTAAGTGTTATTCCACGGTGTTCCTTATTGTGCAAGAGCCCTTATTCCCATTCCACAATATACTTTCATCTCTGCAATAGTGCAATAGGTCGTATTCACACTGTTCACCGTCATGAAGCCTTAGAACAAATAATGCGCTAGAAAAAATACTCATTTTACGATCGTATAGGTATTATAGGCTGATACTTATACGTATTCTATTCTCTTAGCGTATAGTAGAAGAATTCGTATATAATACTCCAAATACGAATAATGTTTAATCTGTGATTAATTAAAATTTAGTATAAAAATAGATAATAAAAAGGAAAAGATGAAAAATTAAAAATATATTACTTATGTCGACTATACTTTATTATTAACTGATAAGAATTTTTCATCAGTCTTAAGGGTGCTAGACACCTTTTTTCTCTGAAATAAGAAGTCACATTTTAATACATAAATGTAAACTAATTATTTCATACTTTTTACATATAAAAGTGGGTATATTTACCTTATCTTAAAACTTTCTCCGATGGGCCTTTTATATGGTCCAGAACCATAGTCATCGATGAAACAAGTTTTTCCACTAACCGTAAGCTTTGAAATTTTCCTGTGGATGGATTGACTCCAGATTTGAACTAAATTACTCCTGTATAATATAGTTCTCATATGAGTGTAGGGATTTTTGATCTAATGAGAAAAAAAAATTGTGCTGTTTTTCAAGAGTTTTTTTTTTAATTTTCTTAAATTTTTTATATTTTTTCATAATTTTTCTGATGTAAAAATTTTTTCCGACATTTAATCCTAAATCCCTACACTCATATGAGAATTATACTATTCAGGAGTAATTTAGTTCAAATCTGGAGTCAATCCATCCACAGGAAAATTTCAAAGCTTACGGTTAGTGAAAAAATTTGTTTCATCGATGACTATGGTTCTGGACCATATAAAAAGCCCATCGGAGAAAGTTTTAAGGTAAGGTAAATATACCCACTTTTATATGTAAAAAGTATGAAATAATTAGTTTACATTTATGTATTAAAATGTGACTTCTTATTTCAGAGAAAAAAGGTGTCTAGCCCCCTTAAGGGCAATCTGACTGCCCCAAATATTAATTATTTTAATTTATATGACTGTAAGACTGATGAAAAATTCTTATCAGTTAAAAGATGAACAAGTGTATAAAATTTCTCTGGAAAATAGAATATTTACAAATGGTTATATATTGAACTCTGTATTGCCAAGAGTTGGAGGTGCCATATCCATCAGATAAGTATAAATATTTTGAGTACAATTTGGAATAATTTTTTAAAAAGATTTGTATCCTTTGTGTGTATTTTTTCAGCTTTAAGGATTTATAACCAAGGAGGTAATAGGGAAGAAAAAAAAACAATTATGAACAATAGTAGCTAATCAATTGTTCCGTACATACAGATCTTTTAGTGTTGTTTCACAGTGTCAATTCATCAATGTAAACAAGCAATTGGAACATTAATCGGCTGGTATTTTTTTAAGATCTCTTAAAGTTTATAATATGGAAATGCGTACAGAAAATTTGAGTGCCTGCATGGATGAAGTTTACATAATGTTTATTTTTATAAAATAAGTTAATGTTATTCATAGAATCAGTGAATTAAAGTGACATGTTAGAGTAAATCTGTGAGTTAAAAGAATAATCGCTTCGTAATATTACAACTTAATATACTTTTTTAGTCAAAGGTCAAAGCAAAACAATATATGTACAGAAATCTATTGTGAAAGTAGAATCAGCCAAGGAATAATGTGTATAATTTGATACATTCAAGAAAAATTAAATGTTTTTTAACATTGTTGGCATTTAGTCACAAGACTTGTGAACTTTTATATTATAATTTTCAACATCCTTTAAAGAAAGCCAGAGACTTGTTATTATTAAAAAGTTATTAGAGCATATAATATAAGTATGTAAGAATGTTTGAAACAATATTCCATTTTGGAAAAAAAAATTTTTCATGAATAGTTTTTCAGATTTCATATTTTGAAATATACACACGTTGAAAAATTAAATGCAGTTGAAGAAGAAATAAAATAAATAGTTTATGAATTTTGATGTTAATAATGTTGGGCAGCATTTCATTATATTTAAACTCTCATTGTATTCAACAACCCATGGAACCAAACATTGCAACCAATCAAGTTTTGAAAAACAGGTAAGGATTCATTAAACAAAATTACAAATAGAAAAATAATATTATTAATACTTTTAAAATTAACAAAATCAAAGAAATGTCTATAGTGAATATTACAGACTTCGAATTGGAAATACAGGAATTCTATACTGCCTTAAATTGTATTTGTAGTTTTATGGATGCTTTTTCACTATATCAACTTACTTTTATATACAAATACCTACAAAAAAATATCTGACTCATTATACTTCAATTTATTATGCATCGATCAACTTGGGAAGCATTAATATACCTACTTTAGTGTTATTTTTATTGATAAAATGAATTTTTACAATGAAATAACTTCTCGCACTATTTTGACACTGGTACAGCTCTGTATTCTGGCATATTTGACTCTACTATTCATTAAACAAAATCAAAAGTAGGAAAAAAATATTAGAAATAATATTAAAATTAACAACATCAATGAAATATCTATAGTCGCTGTCAAGGCCTTCGAATTGGAAATACAGGAATTCTATATACCTTAATTTGTAGCTTTAGGTATGCTTTTCCATTATGTGAACTTGTGTTCTTATACAGATACCAAAAAGAAATGTGTAGCCTGTTGTACTTGAATTTATTGTGCGTCAACTTGGGATGAATTATATACCTATTTTAGTGTTTTTTAATGTTAAAATGAATTTCTGCACTAGAATAACTTCTTGCACCATTCTGACACATGTACAGCTGTATTCTGGCATATTTTCCACTACTTTTCTGACCACTCATATGATGTTTATCCGGATCGAATGTTTTCAAAAGTCAATTTCAAGGCTTGAAATGATATAAATGGTCACTTAATTTGCTCGAATGATTTTGGAATAGATTTTTTCTGAAAATTGAGAAAATCTGCAAGAAAAAATGTATTTATCACTTTTTATAAAAATGGCACGATTTTTGAGTTATTTAGGCTTGAAAATAGGTAAAAAAGCTAAAAATTCTTGATCTGGCCATATGTATGGTGCTACAGCATTTTTTGGGGGGCTCCAAAAAATCTGAAAAAATTCTGGGGCACTCGTGGGGTGCACAGGAAGACATTTAAATGGTTAACAAGAAATTAAAAATTTTTGGCGCACGATCTCTCCGAGAACGATCCATATATATATATATATATATATATATATATATATATATATATATATATATATATATATATATATATATATATATATATATATATATATATATATATATATATATATGTGATATTTCATGGGAAGTGAGCAGTCAAAAATTTCAAAATCGCTAAAAACTCGTTTACTTTTAGTATTTCATGAAAAAATAATGTTCCTAGAGTTTTAGCCCGAAATTTTAAAAAATAAGCCAGTTATAGAACATTCAAAATTCAAATTTTTTCCATTTTTTGGTTGAAATTCAACTTGAATCATTTTTTTTACTCAAAAATTTGAAATTTTTTGTATAGAACATTGATTGGGAAAAAGTTTGCATTTTTTCTCTAGAATGTGTCAGTATTTATTTTATGACCCTTTTCGAAAGCCTCTGATTGGCTGATTTAAGAGCAGCCTTCATCGAAGAATATTGAGAGTGCGCCTTAAAATTTTTTGTTCGACAAATTTTTCTTCAATTTTTCTCTTCGAAACCTTCGAAATGCTTTTTTGGCCAATATTGGCCAAGCGAAGGAAAAAAGTTATGATTTTTTTAATACCAAGAAAAACCAATAATTAGCATTTTTGTCTGTATGATTGATTTAGAGACATAACATTATTCATACATCTTATTTAATGGATCAATTAACTTAATTTTGTTGGGACATCTAACAAAACATAAAATATCTTTTTCAATAATATTTGGCTTGTACAATAAGCCTTCTGGTATTTAAAATTTTTTTAACATTCGACAAGAAGCCCTCTTTTTAACACATTTCATACCTTCTTAAAACTGCATGTAATAATTATCCGGATGAAAATATCTGATAAGATCAGATGAAAAGGATGTAGAAAGCTAATAAGATATGCAGTTTTTGCACTGGGATCTACAAATTTGTATGTTTTTATCATACCATTTCAACCATGTAATCTATTATTACGTGTCTATAAATTAGATGACAAAAACTTTCTTGGTTGGACTTTGTTTCATATACAATATTTATTATGTACATACTTACCTATTTGTGTTGATAAATCATTAGAGATTTTGTTCTAACCATACTCTGAGAGCACGCTGAAAAATTTTTGTACAATAAGCCTTGTACTTATAATAATATTTATAAATAAATTATCATTTCTTTATTAGACACCTCATAAAATTTTTATTCTATTGACAAACTTAACTTTCATCTATAATTTAATGTATAAATACTATTGAAATCTATAATATATTGGAATATATTCCATATACTATACAGAATATATACTAGTTTTAAGCGAATAATCATATTATTTTCTGAATTGTCTGAAAATTATAATAATTTTTACAAAGATATAATTATTCTTGAAAGTAATATGAACTAGCTATTTCAGTTACAAAAATGAATACTTATCTAATAGTTTGAAATTGATGTTTTCTAATGTTAACAAAAACAAATTAGTTCATAGCCAATTCATTTTTTTTTTTCAAATTAAAATGTAAACAGACAATTACAGTTTGTTTTGAATCCATCTGTGTGAGTTCCATCATTATTAGACTAATTCTACATAAATGCAGAGTGTGAGTACAATGCTCCGTGTTCCCACATCAGGATTTGTCACGCGATTGGTTCATATTTCCAGATCTCAGCTCAAGCCAATTGCGTGACTACAAGAGAGAAATGGCTATTACTCTTCATTGTCATTCTCCTTTCACTCCACAGACACTCTTTAATAAATTGAGTTGATCTCATTAGGAGTATATGCTCGAAGGTTCCCTTTCTTACGTGTACAAAGCATAATATGCCCGACATATTCCACTCTATTTTTTACATCTGTGCCTGTTCCTTCTTCCAGGTCGAGGACTTTATGTTTCTTTTGTCACAGAAATTATTATTGTTGCGTGCGGCGACCTTAAGTTTATGAAATCACAAATAACTTATACAACATCCAAATTTTTCTAATGAATTCATTTTATAATAGCGAAATCCGTAAGGGAAAAAGAATAATAATCACAGCGTAACGGTTTCACGTAAAATATCCAAATGTAGAGAAACATAAAAGTTTGATGCAGTATGTTACATAAGTTTTTACATGTAGGAAACAGTTTTCGACACAGGTATTATACTTATGGCTCTTGCACGAAAAGGAACCCGCTTGCTATGTGTTTATGTTCCTCCATGCGTGTCACTGTTCCTCGATATGTGCACATGTGCTTCGAACACCGAGGAACAGTGAAGCAGATAGAGGAACATAAACACACAGCGAGCTAGCTATGCCTCGGTGTTCCTCTATGTTCCTTCTATTCCTTTATTCGTGCAAGAGGCCTTACGTATCCTTGCAAATAAGACAACTTTTAGCGTACGGTACCTCAACTGGGGAATCGCTTTTATTTTCGTGACAGACGACAGTACACACCTGTTTGCTCCAAAAATTTAAAGTTATTTTATTGTACACCGTTTGCTCCGAAATTTGATTATTGTTGTTGTACCGTGATTGCTTCGAAATTTTGCTTTTTTAATTATACTGTACTATCGTGAATGTAATCACAAAAAGGGCAACTTTAAGTGTACAGTACGTTAGAACCTCAGGGAGGAATAGCTTTTATTTTCGTGAGAGTACTTATATACTGCTTGCTCCGAAAATGTGAAATTATTTTATTGCGCACACCGTTTGCTCTAATTTAGTTGTTGTACCTTGATTGCTTCGAAATTTTGTTATTTTGTGAATAGTGTGATTAGAATATGTCTCAAGAAGTTCAAAAACCAAATAATTTTAAGCAGCGACATTATGATAGGTGTTGCAACCCATTAAAGCTAGACAATCATTTAAAAAAGAAAGGATTACCAAAGATCTCAAAAAAGATTAGAGATATGTATAATCACTTAAATGAAAATGAGTTAATTTATACTGGTTGCAGAAAAACTATTTCTAAATTGATCTGTAACCCAAAACCAAGGAATCCACTAAGTCAAACAGATATATTCAGAATCTTTGATTTTTTAATTTCTTTTTATATTATTTATAAAATATAGTTATTAATATTATAATATTGTATTAGCTATTGCAACAAATATTAATTCATCACCTGGAACTTCATCAAGTGCATTTACCAGAAGTGACTATGCAGCAGGTGATTTATTAATGGATTTAATACATGATGAAGATACTGAAAATATATCAGAAGTCCAAATCCCCACACGGACAGTGTTAAGTTCAATTGAACTTCTCAATCACTTGAAAGAACTTTTTAATAAGGAGTCCTGTACTAAAGAGCAGAAAATGCAAATTTTAACGCTTCTGCCAAAATCTTGGAGTATATCTGATGTAATGAAACATTTCAATATTTCTCGACGTTTAATTGAGAAAGCACGGGGCTTATTGTACAACAAAGGTATATTGTCATTAGCATCACCTAAGCAAGGTTAGCTATAATAAATTTATGTTAACGGATAAATATTGTTTTAACAAGTTTATGATGACATTTTGTGATTAATACTTGTAGGTAATACTTTGTCTAAGGAGCTTCAGAGTATGGTAAAAAAGTTTTATGAAAGAAACGATACAAGTGCTCTTTTACCTGGCATGAAAGACTTCATCATTGTACGAAATGAAAGTGGCGAGAAAGAAAAAGTACAAAAGAGACTTTTATTGCTGAATCTGAAGGAGTTATACCAGTTTTTTAAAGAAGAACATCCCGATGCAGAGATTGGATTCACCAAATTTTCCATTCTTCGACCTAAGCATTGTGTTTTGGCTGGTAGCAGTGGCACACACAGTATTTGCGTATGCTCTTATCACCAAAATGTAAAGCTCATGATACATGGTGAGTATCTTTTTTTTTTAATTCTTATTATAATTTGTAAAACTTTTAATTTTCTATTTTTAAATTTAATATAATTTGTACAGCTATTTTAGTGTAGTATTCATAATCTTCTCACTATTTTAAAGTTTAGTTAAATTTTTGAAATTGTTTTTAACATTTAAGTTAAAGAAACTTGACATTTCTGGCATTCTTGTATTACTTTTATTTCTGATTACGTAGAGATGATAATCAAAATAATATTATCACTCTACTTCAAGATTAGTGTAGAAACTAAAGCGAAATTAAAATTCTAAATTTTAAATATGTCCTTTTTGCAGGATGTTCATTTCATAGTATTACTGAGAATGAGTCAGTTTAGATAAATTCATACAAGGATTGCTTTAAAATTATACTGTGTGATGAGCCGTCAGAGGATTGTTTTTTTAGAAATTGCGAGTTATGTGAAGGAGGGCTTGAGGCCTTGTCGACATTTCTAGAGAAAGTTTTCGAGAATAGAAATATTGAATCAGTGACTTATAAGCAGTGTTTCAATAATCCCAAACCAACGCTAGAAAAAGTTACAAAAAGTGTTGATGACTTCATAGGTTATTTTTGTGAGAAAATGTTGGAATTACTCCCTCATTCATTCATTGCCTATGAGCAATCTAAGTACTGTAGGCAACTGAAAAATGATTTGAAGGAAGGGGAATTTCAGATCATCGTGGATTTTGCTGAAAACTATGCATTTACGGTGCAAAATGCAATTCCCGGGTTCCATTGGAACAATGACCAAGCCACTATATACAACATTGTTATATATTATAAAGATGGTGAATTGACAAGTCACAGAAGCTTAGTCATCATATCAGAGGTACTACAACACGATAGCATTGCAGTATATGGGTTACATAAAATCATGATTGAGTACTTGGAAACTACTTTTGGTCTAATTGAAAAAATCTATTATTTTTCTGATGGGGCCCGACAGCAATATAAGAATTTTAAGAATGCGATTAATGTGGTGCATCACAAATCTGATTTCAACATTGATGCTGAATGGCATTTCTTTGCTACGGTTCATGGGAAGGGGCCCTGTGATGGATTAGGAGCTACAGTCAAGAGAGGGGCCATTAGAGCCAGTCTGCAGTCTGGTGATGAAAATCATATTTTATCCGCAAAGGATTTATTTGAGTGGCTTTCATTAACTGGAAGAATGCCATCAATTTCTTTTAAGTACTTTTCTCAAAAAGACTATGATTCTTCTAGTCGATTCTTGAAGAAAAGGTTTGCGAGAAAATCGAGGATAAGTAATCTCCATAAACAACACTGTCTCATACCACTTGGAGAAGGTATTGTGAGAGTGAGAACGTTTTCTTTATCCAAAAAGTACAATGACTATACATCATAGTGATAATATTCAAAATTTACTAGATATAACTTAAATATTTATTAGATATAACTTCAAAAGATTATATTTTCATATAATAAATATTGTATATTTTCTACACTTGTGTACGTGACTTATTTTAGAGAACTAATATTAATGAGTAAAAAATTATATGTCGATCGAACATAACCATTAAACTTAATTATTGTAAATTTTCTATAATTGAAGTATATTTTAACAAAGTAAATATTTATCAACACAAATAGATAAGTATGTACATAATAAATATTGTATATGAAACAAAGTCCAACCAAGAAAGTTTTTGTCATCTAATTTATGGACACGTAATAATAGATTACATGGTTGAAATGGTATGATAAAAACATATAAATTTGTAGATCCCAGAGCAAAAACTGCATATCTTATTAGGTTTCTACATCCTTTTTATCTCATCTTATCAGATATTTTCATCCGGATAATTATTACATGCAGTTTTAAGAAGGTATGAAATGTGTTAAAAAGAGGGCTTTTTGTCGAATGTTAAAAAAATGTTAAATACCAGAAGGCTTATTGTACAAGCCAAATATTATTGAAAAAGATATTTTATGTTTTGTTAGATGTCCTAACAAAATTAAGTTAATTGATCCATTAAATAAGATGTATGAATAATGTTATGTCTCTAAATCAACCATACAGACAAAAATGCTAATTATTGGTTTTTCTTCGTATTTAAAAAAATCATAACTTTTTTCCCTTCGCTTGGCCAATATTGGCCAAAAAAGCATTTTGAAGGTTTCGAAGAGAAAAATTGAAGAAAAATTTGTCGAACAAAAAATTTTAAGGCGCACTCTCAATATTCTTCGATGAAGGCTGCTCTTAAATCAGCCAATCAGAGGCTTTCGAAAAGGGTCATAAAATAAATACTGACACATTCTAGAGAAAAAATGCAAACTTTTTCCCAATCAATGTTCTATACAAAAAATTTCAAATTTTTGAGTAAAAAAAATTATTAAAGTTGAATTTCAACCAAAAAATTGAAAAAATTTGAATTTTGAATGTTCTATAACTGGCTTATTTTTTAAAATTTCGGGCTAAAACTCTAGGAACATTATTTTTTCATGAAATACTAAAAGTAAACAAGTTTTTAGCGATTTTGAAATTTTTGACTGCTCACTTCCCATGAAATATCCCATATATATATATATATATATATATATATATATATATATATATATATATATATATATATATATATATATCAAATGCAGCTTTTGAGGATCTATGTCAGCACGGATTCGATACTTTGAGGATTTTTCGGACTCTTGAAGACATCCTCAAAATTCCTTCGGTATGAAACGGTACTTTTGAGGATTTATATTAATACCTTCAACGCAGAGAGGGAGTTATTTCTTTAGTCAAGCATATACGAACTCTGGAGAAAAAAACTACAGATCCTCAAAAGTACCTCAATATATATATATATATATATATATATATATATATATTGAGGTACTTTTGAGGATCTGTAGTTTTTTTCTCCAGAGTTCGTATATGCTTGACTAAAGAAATAACTCCCTCTCTGCGTTGAAGGTATTAATATAAATCCTCAAAAGTACCGTTTCATACCGAAGGAATTTTGAGGATGTCTTCAAGAGTCCGAAAAATCCTCAAAGTATCGAATCCGTGCTGACATAGATCCTCAAAAGCTGCATTTGATATATATATATATATATAGTAACGGGGCAGGTGTTGCGATGTTAATATAACTCTATTTATTGATATATTACAATTTATATTTTCATATATTTTAAAACAAACATCGTTTGTTTTAAAACTATCAGGTATAACAAATGAATTAAATTTACCTTCTCCAATATCTAATAAAAATGAAGCAAACATGATATCTTTTGAACGGATATTTGTTTTCAAATACATTATATTAAATAATGACCAAAGATTTGAATATTTTATTGTTTCTTGAATTATTGTGCTTCTACAACCATTTTTAACAACAGGGAGAATTTGTCTAAAATCACCTCCTAAAATTAATAATTTTCCTCCGAATGGTAGATTATTATTACAAACATCTTGTAAAGTTTTATCAACAAGTTCTAAAGCTTTACGTGGAATCATTGACGCTTCATCCCAAATAATCGCAAAAACTTCACGAAATTTTTTTTTATCTGATTCAAATTTTAAAAATGCACTTTCAATATTGTTTAAATCTAAAGGTAATCTAAAAGTTTTATGACTGGTCATACCTTTTGGTAATAGTACAGATGCTATACCAGTCCAAGCCATTGATATAATTTGTTGTTCTATTGACAAAAAATAATAAATTAAAGTTTTATAAAAAACGTTTTACCTGAACCTCCAGGACCATCAATAAAGTTAATTTTATGTTCATTATTTAATATTTGTGGAAAAATTGCTTTTTGATCTGTGTTTAATTGACTACAATAATTATTAAACATTTGTTTAGAGAATAAAATATTTTCTTTATTATTTTCATTAATTGTATCGAAAATTTCATCAGGTTCAGGTAATCCAAAATCTTTACAAGACATTTCTTCAACTTTTAAATTTAGTTTATATGATGAAGAGCTCGGTTATTTTTATTATTGTCAAAACTTCTGTAAAATATTTATTAAATTTTGTCCAAATAGTATTACCATTAATGTTATCTGTTATTAAAAACCAAGTAAAAAATTTACGCAATTGAACAGGTAACATTATATTACAAGTTTCTTCAAAAATTTTGTCAATCTGTAAATCATCTTCGATTAGATCCATTTGTATTGCTGTTTCTTTGTAAGTATTATATGTTTTATTTTCAAATGTACGTAATTCTTCAAAAGATGTTGCGCCTTTAACACGATTTAAAATTAATTTTAAATGAAATCTTTCAATATCTCTTGGAGATACTACACTTAAACGTCCTATAGCAACATGTTTTAGTTCTCGTTGACGTTTTATCCAAGTTTTATTCTTAAAAATATAATATTTTGGTATATTAACGTATTTAATATTTTTTGCATTTTTATCTTTTTTATTTAATTCAAACCACGAAGTTAATGTAGTTTTCCAATTATCTAAAGCTTTTTTCTCTTTATTTCCTTCGAAAATTATATTTTGTTTATTTTCGGTGTGAATTGCTAAACGTATTACGGTGTGACTTCTACCACATAAAGGAAATTCTTGTAATTTCCATGCTGCTTCCATGGGACTCAAATATCTACCATCTATAAATTGAGTAATTTCATCATGTGTATCTGTTTCATTATCTGTATTTATTTTTTTTAATTTACAAAGTGCTTTGTCACAACCTTTATGAATATAATTAAAAATATACTTTATAATTTGAATAGAAGCACAATACTCAGCATTTATGTGACATTTATATTTTTTTAATAAAAAATTATTATATGGTACAAACATAGAATTATCTACGGGAACTGGTTTTTGGTTATTTTTAATTTTGTATGTTAAATTCTCTGAAATATTATTTTTTCTCATATATCCAGGTTAACCATTCTTTTGAAATTTTGTAAAATCAGTGAATGGTTTTGGAAATTTTTTTTTACATATTAGTTTATTATTGTCAACACATGGTGAATTATTAGTATGAGGGCCATGAAGCATATGTTTAATAACTAATTTATGTAATTCTTCGTCATCATTTATAGATGGAATTTCTGCAGATATATATTGATCAATTTTTTCAGGAGATAGTAATTTATTGTTTGGGTGTAATGTTACGAGAATATGTGCATGAGGAAGCCCTCGTTCTTGAAATTCTGTGGTATAAATATATAATATAACATTACCAAATATTTGATGTTTAATTATATCATCAATTAATAACATTAATTTTACATGAAATAACCGAACAGTAATATTGGGAATGTCATTTGGAGTTGTGTTTCGTGGAAAATTTATTAAAATTTCTTTGAGTTCTTTCCATTTAGGATTACATGTAACTGTTATAAATAAATCAGGTCTTCCTGTGTTTCTCATTATTGTCATAGCATCCTGATAATGTTGTTGCATATACCTTGGACTACCTATATACGTAGCTGGTAGTATAAAAAGATTTCCAAGTTTTTCTTTACTCTTAAAATTTGATGAAATGTTAGCAGCACTATTTATTACGTGGTCTAATAAGCCTTGATAACATTCTACACGTAAATTTTTTTGATCACTTCTAAAATAATTCATTCTATTATTTTCTACAATAATATAGGCATGTAAAAAAAATTGTTCAGTTAATCTACCACCGTATAATAATGGATTCAAAATTTTACAGTTGGGTCTATATGCTAATTGGTACAAATAGTATTGTAATGCAGTAAGATTTTCATTTGAATTTGCATTTGGTTTTTTTAAATATCCAATACTCCAACCTAAATCTCCAGATGGAAAAAATAATGGAAAAACCATTGGATCAACATGATGTGATAATTTGTTTAAATAAGTAATTTCTTGATTATTAGAAACATGTTTTGGATAAATACATATTATTAATTTTCTGGTATTTCGTTTTGTGAAACTATTATAGCTCCACATTCTGGTGTTAAAGGTGCATTATAACGATGTTTCTGATTATTATTTTTACGAATGAAATACATTTTATAATTTGACATATTATTACAATTTGATATTTCATGAAAATGTTTATATTTTTTAGCATATGGATTATTATTTAACACTTCAGTTAATAATTTTAAATGCTCTTTACTTCAATTTTCGTTTTTACTCAATCTTTTATCAATGGCTGTTACATTATCATATATATAAAGTTGTCCACAACATGGTTCTTTATTATTAACTGGTATCCAATGTATTTGGTGTTGTATGACAAATTTGACCTTGAATTTTTAAATTATAAATGGCCAAACATCTTCACAGACAGACACAGATGTATCTGTAGTTGATAAATGCTTTACGTATATATTCAAATACAATCTTATTGTATCTGATATCATTTACTTTTTCATAAATTCCTCATGTTCGAATTACTACATTTCGAATAAGGCCAAAGGTTTTCCTTATTATTCATAATTTATATTTCTTCTATTTCCTCTTTAAATATTCCTCTTTAAATATTAATAAGTTTAAATTATAATTGATGATTTAAATTTTCTTAAGAAAGCATCTGACTATAGATTTATATCCTTCTAAAAGTTTATCCAAAGCAGTTATGAAAGTGTCGACAACTTTGATATTATTAAAATTTTGTTTTAAATATTCCTCTTTAAATATTAGTAAGTTTAAATTATAATAGATGATTTAAATTTCCTTAAGAAAGCATCTGACTATAGATTTATATCCTTCTAAAAGTTTATCCACAGCAGTTATGAAAGTGTCCACAACTTTGATATTATTAAAATTTCGCTTTATATATATCTTTAAAATCAGTTATATATATTTTCAATCTATTATTTACATATGCTTTGCGTATATATCCAAGGACCATCTTATTGTGTTTGAGATCGTCAACTTCTTTGTAAGCTTCACATATCTGTGGTTGTATCCTTTTTATGACCCCGAAAACCTCTGAGTAACAATTTTCATCGACATTCTTAAAGATTTAAATCTTGGATAGAATTCATTGTGGATTAGGCCTACTGGGGATACCACTTAAAAATAAAACGCATCTTTCTATTTACCTCCAAGGTGATGTGGAAAAAATAGAATAAAATATATCTTAATATATAATTAATGTAATTTTCTTAATAATTTACTCTTTTATTTCAGAAATTAAGAATTCAAAACTACTCTTAAGTGTTACATCTATATATACTACCTTATTAATAAAACATATGAAAAATATAAATTATTAATTTTATATAATATATGAAATATACTGTTTGAGAATTCCATAAATTATAATGAGAACATGCTGTGGGTGTTTACAAAATAAATTGAGAGCCAAACACTTCAGTCAATTAAACTATAATATATTCAAATAACTATAAAATTATAAATTACTATTACAAATTTACATGACGCATTAAAATTGATTGAACAGTTGATGGTACAAGGTTGATATTAAATGTGTGAGATGTTACAATTAAATAGTTGAGTGTATGACTGTTACAATAATTCTGAGTATGTGAGTGTTACAAAATTCTGTGAGTATTGGTGAGTTTGCTGTTTGAGTGTGGGTGAGTTTGCTGAGTTACACGTTACGAATCACTGATGAGAGTAGCCATGCAATAAACACCGCAATAAAGTATTATTGATTTTATTGTGGTTGAGTTTTCAATGAGATGACACGATTAGGTATTACTGACCTAATCGTGCCTGAGTATTTCCCTCTGTACAGATTGATTATGCTTTCCGTGTAGCAGCGCACCTTCGTATAAAATGGCCGCATGTATTTGAGTTGTTACCTTATCATACGTAGAGGCTATATTAATCCTTACGCTGATGAGTTGGTCCCGTGATGGTGATTCCGCAACGAAGCTGAGCAGTTGAGGAGAACCGTATGTTGAGCATGATAACGAAAGATGAGATAAGCCAGTGAAATGAGTGTGAGGATGCGAAGTAGCCGATGAGAGAAGCCAGTTGAGCAAATCCGATTGAGAACTGCCAGTGTAATTTTCCTGCTTGAAAAAACCATGCCCAAATCCCGTTGATATTATTGATCACGGTGATCATGAGTTTACTGCTGGGGCTGCATTGGTCAAAGTGCAGGTGTGAGCGAGAATCCGTGCAACGTTGCCGAGTGAGTATATGTCATGTGAGGAGAAGTCGCGTGAGAAGCTGCCTTGTGAGACGCACTGCACTATGAATATGCCGTGTGAGATATTGACTCGTGGCGCGCTCGAAGCATCGAGCGCCGGTGAGAAGATGCCGCTTGAGTATCACAGCCGTGTGAGAAGTTTCCGTGTGAGAGACACTGCTGCGTAAAAATCTGCCGTGCTAGACGACGCCGTATGAGATGTTGCCGAGCAGCAGTCCATGTTGAGAGAATGAGAAACACTACACTTGAATGGTTCACTTGAGAATCGCCGAATGTGCACAGTGAGTTTCTCTACGAGACGAACCGCTACACAGAGTGAGTTGACCGAGAGAGAGAGAGAGCTCCATCACATGAGAATCGCCGGCACAGTAGATTTCCCTCGTGGTAGACCATTACTGAGAGAGACTTTTAGTGAGAGGTTTTGAGTGTATCTACTGAGAGCCAAAGTACCCTGAGTTTTTCCACGAGGCGAACCATTACATGGATACTAGCTGAGTGTAAGAATTAAGAGAGCACTTCTGTCTTCTTTCTCGTCTCGTTGTTACCGAGGAGTGAGTCAAATCACCGTCTCTCATTAACATATGTAAGCATGAGAGAGACAGCATGAGTTTTGCCATACGCGGCTAATCAGTATAGCGATTCAGCTGTTCTGCAGAGAACAGCTGCTGAGTGCTGCCGTCGCGCGACCGCCTGCTGAGGTATCCCTCAGTCGCGCAACCGCGGGAAATTCAAAACTTGATATTTCCCAAACATATACATAAAATATATTTTTATATATAATTAATGTAATTTTCTTAATAATTTACTGTTTTATTTCAGAAATTAAGAATTCAAAATTACTCTTAAACGTTACATCTGTATATACTACCTTATTAATAAAACATATGAGAAATACATGAAAAAAATAAACTTTTAAGTCAACATTTAAATGAGCGGGGTCTGAGGGGGGTCTGAGGGGGATCACGAGAGGGGTCTGAGGGGGATGCGATGGGGGCTGAGGGGGAGGGGCGAGGGGTGCACAGTGGGCCAGAAAAGAAGAAAAAATTTCTAAGCCTTGCTTGAACTGGTTTTTGAGGATAAGATTTTTATAATAGTGGATTTTTTTTGTTTTGATGTGGAGAATAAGGATCCGGTGCCGATCGTATATTATTTTCCCTCTAAACCTCGTGGGATACGAAAATACTGGACTAATTCGGTTATTGACGATTGTTGTAATTCGTCGATGCTAAAATACTTATTGTACCTCTCAAAAATAATATTCGTTAACGTACCAGAAATCATTTTAAAGCTTAAAAAAAGTACTTTAATATAATTCCTTATTCGTACAATTCTGACCAATTCTGTCAAAAGCGTTATACACGGAAAACAATAATTCTTACCACTAAAATAAAAAAAAATTGATAAATGGATTTTGAAAAATTCTAACTCTGAGCTCGTAAAAGATACAGAGCTATATTACTGCATAATATTAGTTATATTTTTTTATACTGCCAAAATTTTTTACATAAAAAAGTTTACTACCATCTAACAATAGAAAAGTGTGTGGGTGTAGAGCTCTGTATCTTTTACGAGCTCAGAGTTAGAATTTTTCAAAATCCATTTATCAATTTTTTTTTATTTTAGTGGTAAGAATTATTGTTTTCCGTGTATAACGCTTTTGACAGAATCGGTCAGAATTGTACGAATAAGGAATTATATTAAAGTACTTTTTTTAAGCTTCAAAATGCTTTCTGGTACGTTAAAGAATATTATTTTTGAGAGGTACAATAAGTATTTTAGCACCGACGAATTACAACAATCGTCAATAACCGATTTAGTCCAGTATTTTCGTATCCCACGAGGTTTAGAGGGAAAATAATATACGATCGGCACCGGATCCTTATTCTCCATATCAAAACAAAAAAAAATACACTATTATAAAAAATCTTATCCTCAAAAACCAGTTCAAGCAAGGCTTAGACATTCTTTCTTCTTTTCTGGCCCACTGTATGGCGGGGGGGGGCGAGGGGGGGGCTCTACCATACTCAAAATAACGGAGAAAAAATCACAATTTTACTTTATTTTGAGGAGGGGCTGAGGGAGGGGGCGAGGGGGTCTGCGTGACACAAATAACGCTTACGACTATATATATATATATATATATATATATATATATATATATATATATATATATATATATATATATATATATATATATATATATATATATATATATATATATATATATATATTTATATATATATATATATATATATATATTCCTATATTATATAGAGGAATGTGACCACGTAGCCTCCCCCACCCCCTCCTCAGCGCCCACTCACCGCCTCTCAGCGTCCCCTCACCTCCTCCTCATTGCCCCCACGCCCCTCCTCGCCCCCTCCTCAACGCCCCCTCACCCCTCCTCAGCGCCCTCTAACCCCTCCTCAGCACTCCCCAGCGCCACCTTCAGCCCCCCCCCCTCAATGTCGCCTAAACAATGAAATAAAATAGGACGTTCTCATAGTTTTTATACAAAATTTGTAATATTAATAATGTAAATATTATGTAAAATTTAATATTGGGAAGCAAAAAAATTATAGTTGAAACGAAAAAACAGTTTTTTCCACGCCACGTCCCTGGAGGTACTGTTATTGGACGCATTGGATTTTTATTTAAAGTGGCATCCTTCGACAATAGCCCTACATGACCACTTTTCCTGTTAGAAAAATTTTTAGAAGGATACAAATGTAAAATCAGAAGCAATTCCTTTGAAAAAACTTTTAGAAGGATACAAATGTGTAGTCAGAGGCAATTCCTTTGGAAAAACTTTTAGCAGGATACAATCGTATAGTCAGAAGCAATTCCTTTGGAAAAACTTTTAGAAGAATACAAATGTACAGTCAGAAGCAATTCGTTGAAAAAATTTTTGAAGAATCTAAATGGATAATCAGAATGCATTGAGGAGTGGAGGAGTTGTATATTACAATATATAATTCTAATATAAAAATACATTTCAATAATTCAAATAATATTCAGTATTGAAGGTATGACGCCATCCATCTTTTATATTAAGTACTTGAAGACGATCTTTGGAGGCAAAAGTGAAAAGATCTTGGGTGTTTTTAGCAACGTTTCGTTGGCTTAGTACGCCAACCTCATCAGGCCTTTATTCAAACACAGAAATAAATTAACATATAAAATTATTTACAACTATATAAAGAGAATTAAACAACGACGCATGAATACAAAAATCAATCTTACCAAAAATAATAAACGTATATATCATCCGTCGATCCGATGTTATTATCGACCGAAATAATATTCATTCAATTAGAAACAATTCACGTAATTTTAAATTACCTTTATTATTTACTGGAAATTATGATTCATGTCATTACGATATTATGTAAAATTTAATATTGGGAAGCAACAAAATTGTATTTGAAACGAAAAAACAGTTTTTTCCACGCCACGTCACCCTAGAGGTACTGTTAATAGGCGCGTGGGATTCTTCAAGTGGTATCCTTCGCCAGTAGCACTACAACCACTTTCTAAAAACTATGAAAAAACTTTTAGAAGAATAAAAATAGGATACCGTGATCAAAAAGGTAATTCCTCTAGGGCAAGGCTTTTGTTAATAGTCAAAGAACCTTCCAACTTTAAAACAATATGGATTTGAGTAAAATCTAAGCTTTTTTCGAAATTTCAACTGCCATATTGGATCAGCTATTTTGAAATTCGGAAGTCCGTTAGCAAAATCTTGATCAGCGACCTCGAAAATCCCTGTATACCAATTTTCAACAAGATCTGAGCTTTTTTCGATCTTCTAACGGACATATTGGATGCTCCATTTTTAATTTCAATAGTCTTATAGCAAGATTGTAATTAGCGACCTCGAAATATAAATCTTGATCAACAACCTCGGAAACCTTTGTATACAAACTTTAAGCAAAGTCTAAGCTTCCTTCGAACTTTTGACAGCCCTTTTGAATTTCGGAAGTCTGTTAGCAAAATCATGATCAGCGACTTCGAAACCTGTATATTCCAATTTTGACAAAAAACCTAAGCTTTTTTCGAACTATTAACCGCCATATTGTATCCACCATTTTGAACTTCGAAATTCCAATAGCAAAATCTTGATCAGCGACCTCGCAAATCCTTGTATACCAATTTTCAAAAAATTTAAGCTTTTTTTGAACTTCTAACGGCCACATTGATTCCGTTATTTTTAATTTGAATAGTCTTATAGCAAGATTGTGATTAACGACCTCGAAAGCCACTGTATAAAAATTTTAAGCAAAATCTAAGCTTCCTTCGAACTTTTGACAGCAAAAAGGTGATTCCTCTAGGGCAAGGCTTTGGTTAATAGTCACAGAAACTTCCAACTTTAAAACAATATGGATTTGTCCATACCAAAGTATGGGACTATAGTCAAAGAGGTTATTGCTCTTAGGCAAGGCTCTTGTTAACTGTCAAAGAACCTTACAAATGCACAATGTGGATATCTTCAGTGTATAATTTTTCAACGATTCGTTGCAAAAACTTTCAGGAGGGTTAAATATATAGTTAGAAGCAATTACATTCGAAAAACTTTTAAAAGGATATAAATAGTATACCGTGATTAAAAAGGTGGATCCGCCAAGGCAAGGCTTATGTCAACAGTCAAGGAATCTTCATACTTTAAGAAAGGAAACGAAAAGAGGTGGTTTCTCCAAGGAAAGGTTTATGTTAACAGCCAAGGAACCTTCAAACTTTAACAAAAGAAATGCAAAAAGGTTGTTTCTCCAGGGCAATAAGTAATATTGAAATTGCATTTGTAAAATTAGATTCTGCTAAAAAAATGGAGTCAATTTAAGTCCAATGGAAGCTGCATGGCGATTACAACAATTTCCGTTGTGTGGTAGAAGTCAAACAGTTGTAAGATTATCTATTCATACAGAAAATCAGTAGTAGATTATTTTTGATAAAAAAATATATTAAATGCATTAAATAAATGGGAAACTACATTAACAGCATGGTTTAAATTAAATAAAAATGATGATTTTACGAAAAAAATGGAATATGTAAACATACCATAATACTATATTTTTTCTAATGAAAAGAAGTAGTTTTTTGTTACTTATGGTAACAATTATTAAAATAATAAATTATCTATGACTTGTAACACTCTGCAGGGGATCAGGACAGAGGTTCGCGGGTAAATAAGAAGAGTAACACTCGGAGTAAAGATTTAGAATTTATTGAACTTAGATCTAGTGATTACATATACACGGGCGCCAGGTGCATGCGTCACTCGCAGCAAACTAAACTTCGCGGACTAGCTCTGCCGGGAGCAGAAAAAAACTCTCACTCTAAACTACAGCTCCAGCATAGGCTGCAGCTAGCGCGAATTCGGAGTCTCGTGTTCTCGACGCGGATGCGCACACACACTTCGCGGCGGGGGAACCGGGGACGGGAAATAAATCGGAGACAAACCTCGACCAGGACGATCTGCTGATGCAGGCTGCTCTCTCTCGTTCTCTCGACGAGCTGCACGACGTCGCTCTTTCGTGGCCACTCTCTCCTGCACTCACTCTCGACGACGACGCTCAGAGGTAGCACTCAGTCAGCGGATGCAGACTCGCGAGCACGTTCGCGGCACGCGGCACGACGGTAGGCAACGGAATGTAATGTGCCGGCCGGCGACGCTCGTGCTCCTCCCTCGCTCTCTCAGTTCCTCAACCGGCCGTCGTCTTCACTGTAGCGTACGAGCGAGCGGCTCTGTCCACTGCCGATGCTCGCGCGCGCGGCTGCCGACGGTCGAGAACTGCCGCTGCTCGTCTCTCTCTGTCTGTGGCGTCGCCTGCTGCTGTCAACGGCATGGGAGCTCTCCAGCTCCAGCTCGTTCCTGCTGTAGGTGCTGCTGGTCGCCTCTAACTCCTGGCCGACGGGGCGTGGGAGGGGAAATGTGGTACAGGCGTGCGTGCAGGGACTCGGAATAGCGGGAGGACGGTGCGCGCGTAGAGGTGTGGGTGTGTACAACATCGCGCGTCGAACGTTGCTCGCCGCGGCCGCCGTATTTCCCCAAATGCGCGTTATTCCCTCCCAGGCAATCTGCCACGTTACAAACTTTATCAAAAAATAATTTTTATCAAAAGTATATAATTTATAACATTTTTTATTATATTAATTTTTTCAACACGTCGGGGGTTGGCGAGCAGAGCGAGCAGGGGGGAAGCCCCACTAGTATATATATGAGTTATTTTAGATGATATTTATAATTTTATTAATTAAGTATCTATGAGCTTCAAAGGGCAGAGGTTTAGTGAAAATGTCGGCTATTTTTTCTCTACAGCACACCTATTTTACTGTTACAATTTTTCTTTCTACGCATTCTTTGACATAGAGTCTTTTAATCTCAACCATACGTCTTAATTTATTTTCTCCATTTACTTCTACATACGCTCCTGCAGCTTTATTATCGCACCACAAAGTAATGAGAGCTGCCTAGTATCAGCCTTATGGAGTTATAGATGGGTATTACTTCTTGATATGCTTCACTCATAGTCACGTACTCCGCTTTACAAGTGGACAAAGCCACATATGACTGTTTATGCGTTCGCCTACAAAGCCACAAGTAGTCCGTGCGTCCTTACAATCAGTAAAACTCGCATCGGAGAATGTTTCCATACTGTCTGTCTCACCTGAATATCTTAAGCACAGACTTTTTGTTCCCTATAAATATCGGAAAATTCTTTTTACCAATTTCCAGTCCTTTTCAGTGGGGCTCACCTGATGCCTACTTAAAACATTTACAGCATAAGAGATATTTAATAAATCATCATTGTACTCATATTCTATTGTCTTTCTCTTCTGATTAAACATCTGGGTCATTATCATGGGTGTTCTCTGAGGGTGTGATTCAGTAAAACAGAATGTTTCAAAAATTTTGTCGATATATTTTTGTTGATTCAAGTCAATTATTCGTCTGTTAAGAGCTCGCCTGATTGTTATACCTAGGAATTCCTTTGGATCATCAATTGTACTCATCTCAAATTCGACATTAAATTTAGTTTTCACCTCGTTTAATTTTTCAGAGTTATTACTCGCTACTATAATGTCATCGACATATAGTTATAAAATCAAGAACCTATCCTTTTCTCTCCAGATAAACAAGCAAGGTTCTAAGTCAGAGTTTCTCAAGTTCATACTGAGAGCTGCTTGTGTGAATCTAACATTCTATCTTTTGGGACTAATCCGTATGCTATAAAGTACCCTTTCCTCGTCTATAAACCCATTTAAGGAAGCAGTCTTAGCATCTAATTGACAGACTTCAAGATTGTATTTAATAATTATCGCAATCACTGCTCTCACCAATGGCAATCTTGATGTTGGGGCATACGTTTCTCTCAATTCATAGCAGTTATTATCTTTGAAATCACGAATAACTAATCGCACCTTAAAACTCACCTTATTTTTGTATCAATTTTACATTTAAACACCCACTTGGAATATATTATATTCACTCTTTTGCCATCCCTTATCTTTTCCGAATGATCCACAATTTTCCACACCTTATTTATGTTCATAGATTTAAGCTCTTCGTCAATAGCTTTTAACCATTGATCTTTCTCACCTGTTTGCATTGCCTCTTTATAAATTGTAGGATCTTTATTGATATTCGCAAACAAAGTAAACAATAACTCGTCATGATCCTCAATATACATACCTGAGCCTTAATCGTTTGGAATGACAGAGATTAAGACTCTTATTTTGTGTTCCTCACCTATTTTTAATGTGCAGAAACTTGTATCATTTATATTCTCATCTACGTCAAGTTTTCCTATTTTAGTTGTTTGTTCAACTTTCCTCGGTCTCCCTCTTTTACGTCTGCTCTCTCCCTCCATTTCAAACTTCTCATCTCCATTTATCTCACTTTTATCAAATAAAACAACCCACTCATTGTTGTTTAGATTTTCCTCCATTTTTGGAAAATTTAGTATATCATTTTTGCCATACAAATCGCCATATACTAATTTCTCGTTGAATCGAACATTTCGGCTTTCATAAAATTTGCCTTCTTGGCGATTTGAAAAAAAGTAACCGTAGGGGTATAATGCACCAAAATGACACGCCTTTCTTCAAACCTAAACTTTGGGCCCGTTTTTCTCTGAACTTTAATATATGCAACACAACCGTATCTTTTAATCTGTTCAATTCTAAAACTGTGTAGAGGTGCAAATTTTTCCAATGCAGTAATCATCTGATTAGATTTATGAAGAGTCCAATTGTAAGCATACACAGCACCTGATAGTGCTAAGTCCCACATATTTTCGGGTAGCTTAGTATCATATATATATATATATATATATATATATATATATATATATATATATATATATATATATATATATATATATATATACACACATAAGATCTCGCCTTTTCCTGAATTGTTTGATTAAACCGCTCTGAAACTCCATTGTATTCAGGTGTATCAGGGCTGGATAACTGTAACTCTGTATCTAAGTTCTTAAGTACTTCTACAGTGTACCCACCTGTAAATTCGCAGCCTTGATCAGTACGTAAATAGCATATTTTGGCATCACTGCCTAACAAGTTTCTGGTACTTCTCACAAACATCTCAAAACAATGTCCTGTTTCACTTTTAGACTTCATAGGATAAGCCATCGATAGTCTGGAGAAGTTGTCTATGAAAACAGATATGAATCTGTATCCTTTAGGGTGAGATGACAGAGAAATAAGACCCATTACGTCAGAGTGTATAATTTGTAAACGAGATGTGGCTCTTCTACGTACAGAAGGAAATGGCAATGTTTTAAATTTAGCTATTGCACATAATTCACAATCTTTTATAACATCATCAAAACTCGCCTTATTTAATTCTTTATTATCTAGAAATTTAGCCTGCAAAGCTTTTAGATAAGCTACAGATGCATGACCGAACCTTACATGCCACACCATTACCTTATTTTCTTTCTTAAATTTCTTATTGACAATTGACAAGGGTGTTTCTTTTTCACTCAAAATAGTGTAAGACATTTCATCCACATCATGAATCTCATGATCCCAGATAGTGGTGTCGACATTTGAATGCTCATAATGTATTTTCTTGGCCTTTTCAATTACTTCTTTCTCACCAGACTTGTGACTGTTCAATTCTTCATGCAGAAATTGATCTTTCATGAAGTCTCTCTGGATTCATTCTCATCTGTCTTATGTAACTTTTCTAGAGCTTCAACATTAGGATCGGGATTCCTTGCAAGAACTTGTTTTCCATTATCATGCAATTTCCTCTTAGCAGTTACACTGCGTTTTACGTATTTGATCTCACCAGTATTTTCTCAGGCTAAATTAGCTAATATATATTTGTTTATAATTTGAGGCATTTTTTCATTACATTGATCACTCTTATTTATTTCAAGTTCGATTAACCAATACGGGCGACTATATACACCTGATAAAAATACTTCATTAGAATGTGGATCAAAAATATCAATCTTTTTATTATCTAGGTGAGTACCTAGGCCCATGTTAGCAAATTTTCTTAAAAAGAGTAAATTTTATTTAAGTGCTTGAACAAAAAGAACTATCAATTTTTAATATATTACCATTCTCTAATTTTATCTCAATATTTCCTTCTCCCTCCGTTTTCAAGTCTGCTGAGCTATCTTTATTTGCACATTTAATCAAACCGTAATTAGATTCATCAAATGTTTTAAAAATGATTTTTGAGTGTGTAAGGTGTTCTGTCGTACCTGAATCAGCTAAGAACTTGGTTATGAATTAGTTTTTATCATTACTAGTCGGGTCTGTGTACATTACTTCCGCGCCTTTAAGTGAGTTTTTGTTTATAAGTAAAGGAAACTCGAGTTTATCGCTAGCCATTATTGAATTATCAAAATCGAGCTGATCTTTATCAGAGGTTTTCTCAGTGGGTTGATCAGATTTCCCCTCAGTCTGCTTATTATCAGTAGAATTTTATTTATTGTTGAAACCTCCCTGTCCTCTACCTCTGTAACGACTCCTTCTGGCATTATTTGTAATGCTATTTTCAAACTTTCACTTAGTAATTCGCCCTCGATTACATCTACCAAATCCTCTAGAATTATTATTTGAATGTTCATACCTTGAATTTCCTCGGAAACTCCCTCCTCGTCTGTTGTCTGGTCTCGCCTGTACATTCGAACAATCTGGAGCCTTATGGTTTCCGATCTGATTACAATGGTAACACTTGATGCCCATGACTTTATGGTGACAATCACATTCAATGTGTCCTTGTCCCTGCCATTCAAAACAACGAGTGTTTTCACGACTCGCAAAATTCGCTGCTCTCACCTGTGTTTGCCCACCTGACACACCTGCTGCACTGCTCGTCTGATTTTTCTCTGCCTCGTCCTGCACTACAATTACTTTCAATTCATCATGCGACGTTCTGCTACCTTTAGTTCTATTAGATATGAAATCGATTGTGCGAATACTCGGAACTGATACCATGACTGTATTTTAAAATGCATCCCTTTTCTCTTCTTCAGATAAAGGTACCGCGCCTGAAGAGTTCTCATAATTTCTAATGGCATCTTCAAATTTATTACAGAAATCTGCAGCATTAAATTTGTCAATGACATATTGCATCCTATATAGCTGATTTCGTACAGCATGGGACGTTACATTGGTTTCACATCTTATAATTTCTTTTAATCTTTCTAAAATCTCATTTGACTTTTGCAAGTGCATCACCTTAGAGTGATTCTGTAGCTCTAAGTAATTAATCATAATGCCACGCATCTTAAAACGCTGTTCCTCAATAAGTTTCTCATCTGTTACTCTTGAAGTTATTTTCTTGTCCACAACATGCAATAAGCCATTAGATCTCAGCTCTGAGGAAAAATAGTAGTAAAAGAGTTCAAATTTCATACTATTGTTTAATTTATAATCACGATTAAAATTCGCACCTTTATTAACAATTTCCAATTTTATTGAATCTTTTAAACTCTTAGCTATACCATCCTGACCCAGAGCCGATTTATCTAACCTTCATTTATCAAATTTTTCTTTTACCAGCTTATCAACCTCTGCTTTTAGATATGCAGAATTCTCTTGTTCAAACAACCGATTATCATTTCCAATATGCTCTCTTACGTCCGTTTCATCATCCTCGCCTGCAAATTGCAAACTCTCCTGAATTTCTTCGGGCATAACTATCATGTCATTTACTCCGGTGATTTGTACTGCATAATCCTCGCGGATTATGGACATCAAATCGGTGAATTTTTTGTTTTGCTCGACCCTTTCACGCCTGCTTGCAGCTAACTCAACATTGAAACTTTTCATTGTCTCTTTATAGCATTCCATTGTGTCAGAGGAAACTTGGCAGAACCTGTTTACGGCTGAGATCGACTCACCCACCTTTGCTTCTTGACTTTCTAATCTCACCAGTACTATAACATGAGATGTGGAATTATTATCATTATTTTCATCAGAGGATTTGGTTTTATTATTGATAAATTGTTTATTTATGATTTTAGTTTTAGTAATGATCTTTTCATCACTTATTATTTTTGGCAAGGATTTACCCGTCTTGGTAGTGTCGAGGGTACTTTTAAACTCTCCAAGTAAAGTGTCAGGAACCTTTACTTGATCCTCACCATCAGCGACCTTACCGCCTGTTTCATTTGCACCTGCCTCGCCTGTCTCCGACTCTCCTATCCCGCCTGTCTCATTCTCTCCTGTCCTATTATTAATTGTACTCCTCGTCCTTTCCAAATTATCTATACTTGATGTTTCGCCTGTTGGAGTTAGAGTTAACGACTCTGGACTAAATCTTGGCATTAATAAGGTCTGATCACCTAGTACTTTCTCTTCGCACCACTTTACCAGGCCTTCCCATTGAGTCGGGGTAAGCATCCTCTTTCCTGTATATTAAAGAGAAGAAACAATATAGTACAGGTTTCTATATAGATATACCAAGAACAGAAGGTTAAGAAATCAGTTGACTGAATACAAGTATGGCTGACTTCAAAACGAACAGACACACAAGGATCCAAACACAAGATCTCTTCCATGCCTGTCCTAGGAGAGCTTAGTCGTGAGATACCGAATACAAGCACTTAGTCCCAACTCAAGCCAGAGTCTTTCGGATGCTAAGAATAAGTATAAATATAAATTGTGTAAATATATGCCGGCTTATGATACACTTGCAATTTTAATTGCATATAAGCATTGTCTATGATTACATGTATACCCTCGCCTTAACTTATTGCAGCAAACTCACCACTTTCATAGACATTTTCTGACGAGAGTTTAAGAGTCAACAAATCGTCATTGACCTCCAAGGTCACATTTTCATCAATGTAGATCTCATTCAATTTGAAAGTGCGTGAAAGGTATTCGCAGAGATCCAACAGCACACAACTTTCTGAAAATGTTTTACTTCAGATTAGTCCAACCGGTTCATTTTCATGTGCTAAAGTTTTAAATACCTCGCCAGAATCGAATACATTTCGTTTTCTCATCCGTGGGCAACTATCTAACAATTTACTTTTCTCACCATAAGCATGCTTAAATTGTATACATATATACACACCCAAACGTATATACAACGAGCGAGTATGTGCGTCAAGGAAAACAATCCAATACGAGGGGAAAGAAAACTCGCGTAGAGAATCGAGAGAGAGCATGTGCATCTGCGCACGCACGCCGCGCACACCCCGATGGACGAGATAACAAGAAACGGCCATTAGTTTACGTTTCCTCGCCTTTACGTACGCGCCTTATTTATCAAGTTGTCCGATTTTCATAATTATATATACGTGCCGTATACGTCCTTACAGAACACACGCACAAAACATGAAACAACATTTTAATGTATTCGCCTGAAACTGTCCGTGTGTTATAAATCTCATCCTTCCGTACGCTGTATCAGTATATTATACTTCGCGCCCTTGTGCGAGCGAGACATACGCACCAGTCACGCGCACACACATCGTTCTATGCGATCCCCGTGGCAGCTGCGGCACACGCACATGAACACAGACGCCCGACGCGGCTCGCTAGGAGAGTGGCATTCCCACACTGCAGATCGTCTCACTCTCTCTCTCTCGCTCTCTTCTTCTCTCTCTGCTTGCCCCTTCCGCGGCACACACTGAGCGCGCGTGGCCAGGGCGCGCTCGCCGGTTCCCGGAAAAACAAAAACACTTTAGGTTGCGGGGAAAGCAAACACGCGCCCCGAATTCTCGCGCACAAAACCCTTTTGAGTTTTCCAACGATACTTAACGCCATTGTTGCTACCACGCAACACACACGCGAATATTCAAATTTTTACCATACGCGCATTGTTAACTTGCTTGATTTTTCAAAAGATTTCTCTCACCACATTCAACGCACCCGTATTTCAACTCTCCCGAATTTCAATTGCTCTTTCACATTCAACGTGAAACTTTGTAAACAATAAGGCCCATTACTTACTGTCTTCCTCCTCCATGGAACCTATGAGTGATACTTCACCCCATTCATCCATCTCTCTCGCCTTCAGGATGCTCGCTTCCGTATGTACGTACAAATTCCTTGATCATACAGGAAAAACCCACCAGACAGAACTCGCCGTCACTAGCACACCCGAATATAAATTTTCAACGTTTATTGTTTATTGAAGCTACACTTTGCGCAGTGGAAATAGTTCAGGGACCATAACCTGTTAGAGTTTTATTTGGATAGGTATGAACGCAGAAAGAAAAGAACGCAGTCTAAAATACAAAAGGACCTTTATTGATAAGGACACGTCCTGTCCGTAACAGAGACTCTGTAATACTAAAACATGAGAGCGCTCTCTCCCGTATCGCAAGGCGGCTCGCCCGCAGGGACGCAACATATAACTATATATATCACATGGGAGTGCATGTGTGAGCATTCGTTATATTTTGACACAATTCTATTTCGGAGCCATCCACCATGGACGTCGCCCAGCCTAGGCTCTTGCATTGGCAGCTTCTGAGGCAGATGTGCAAACATTTTTGGTCACGATGGTCGGCGGAATATCTCAATGAGCTTCAACAGAGATCAAAACGGAGGACATCGAAACTTAATGTAAAAATGGGGGATACGTGCCTTGTGCATTCTGATTTGCTCCCTCCAGCAAATGGCCGTTGGTCAGGATTATTGAAGTTCTACCTGGAATGGGCGACCTTGTCTGCGTTGTTAGTATCTGGACAGCTACCTCCACCTTGCTTCGACCTATTTCGAAAATAACTATTCTTTCGTTTCGAGAAGCACATTCGCCACAAGTTTGCGAAGGCGGTCGGGATATTCGCGAAATTACGACGGCATACATTATTTCGACCTACCCTTACACACTCGCACAAAAATTATACGTTACTCATATACACCATGTAAACCAGCTCCCTTCAAGCGAGAGAGACAATCTGCCTGGACGTGTTCGTACGCTTCTGACCGAAAACACGAGCACAACGACAAACTGGAAAACGAAATTGATTTGTACCGTAACACTTGAATATTTGTTCTAGTTTTAAGAAAGTTAATGGTGAATAAAGGCAGTTTATGTCTTAGAAGTAAAGAGAGTGTTCTTACCTTAGCAACACTTCCAGCCCTTCGAGGCAATCCCTTGAATCGTCATCAAAATACGAAAATATATATATTTCGTTGAGTTATGATAACTATAATCTAATGCAATATAATGATCTGAATAACAAGTTTATCCTTACCTTCTAACCACATAAATTCTGCATTTTATATCAGTAAAATTTATGAAAAATAAATGATTTTTCGCTTACAATTACCCGGCTCCCTGATAAGCAAAAACCCATTGCGAATATAAAAGAAAAAACTAAAAAAGAAAGAAGCCTTAAGCTTTAATTTTATACTGAAAACGGCTAAAACCGGGTGTTCCTGTCAAAAGTTATAGTAATTTAAGATTTTCGAAAACTTTCGAAAAGTCAATAAAATTCGTATGATATTCTTTTTCCGTACGTTTTTTTATATCGATCGGGATCACTGCGAGGGAAAGAGATTCATAATATATACTTAAAAAGAATATTTTGGCTGGAAATAAAGTTTTGGAGTTGTTAATTGGGATAGAACGTCGGAGGGCTGGTTGATTAAATAAATAGCAACTTCCAGTGGTAACTATTTTTGTAGGTTTATTACAGCGTTCGTGGCGGCTTTCTAGCTGACCAGTGCATTTTACAGGTGGAGTGCTTATCGGAGATGTTGCCAGTTGGGCGGGCGGACGCAGAGAGAGCAAAATAGAAACGCACGGGCCACGCTAGTTCCCATACTTTCACATACATTCAGCTAGTCGCGCGCGGATAGGTCACGCGTCGCCTCATCGTGACGTTATGCTAGAGAATGTCTCTTCCCTTCTGATGCGCTCTGTCTCACTCACACTCTCGCATAGCGAATACGCAACATAAAGGTTACATGACTGTGTTTTACTAGCGAAGCAATATTTTTGTTCATTTTTTCCATTTGGCCCCACTGTACGGCGGGTTGCTGGCGTCCCTATTGCTGGTCGTGGTTGGCGGCGTGTAGCTCGTCTCGTCATTTTCTGCAGGTGCACTTTCCCTAAACTTGCTAAGTGAACTGCGACAACTTTGCGGTATGCTCCTGCCCCCTTTAGAGGGCCGTTGTTTGTAGGCGGAAGACCCAAGGGTCCATTCCCGCTCCAGTTAAGTTTGGCGAGCTTTTACTCTACTAGTTTACTAATCACCTGATCAAGTCCTTGAGCCGACTACTCTGCCAAAGCGTCCAAACTCGGTTTACCATCGCTCGTCACGGATTTTCTATCATTGTCTTGCGGGGGCGCGCCACTCGCCATAGGCGCCAGACTACTCTTGCGACGCTGCAGTTACGTTTTCGCGGACTTTGGAGGAGGCTTGTAATCCTCTCTGCCTCCGTTAGCGCTTTCGCTTCCGTAGTGCGAGCTCTACAAGTTTGTCTGTGTCGGTGATTTTGTCCCGCGGCACCAAGCGCTGAAGTTGGCGAACCATATTTCTGTAGGTATGCCCGAGTTGCCTCTCATCGTCCCAAGACTCCTAGAGCTGACACAGAATTGTAAGGAGACATATTACGTAATCCCTCACCGGCTCCTCTCTGCCTTGCGTGCGGGCTTGTGCATCACCGAGAAGTCGCTGCTGGAAAAGTTTGTCAACTGCATAGCAGCAGCGTGCGGCGGCGCAGAAGTTGTCTCAAGTCCGCCAATTGCTTCCGGTTTGGCTGCACTAATGCAGTGTCACGCCGGACGTAAGCTCGGACATGGTATTGAGCAGGTCTTCATCTACGATACACACGAGCAAACGACACTTGTTGACGCTGCTGCCTTTCTCGCCGGTGAACTGCAGCTTCCAATGTCGCACTGTTCTGCCGCCCACCAGGTTCATTGATTAGTGGAACATTGTATCTTCGCCCGAGTATCTGCTTTGTGTGTTACTCCGGAGACTTTCTCTCCCCCAAGAATCTTGCCGATTGCGGACATGAGTCTGACTTTGCGTTGGGGAACCCGCTCGCTTTCGTAATTATTTTGCGGTGTAATGTCTTGCGCTATTGGGTTTAGCGTCGGTGGTTGTCGCGCGTTTGCGTTTGTTGTTGAGTTGCGCAATTCTGCGTGCAGACTTCCTTCGTCGATGTATTCTAGCCTGTATGTGTCTTGGATGTTCACGGTTTTCTGTTTTTGCGAGCTCGCTTCATTTCGTGTCGTTCTGTTCGACATTGTATGTATGCGTGTGCTCGCTATCAAATCAGCCGTTTGCTCTAGCAGCTGGCGTATTTTCTGATAGTAATCTGTTGCGATTGTTTTGATTCTCGCCATTTCCCATACAGCTGCCCTAGGCAGTGTGTAATTTTTTCCGTCTGTGAGCGTGCATTGCACCGTATCGTCAAGCGAGTTTCTTGTCCGCGTCGAAAAGACTGATTACGGAGCCGTGTGTACTGTGTGCGTGCTGCCAATGCTGGCCACAGTTATACTTGCCGTTGTTGTCGTGGTTATTAGGGTGTTTACCCATCTTTGCTGTGTTGAGGTAGGTGGTCGGATATCGCGGATACTGTTTTGTGAGGTCTGCCTCAATCTTTCTTGATTTTGCGTTATCGCTATTCACTGTTGCTCTGCAGTTGTTACCGGTATTTCTGCTTCTGCAGCGTTGCCTTACACTTCAGTTAGTGACATTTCAATCGGTTTCGGGAGCGTCTGACCATCATTTATTGGCTTTGATGATTGATGTCTTTGCGTATTGTGTGTGTGTACTGCTGCCTCTCACCTTGCCGTTAGCTCGCCATGTGTACGTGCATCAAACGGCGGAGTTTGTACCAAAGTCCTCAGTTTTTCGTTCCTTCTGTTGAAAGCTTCTGTGTCGTCTTCTGCTTCTTCCGTTCGCATGAAATCGTTCACCCTGTAATTGCCTTGCAAACGCCTATATAACATGTCCGCTTAGCCAAAGTGTGAGCCGCTTTTCGGTAGTTGTAATCTGTCGAGCGCGTCATTGAGCGGCTACCCTGACAGGTTCATTATTCAGCCTTGGGCTTCTACTCCCACTGTCTCTTCGAAGATATCGTCGTCTAAGATTGATATTGTTGAACTGAAAATCACTAATGCGCTTCGTGGAGGAATTCGGATTTTCAAACTTTAATTCTTAAGCTTATTACCTTTGGTATTTTAAGTTTACTTTGTGCTAATCGCAGGTCAATTCACCTTTATGTTTAGAAAATTAATAAGTAGATTAATTAACTAATAATTAATTCATTTAGAAAGGAGAGAGAGAAAAAATGATTGCCTCATACAGTTGTGTTTATTTCCTCGATAGTTGTTCCTAATTTAACAAGAAGGAAATTAGGTTAACGGAGAACTAATAGTTGCAAAACCAAAAATAAATTGAAATAAATTATAACAATATTGTAATGGTGATTTGCGTTGTATCTAAATGTATCGCATTCAAATTTTCGTTTGCAGTATACACATTCAACAATTTATTATAATAAATAAATTTTCCTTTTAAATTCTATGAATTTATTTTGCGTAAATATCCGTGTTCACGGGAATAGCGTCTCCTGTTGCCCAAATGCTCTCGAAACTTCAAGAGCCAACAAGTCGTCGGCTCGTCACGAAAAGCGGAGGTAAATTCCTCGCGCGCGTGCCTGCCCAGTTGCGTAAGCCGCATCGCACCACGTGCACGACGGCTTAAGTTGCCTATGCCCTCATATAATGTACGCGCACCCACTTCTCTTGGCCAGCCTCGACTTTCCCCTTTTTCGGCTTTGCGACGACATAATTGCTCGCGCTCAGTGGGCTCTCTCTATCTCGACGGTCCACGACCGAAACGTCTCGTGCTATGAGCCTTCGGCTCCGCGCCCCACGTGAAATTCAGTTTTGCCTTTGTACTAGCGCTCGGCTCTAAAAAAAAAGCGAATTATTATAATCAGCTTTCACTGTAATATTAGGAGTTTATTTCTTAATAAAGAATAAGTTTAGTTATTCCGATAAAGCGACTCTAATTTCCTTGATTACACCTCATTTCGCATAAGTTGCGCAGGAGAAAAAAAATAAGGAAAGGAATTATCGCCGTAGTTGATTCAACAAGCCGTAAATAAATTTCAAGAATTGTTTGGGAGTTAGCAAAGTTTTTGAATTTCCCGCGGTTGCGCGTCGGAGGTATAACCCAGCAGGTGGTCGTGCGACGGCAGCACTCATCAGCTTCTCTCTGAAATAGCTGACACGCTACGCTGATTAGCCGAGTGTGGCTAAAATCATACTGACTCTTTCGCTCTCCCACATGCAAATGGGAGAGACGCTGATTTGACACTCGTCTCGGTGACAGGTTCAACGAGGAAGAAAGCGGAAATCTCACTCACTTGAACTCTCTATGTATAACGGTCTGCCACCTGAAACACCTTACTGTGCACCTTCGATAATCTCGTTGGATAAACTCAAGTTTAGTCACTCTCTCTCAGCATCGACATGTCATACGCCGTGAACTCTAACCATGAGTCTAGCACGGCATATTCTGATACAACAGTGTTTCTCATACGATATAGTCTCACATGGCATCTTCTCATTCGGCTGTGCTTCTCACACAGAATCTCTTCACATTACATCATCTCGTCGGCTCTCGATCACATCCGCACTCTAACCACAACAACCCTGGTAGCAGAAAAATCGCCTAGATCAATAACATCTTTGGGATTGAGCATGTCTTCACATCAATGACCATCAAGTGCGGTTTGTGCCAACTCACTGCAACTGCTATCTTAATAGTCAAGCCTCTCTAACAAGGAAAATTCATGGGCTCGACTCACACGGGCTTTCCTACCAAAGCTCAAGGCTTTTCTCACTAGCTTTCCTCATCTGGCGCAACTCATCCTGCCGTTGTATCATCGGCTGCGCATTGCAATCGGCTTTCCCACCGTCTTCAATATTAATATATTCGCTATGAAGTTAAGGTAACCTCTCATACACGCACAACCATTTTGTTCATACAAGTAAGAAGTGATACAATGTGAATGTACTGTGTACATGTAATTCTCAGCAACTCTCAGACCACGTTAATCAATAATGTTAATTGTGATCATTTATGCAAGCAATGCCTTCAGTGTGAGACTCAACGGAATTTTTCAGAACAACTCAGCAAAGAAGAGGCAAAAACACTCGAACTTGTACAACTCTTCTATTACCCTTACACAATTTTGTAAGAGTAATTTTATCTAACTTTTTGTACTACAACTGCAACTTTAAGAATCATTGTAATTATGTAATAGTTATTTTAGTGTTCATAGACTTTTACAATATATAGCGAATTTAACTTGTTAATTCACTATATATTCACGTGGATGTTTGACTCAAATTTATTTCAAATACCCACAGTATGTCCTCTTTATAGAATGGAATTATCAAACATTTTGGTCCTTCGAGCTGTATTAAACATGATGTGGTATGTATTAGAGCCAGTGAACTTTACTAATTATTAAACTGATTACATTCATTGGATCATAATTGGAGATGCTAAGGGCAAGAAGGTTGACAGACTTATGGATACGATTCTCACCGATGACTTGAACACTTTGAACATTCAAACGGACAACCTCAAGGAACTAACGGATAAACTCTTCACTAGAAGTGGATCACTGTATGGACAACTTTAGAGCTGCCTTAGCAGTTAACTTAGCAAGGTGCCTCACAGGAATTCTGGAAGAACATCTCAACCGTAGATGACACATGTGTCATGTATTACTCCTCACACTTGCACCTATTGGAAGTACTCTCATCTTATATTGTGGCGGTTACAATGGTCAACGGATTCATGGAGATGGAGGAAGCAATTACACTCTACTTACTTTTCTTATGATCATACTGTGCTTCAGGTTTTTGGATTGATGCAGCAATAACTGTGCGTTAAACATAGGTGTAAGATCAAGGAACTCGCACTCTATGGATCAGATTCAGAATTGCTCAACAATTGTATTTTAGCGCAATCATCAACACTCAAGGTCAACTCAGCTGCAACACTCATTTACTCAACCTTCATTACTTGTAACTGCAATTGGAATGATATGACTCACCGGTGGCATCTCACAAACTTGGATTATTAGTCTATTCAATATCAGAATTATGATTTATCTCAACAGATGCTATTCGAATACTCAACGCTCCACGGCAAGGCTCATCTATCTCAATCGTTAGAAATGGAGATACGCAATTAACTCATACATTAGGAAGAATTCAATTGGATTTACGGTCTATTCAGAAACACCTTAAGATCCTACCCTTTGTCAACCTCAATCCGAGGCTGTACTCACTGATGCTGATTATTATGGTCAAATTATCAAACCTAACCTCATCAAGGGCAGTGTGATAGACCCTATCCGCAGAATCATCAATTTTTGGCTGGTCGTAAAATCGTATTGCACTTAACGCAGAAGAACTGAAGAAATTACTCACACGTTTCTTGGTTAAGAAGAATCACCCTCAACAACTAGAGGCAAACTCAAGAAGGAAGAAGCACTGTGTGAGCAACACTTTGTTCACAGCATGAAAACATCAAGTAAGGTTATGTCAAAACTTCAGCTGATGTATTGGACAACTCATTTGGCAAAGCTCAAGAGTGATTTAAGTAGTTACTGTCAATTGCACTCACAATAGCATCTACAAAAAATGGTATCACGCATATCATTGATAAATGAACCAGATCAAGTTGCATACTTCGTTTTAGCAAAATTCACATATGGAACACGAGCAACTTTTTACTTGGATATCTGCACTGGCAACAGACTCAATCCTCTTTGGAAGGATAAGAATAGCAACTTCTGCAGAGTTGTATCAAAGGATACACTCAGTCACAAAGGCCATGCAGTTATCAGGGTTATGCCCGGCAGATGGCAATCCATAAGCAAAATTGCAAATTCAATTTGCTGATGTTTCTCAAGGAATTCCTCACTAGCGACTTAAGCGGTTGATTATGATTGTTAAGTCACGAAATTACTCAAATTATCACGGATCTCACTATCAAATAAATTCAGATCAGAGTGATATTGCCGCTCAGTCAAGAAATAATCGCAACCGGATAATTCTCACTCAAGCTCACCACTATTCGAATCCTTATGAACAATCTCATCTGCGGTTATTAATTAAAATCTTCCTACAAGAGCTGTGGCTACTGAAGCACTCGTGGGACAAGTAAGTGTCAATCTCAATTGCGAAGAATGGCTGCACATTCGAGAAGATCTCACTGGATATAATCTCACTCAACTCGATATAATCTCTATGTCAAGGTGGCTAAAGATCCAGGCGGATTCGGTTCTGGAAATTTATGGCTTATCGAATGTCGCAACAGGCAACGACCGCAACAACTCATGGTTAGAGTTCAGAGCAGCAAGGTTTAGTCACAAGATATGTTTGGATAACTCACAGTTGCCAAGCTCTCATGTTCATTTATGGACAGATAAGAAGATAGTATGCACACGCATAATCTCACGTACCTCATGATGGAAGTAATCTGTTGGAACCAGAGTTGCACACCGTTAAAGGATGATTCTAACAACCAATAGAAGATAATATTGATGGTTATTTCAAGCAGTCTCATGGAAAGAGGAATACTTTCTAGACATAGGCAAAGGTTACATTCACTGCAGTCACATCACATTCTGAAAATTTGTAAGGTCTCATCAATCAATAATCATTAATCACTAATATACTCAAAATTACTGGCTGGGTAATTCTAGCTTGTGCTTATTTCCAGGCAAATGGCATAATTCAACAGAGACGAGACTCAAAGCTGATCTGATCATCAAAGCGAAAATCTTCTGGATCAAGGAAACTTAGCAAGTTCACTTCCATCCTGAACTCAATATGCTGAAAAAATTCTAAAGTCTCACGAAATCATGTACTTAATAGATTGACTGCATATATAGACTCATCAGGTATCATCAGGGCAGGAGGTCGGTTTAACAAAACTGAATCATAACTCAAGGCATCCAGCAATAATACCAAGGAGCAGTCAACTCACATCACTAATCATTTGGCATTCTGGAATAGTAATATTTCTTGGAGGAACCGAGAAAATTAACTTTTCACATCAGGCAGGAAATTTAGATTATTGGAGCAGAGCTCCCGCGAAATCATTCGTTCTAGATTTTGTGACTTGAGCAAGATATCGGACTCATCGGACTCAGCAGCACATGGGGCAACTATCAATGGCACTGGACCACCCCATCATCAGCCTTCGCTCACAATGGGATCAATTTAGCAGGACCACTCATCATCTCATCGAAGGGGAGTGAATCCAAACTATACAAGTGCTGGATTTGTATTTGTGTGTTCTCACAGCATCAGCGGTTCATTTACATTTGATCAGTGAATACTTATCGGATGGCTTCATTGCGGCATGCAGATGGGTCAATTCATTTATTCAGACTTCAGAACAATTTCATCGGAGCAGACAAAGAGTTTAAGACATTCTTCAAGCAAGCTCATTGTGAAAACTGAGCCTGGCGCAACTCTTATCCATGACGGTACTCAGAGGAAAACTCAACCCACTTACCGCATCTCGGATGAGGGGAAAATGGAAACCAGTGGTAAAATCAATAACATTTCATCTCCTACAGATCTTTCGGAATATATTACTCAAGTTGAAGCTTCATCATTCTTGCTGACTCAATTGAAGGTTTGCTCAACTCTAGACCATTAGAACCACCCAAAGAAGATTCAGAAGATATCAGTACACTCACTTTTGCATTCTTTCTCATTAACAAAGTATTAAACTCATTGGCTCACTAAATTTCTAAATTTCAATGAATTTCAGCTGCCAGTTGGCAAATTCCCCAATGGATGACCTAGTAACTCTAGTAGCAAATGTCGGTCAACAACGGTCTCAATCTACTTCAAGAAGGCATCACTCATCTCACGAAATCAAGTGGAGTTCATGGTACTCAATACGCATAAACTTCACATAGTATTGTATATGCCTACTTTCAGAAGATACTGAACTACTTCATCAAGGAACTTGCAATCTCACAAGAAAAAACTCACGACGGTGACCTCTCCATCCACTCGGAATTCAGCAAATCGCCAACGTACCAGTACTATCGGTAATTAAATCAACCTGGCGGTTGATGGCGGGCGTAATGTTTGGTAATTAGCTAGGTTTTTGAATTTTTCGCGGTTGCGCGTCACAGGTATAACTCAGCACGCTACGCTGATTAGCCGAGTATGGCTAAAATCATGCTGCCTCTCTCGCTCTCCCACAAGCAAATTGGAGAGGAGCTGATTTGACTCTCGTCTCGGTGACAGGTTCAACGAGGCAGAAAGCGGAAATCTCACTCACTTAAACTCTATGCGTAACGGTCTGCCACCTGGAAATCCTCACATTTGTGCACCTTCGACAAATCTCGTTTGATAAACTCAAGTTTAGTCACTCTCTCTCAGCATGGACATCTCATACGGTGTCATCTAGCACGGCATATTCTCATACAGCAGTGTTTCTCATACGGTATAATCTCACACGGTATCTTCACATACCGCGGTGCCTTTCAGTCAGCTCTTCACATGGCATCTTCTCGCCGGCTCTCGATCATACCAGCACTCTTACTAAGGCAGCAGACTCAAAATCGCCTAGATCAATAACATCTTCGGGATTGGGCATGTCTTCATATCAATGATCATCAAGAGCGGTATGTACCAACTCGACTGCTAGCTCGCCACGAGGCAACACCTCACTGCAACTGCTATCTCAATACTCAAGCGTCTCTCGACTTTTCTCACTAGCTTTCCTCATGTGGCGCAGCTCACCCTACCACTGTATCATCGGTTGTGCATCGCATTCGGCTTTCTCACCGTCCTCAATATCAATATAATCGCCATGAAACTAAGGTAATCTCTCATACACGCACAGCCATTTTGTTGATACAAGTAAGCAGTGATACAATGTGAATGTACTCTGCAAATGTAATTCTCAGAAACTCTCAGATTACGTTAATCAATAATATTAATTGTGAATATTTATGCAAGCAGTGCCCTCACTGTGAGACTCAACGGGATATCTCAGCCCAACTCAGCAATTCCTCTGCATAACTCTTTCACACACAAAAACACTCAAACTTGTACAACTTTTTTATCACACTTACACACAACTTTGTAACACCAACTTTATCTAACTTTTTGTGCTACAACTGTTCCCTTAAGAATCATTGTAATTATGTAATGGTTATTTTAGTATTCATCGACTTTTACAATATATAATGAATTTAACTTGTTAATTAGTGTGTGACTCAAATTTATTTCAAACACCCACAGCGTCTCCTCAGTATATTATGGCATTCTCAAACAAGAATATTTTATTAATGATGGCAATTAAATTATTTTATTTCTTTATTATAAGAAATATTTATTGATAAATTAGATAGAGTAATAATAATATTTATAACATAAATTTGAAATGGTAGCTGCGAACCAGGCAGATCGCCCCCAAAAGATAAATCTATTTTTAAAATGCGTATTTTGCTGGAGCTGTTAATTGAACTGGAAGAGTATGAAATATTTTAACTTAAAATTTTAAAGATTGTTTTACTAAAATTTATTGAAGGCTTAGTGCTTCAATATTTCAAGTTTTTAATTTAATTAAATAAATTTTCCAATCCCGAATTTCTCTAAATTCGTTTAGAACGTTAATGCGCACTCGCTATTACTTTCAGATTACTTCGCTTGTCCTAAATCTAATATTTGGCCTTCGTATCTATTTTAATGTTTTACGATATTAAATTTACTACGGTGTTAAATTCTTTTGATATACTGCGTTATTAATTTTTTCTTATATGATTAACTTAAATAAAAGGCCATGTATTGCGAAAAGTCGCGTCCTATTTTCTAAACTTGTACTAGCTACCAGTAGGTGACTATATGGCACGCGCGTTATCCGTGATCGACATACGTGTTCCCGCGCGAACAACTGTTCGCTGTATCCACGCTGCTGTGTATCCGCGCTTCGCAAGCTACGTTGCGTGTGCCGAAATACTGGGTTTAGATCAGCGAGCTCGCACGTGCGTTATTTCTCACCAACAATTAATTTAAGTTAATGTGTCGGCGCACTACGCGAACACTGTCCGCGGTTTCCGTCGCTGTGAGACAGCTTGTCGAATATACTTTTCGACAATGGCCTTGAACTATGTGTTTGCTTGTATTCCCGAAGTACGATGATGCTTAATGCATCCACCACAATGGTGATAGTTTTCTCGTAACCACTGCACTGCTACGCTGCGCGACCTAATTTTGATGTACTCTGCAATCTTTCACACTCCGGATGTCTGCGACTTTTAGTTATCCATGTTTTCGAAAACTGTAGGTTTTTCGACGGGTGGCAATTTGTAACGGATAAATAATTTCCCGATTGTCGTGGTTTATTGTCGTGGATTACTTTACAGTAAGGATTCGCAACGCTTACTATAAAATGCGTCCGAGTATTAACTGTTAATGAATATTCCTAAACTCTTAAAGAATGCTCATTTGAGTCAAACGTAATGAAAAAGTTTCTTTGAAAATGAGACGCGCATTTCTTTTGAACTATTCTTTCTATCAGTATATTTGTTATATATAGGGAATATATTTGTAAAATTTCATCAAGAAACGATGATTTGAAGTAAAGGTTATTTAGTAATTTTAAAATGTTTTTGATTTAATATTATAATAAATTATTTTATTAATTTTTTATACATAATTTTAAAATTCAGTTACATCTGTTATTTTATTCTTATTTTGTACATAATTTAAAAATTAATATTTTTTTATCTGAGTAAATGAATGTGATTAGAATAGTCAGAAATTGGTGCAATGATTTTAAATTTTGGCATTAAAAATTAATTGAAGAAATCAGTAAATTAAGATTGAGGAAGCCATGTGCCAGTGAATTGGCAGTGATTTTATTTTTGTATAATTGTTATCACGTTCGCATCTTGGACATAACATTGTGCTTTATGCCTATAGTGAATATAACTATAGCAAATATAATTATATAGATATACATGAACACCTAATGTTGCATTTTAAGCTCGCAAAATTGGATATACTCATTTTCGGAATTGTTATCCATAGAATTTCAGGTTTTGATCTCCAAAATTTGACATTCCGAACATTTCTTTTCCGATCTTCTTTTCCATCAATAAAAATATCATTCCGGAGTTCTGACCATCAATAAAATTATCCATCGGAGTTTCTCCTTTCCGAATTTTTATTATCCGAATTATTAGCCCCCCCCCCCCCCCCGAGTTTTACTTCCATTTTCAAGCATGATTTTCACAACAAAAATTTCATTATCATAATCGTCCTACTCACATCAATTCTTTTAAATTTTTCTCGCGTCGACTTTTTGAATTTTTCTCTCGATACGTGATTACTCGCATTAGATTATATGAATTTTTACTCGCATCGGCTTTTAACTTTCGCTCGCAACAATGCAATCTCTAGTATCAGAACGCACACGAGTATTTCGACGGCTGAGCTGTACAAGGTCTTATCTAGGCGCGAGGATGAAGAAGGACGTATCTCAGCGCGTGGATGAAGAAGGACGTATCTCGGCGCGAAGATGACAAAGGACATATCTCGGTACTCTTATACACTGCCAGTATACGACGAGATACGCCCTTCTTCTTCCTCACGCCGAGATACGTCCTTCCTCATCCTTGCGTGGAGATACGTCCTTATTCTGCTCAGCCGTTGATTATGCATATAATTATCTCTCACCTCTGTTTCCATCAGTGTTCATTTTGACACAAGAAGTTTGTTGTTAGCTATTTTTCGACAAAGTACTTTCGCTTGTAGTTGAACGAAGAATTGAACCAATATTTAAATTTTCAAATTCAGAAAACTACTTTCGCTTGTAGTTGAACGAAGAATTGAACCAATATTTAAATTTTCAACAAAATGGCGGATGTTTGAAATAAAATTTTTATTTTTAACAACCAAATTTTTTTTTAAACATCCGTCATTTTGTTGAAAATTGAAATATTGGTTGAATACTTCATTTATAATTTAAGTACAAGCGAAAATAGTTTTCTAACTAAACTCACTGGAGATTTCATTTCAGATGATTCAGTCATGAGTAGTTCTAGTCATCACAAAACGACTTTTTTTTTTATCTCTGGCAGATCGGCTGGAGAAACTCGACTGTTTATCGGAATTTTTCCATATAGAAATTAAGGCGGTCTTACATCTATAGGCCTTTCTGGCCAAAATTAGCCAAAAAAATGATAATATTATTATAATAAAATAATCAAAATATATTGTCAATATAACTTATTTTGAATAAAATGAGCCAAGGCAGTGGTCCTTAAACTCATTTTATCCTCAGTTATAGAATTTTCAAGAAAAAAAGTTTGTCGTAACTTTTCTCTGAGACCGCATGATGGATTTTCATGGGACAAAGTGCAAATTATTCCTAATTTATATAGTTATGGGCGTAAGAGATGCAATTTTAATGTTTTTATGTATAAGTATTTCTTCATGGCAAAAACTGATTTTTTGCATTTTTTTGAATTTTTAAGGTTTTTGCCGTGAAAAAAAATACTTATACATGAAAACCTTAAAATTACAACTCTTACGCGTATAGCTACATAAATTAGGAACAATTTTCACTTTCTCTGATGAAAATTTATTGACCGCTCTCAGAGAAAAGTTACGGCAAAATTTAAAAAATGACATTTTGAGAAATAAACCTGCAAAGAAAAATAACATAAAACTCCAAAAATAATCAGCCATTTGATCCCCATTCTTTTCCTTCTTGAAACTCACTTACCTGTATATCTATTATCTGTTCTCCAATATAAAATGGTTGAAACAGAAGTTCTGGCACCTTGCATGCATCCGTTCCATTAAAAGTTACTGCTCAATCTGTCCTTCTTTTGTACTTTTGATTCATCCACAGTTGAATTTCTTTTTAACACATTGTACTGAGTAAGATTATTATCTATAATACTAAGATAAATGTAAAATATGCGCCAGGACTTGTGAAATGTAAAATCCCAATCATCCAAATCAAAACTTAAGAAGCCACCACTATCATAGACAAAAGTACATAAGTACGAGGGTCATTTGATAAGTACCTAGCATACAAATGAAAACACCAAAATTTTACAAAAAATAAAATTTATTTTTCAATTTAGTCTCCTTTTAGTTGCATACACTTGGTCCAGCGGTGTTCCAATTTTTTTAACCCCGTTGAAAAAAATGTTTTCTCTTGGTTTGCAAAATAGGCCTCCGTGCCGGCGATTATTTCGTTATTGGAGTGGAATCTCTTCCCGGCGAGCGAATTTTTTAGGTTCGGAAACAGAAAAAAGTCGCACGGAGCCAAATCTGGAGAATACGGTGGATGGGGCAGCAGTTCGTAGCGTAATTCGACCAATTTAGCCGTGGCGAGTGCAGAAGTGTGAGCCGGTGCCTTATCGTGGTGGAAAAGCACTTTCTTTTTAGACAAATGGGGCCGTTTTTCTTCTAACACGGCGTCAAATCGGCTCAATAGTTCGGCGTAGTACTGTCCTGTGACCGTTTTGCCCTTCTCCAGATAGTCAATAAAAATCACACCTTGAGAATCCCAGAAAACAGTGGCCATCACCTTTCCGGCCGACGGGACCGTCTTCGCCTTCTTCGGAGCAGGTTCACCGAGTAAGGTCCACTGTTTTGACTGCTCCTTGGTATCTGGAGTGTAGTAGTGAATCCATGTTTCGTCGACGGTCACGTAACGACGCAAAAACTCTTTTGGATTGCGATTAAACAGCTCCAAACACTGCTCTGAACTGGTCACACGGATGCGCTTGTTGTCTGCAGTCAGCAAACGCGGCACCCACCTTGCTGACAGCTTCCTCATGCCTAAAATCTCATGTAGGATATGCCACACGCGTTCTTCTGAGATGCCTACCATCGCAGCTATCTCGTGCACCTATAATCGGCGGTCTGACAAAACGATATCGTGTATTTTTGTCACGTTCTCCTCCGTAGTGGCTGTTTTCGGAGCACCTGGGCGTGGATCATCAAAAACCGACGTACGACCACGTTGAAACTCGTTATACCAAAATTTAACGGTCGCCATCGAAGGAGAAGCATCCCCATACACTGCATCCAAGCGTTCTTTAATTTCACTGCGCGATTTCCCTTCCAAAAACAAGAATCGAATCACCGACCGATATTGTTCTTTCTCCATTTTTTCAAAAATCAACGGACACATTTGCTTTCACACGCTCTCAAAAATAAACTACAACTCCGATCCGGCTGAAATTTCGTCTGTAACCGTTTACAGGAAGATACTGCACTGTAGTGTATTTCTGGTGCGATAGTGGCACCATCTGGCGGTGAGGCTAGGTACTTGTCAAATGACCCTCGTATATAATGATCACTTTTTTTTCAATAATTACTTGATTACACATATTAAATATTAAATATATCTTGAATTTAAGCCTGCATTCTTGTGAGCAGGCTTGTCGCTTTTATGTGCATAGATACATCTTGACCCTTATTGCAATTCACAAATCTTCTGAATTGAAATATATACTCGTATTATCCTATAGTGAGTTAGACTTAATATGTCACTTTCATCTTTCTTAGAAAAAAGATGTATTTATTTTTATGCAATACCATTTTGCTTCCTCAAAGAGGAAGCTTTATAACGGTGAAAAAAATTTTTGAAACAAAAAATGTTCAAAAATATGTTTTAAGACTTTTGGCGCAAAAAATCCGTTGTTTTTGATAAAAACAACTTTTGCGTCTGGATGTGTGTGCGTGCGTGTGTGTGCGTGTCTGGATGTGTGTGCGTGCGTGCGGGTGTGGGTGTGTGTGTGTGTGTGTCTGTGCGTGTGTGTCTGTGTGTGCGCGTGCGTGTGTGTGCGTGTCTGGATGTGTGCGTGCGTGCGTGCTTGCCTGCGTGCGTGCGTGTGAATGTGTGTGTGCGCGCGTGTGCGTGTGGGTGGGTGGGAGTGTGTGTGTGTGTGGGTGTGTCTGTGGGTGTGCGTGTGTGTATGTGTGTGTGTGTGTGTGTGTGTGTGTGTGTGTGTGTGTGTGTGTGTGTGTGTGTGTGTGTGTGTGTGTGTGTGTGCAGGCGATAACTTTTGAATCGATCGACCGATTTACATCGAAAAAGGCTTATTCTCTTCGTTTTGGAGAAGAATAGAGAGAGCATAACCTACTTTTTGATTTTACCAATTTCTTTTTATAACCAAAAAACGATTTTGAATTTTTCGTTTTTTTGATTTTTTAATTTATTTTAGCCAGTATTACTTGATAAACTAAATTTTTATGAAAACGTCTTTAAATTACCTAAAATTTCTTTTTTTTATTTAAATTACCTCTAGCCTGTCATTTGTTATTAATGAAAATATGGTTTATATTTCTTTAATTAATATCTCAAAAACTTTTTCATTTTTCCACTCAAAATTTTTGCTACTTATTACACTTATCGAGTACAACATTATGTTAAAATTTGAAGAGGTTATGTTGATTTCTTCCGAGAAAAAAATTATTTTTGAAAACAAGTGCGTTTTCTTTCCTTTGCGATAACAAGAGTAAAAGTCAATGAATCGTTTTGAAATTTGGCGGAGAATTAGCTTTTTTATGTCTAAGGAGTCAGTTCTTTGCGCAAAAAAATCTGACCGTTGTGATCAAAGATATTTGAGATTAAATTTTTTTTATAAATTTCTTATATTTGCATTTTAAAAAAGAATATTCTATTGATTGTTTCAAAATTTGTACCACTTATTACACTTATCGAGTACAAAATTATGTTAAAATTTCAAGAGGTTATTTTGATTTGTTTCCGAGAAAATAATTATTTTTGAAAACAAGTGCTTTTTCTTTCGTTAACGATATCAGGAGTAAAAGTCAATGAATCGTTTTAAAATTTGGCAAAGAATTAGCTTTTTTATAGTTTAGGATTCAGTTCTTTGCAGAAAAAAACCTGACCGTTGTGACCAAAGGTATTTGAGGTTAAAATTTTTTTATAAATTTCTTATATTTGCATTTTTAAAAAGAATGTTCGATTGATTGACTCAAAATTTTTACCACTTATTACACTTATCGAGTACGACATTGTGTTAAAATTTCAAGGGGTTATGTTTGTCAAAATTTTTGTACTCATTCCAAATTAGCCCCGAAACACAAATATAAAGTTTTAGAGCAAAATATGCAATAGTTCTCGATTATTTGATAGATATTAATAACAATAAATTAATGCCTGTTCCGAAACATATTTTTGAAAATCCTAGCCATGCGTTTGATTTGGAAAATACAGTTATAATAGACAGAGAACATATTTTTGATAAAAGACGAATTTTAGAAATGTTACATATAAAAATTAATGATCATACAATCAATAGACAGGAGGATACCAAATTTTTGAATTCACAATACAATAGACTGATTAATTTTTGCAAGATATAACAGTATTTTCAGGAGTTATATTTAGATTAATGCGCATGCGCTGTTACTATGACTACGGACACCGTCCGTCCTTTTCTAAGTTTCTTGTAAGCTTATGTGTGTATAATATGTGCGGGCAGTAACAGTTGTGGCAATGACTATATAATCTAGTCAAATGTGTCCTTATGTAGTCTTTTAGTTAACATACAATGTTACTCACTGTAGGATTGTTGACGATGCAGTTGTTACTACCATAGAAAAATATTTTTTAACATGTTGTGGATATTATAGTAAGTTTATGTTCTTTGTTCAATTTGAAAAAGCTTTTGATAACCGTATGTTTTTAATGTACATATATTACTTATATTGTTAATAAACAGTTCCCTGAAAAGGCTGACAACATGGTTCAGCGAAACGTTGCAAGATAGAATGTGAAGTTGTTTTATTTTGAGGGTTGACCCTTTACTATCGTTCAATTTTTAATGTGATTCAAGTAATGGAGGGTAGTCAGAATAACTATGGCAATAGTTCTATTTAATTTATATATCATATATAAGGGAGCATCCAGCAGAAACGGGCAACCGAGCGCGCGCGGTGCCTTTTTTCGCGTAAAAGGCGCTCTGTTTAACTCGCTCATAATCGTATGCTGCGTCTTCGAAAAAAAAACCAAACACCTATATCGATAGATTTTTTTCTGCTCTTTCCAATTGCGCGATTCTTTTTATTACGAAACGCGTTCCTCCGGACGAAAACTCGAGTTGAATATTGAAAGCCATTTTTCTCAAAGTATATCATGCTTTTTTTCAAAATAAATTACACCATTGGAAAGTACAACTCTTAAGCTTCAAAACCCTATCTTGGAGAAGTTGAAGAAATAAAGGGTTTAAAAGTAACAACATGAAAAAGACAGCGCCGAGGGTCCGCGCGAGCCCCTCGCGCCCATGCGTACGGCACGTTTAAGTGCGCGCTCTATTCAATTCGCTAATAATCGTGTACCAAGTCTCTGAAAAAAGAACTAAGGACATATATTGATAGATTTTTTCCTTCTCTTTCCAATGGTGCTATTATTTTTTTTCCGAAATGCTTCCTTCTAGTTGAAAATTCCATTTGAATGTTTAAACTCTATTTTTTCAATAAAATATCAGTCTTTTCTTCAAAATGAATTATATTCTTCAAAAGTACAAGTCTTAAACTATAAAATATTATATTTTTAAGTTGAAACATGAGAAGTTCAAAAATAGTAAGATCAAAAAGACAGCGGCTGCCCGAACTTTTTACGCTATGCTCAAGGGCGGATTAATACACGCGATGTGCTATTTCGCCCTTTCTTTTTTGTAAATATAAAATGTTTTGTCACTTACAATGCCAATGCGTGGACATAATTTTGTGGATCTAGTTGTAACAGTTAGTATAATATTACAATGAACTTTGTTCATTTATATAACAAAATTTGAAAAACATAATATATTAAATATAAAAATATCCATGGACGCACTGAAAGCAGTGAAACAGAAATTTAAAATAACCTTATAGATTGTTTAATCTGGCATAACAATAGTACCTTTCGGAAGCATTTCGGAATAAAAATAATAGCACCATTGGAAAGAGCAGGAAATAATCTATCGATATATGTCCTTAGTTCTTTTTTCAGAGACTTGGTACACGATTATTAGCGAATTGAATAGAGCGTGCACTTAATCGTGCCGTACGCACGGGCGCGAGGGGCTCGCGCGGACCCTCAGCGCTGTCTTTTTCATGTTGTTACTTTTAAACCCTTTATTTCTCCAACTTCTCCAAGATAGGGTTTTGAAGCTTAAGAGTTGTACTTTCCAATGGTGTAGTTTATTTTGAAAAAAAAAACATGATATACTTTGAGAAAAATGGCTTTCAATATTCAACTCGAATTTTCGTCCGGAAGAAAGCGTTTCGCAATAAAAACAATGGCACCATTGGAAAGAGCAGGAAAAAATCTATCGATATAGGTCCTTGGTTTTTTTTTCAAAGAGCGCCTTTTACGCGAGAAAAGGCACCGCGCGCGGTCGGTGGGCCGTTTCTGCTGGACGCTCCCATAAATAAAATAATTATTGTGTACTAGGGCATATCCCCGAGAAAGTAACTTCAGATTGATTCCCGTGGCAACGTGTACTAGGGCAACGATAATAATTGGCTTTCAAAATATGAATATCGTAAAAATTTCATAAAAATATTTCATAAAAGTACACTGAGAAGCAAAAAGTACAGCTACTACACCGCGAGTATAGCTAGGACGCAGAATGTTAAGATGGTAGTTTAACTCAGAAAAGGTGTAGTAGCTGCGCCTTTTAGTGTAGCCAGTACGCCGTTGGATATGGCCAGTATACTTTTATTTTTGTTTGTGTCCGCGCGAAGGTTATGTGAGTTGAAAACGTACAGCCAGCGCATTTAAAAGGTACTCTATGCTTTTTGGGGAGCGGGTACTAGCATAGGGTAAGGTTAGTAGTAGCGCTTTCTGCTTCTCAGTGTATCGATTCTTAAATATGAAAAAAACTATCTCTTTGTTAAATTTCAAAACGATTCATTGTCTTTTGTTGAGAAGTACAACTTAGTTACTATATTTGTATGATTGTTACAATGATGGATTAACTTTAAAACCACTAAGTCCAGCAGGATAGTAGTTAAATACCTGTTTAAAAACAAATATTTATTAGATTATTGCCAATATATACTTTTCTTTCTCGAACTAATGTATTTCTTTAAAATTTTTTATAACAATAATTAATTGTTTGTATAGGATACATAAATGAAAAAAAAAAGATGTTTTTTATATTCAGTCAAATTGTTTAACAAACAACGAAGAACCACAAAGAAAACAGTTTTATTTATTAATATAGTTTTTTTGTGAAAAATTTCCATTTGTTTTTTAATTTTAAAAAACTGAGAGATCTGTCGCGCCGGCTCGCTTGTCGTGTTGTCGATGCAGCTCCAATTCTATATCGATTCGCCATCTAGCGCTCGCTACCACGAACTTACTAATCATCGACGTCGGTACGGCAGGCCGTGATAAAATATATCATAAAAGCTTATAATAAAATTTGTTGGTGAGTGGTGTCGAAACAGGAAGAGTTTTTTTTTATTTTAACGCTGGAACGGCAAATTTTTATTTCATTCGATACGTCTGAAAAAAATTTTTCATGAGGATAGCAAAATTTGAAATTGATAAAAATCTTGTGGAGATATAGCAACAAATTTAAACAACTAAAACTGAAGTTTTCGAGCGTGTTTATGAAGTTAGGAAGCTGAACTTTGGTGGAACATCATATAATTTAAAGTACTTTATTCTAATCAAGTTTTAGCGAAATCCATGACAGGGCTATCCCCCCTCCCCCAGCTCAGCTATAGCCTTTCAAAGGATTACATTAACGCAACTGTAGAGGCTGGGTGAATTTTCTCGGATTTGAAAAATGCTCAACGCGGATTTCATCAACTTTAATGACCCATATACATCGCGAAATCCCTTGTGCCGATTATGAGCGATTGAAATTCCCGATAGTATGCGTGTTGTAACGAAAATTAATTGATATAATATTTAAGTATAAATATAAAATGATGTCACTACACGTAAGACATCCCATATCATGGCAAAACCTACGCGTATTCAGTCCGATTATGAAACTTGGTTACATTGAAAACATGGTCATCACGTTTACAAAAAGCGGGAGTCAAATGTTCGTTTTTTCAATCTATTACCGATAAAGTAACATCGTCGAGAGAGAAAGCAAAGAATCAAACGTATTTAAGAACTATCACAAGCCATAAACACGGAAGAGCGAGACACTGGGTAGATTTATTAATGAGATATACCATGCAGTCACTGAGTTTACCCCCATCGAGCTGCATAAGGGCGTTAAACCCATGTCGTTTCAGAGCAATTGGATAATCCCATAAGACCGATGCGACTTACTTACTTACTTTAGAACGAAAATTCGTACTCATCAAAGAAAGGATAAAGAAAAAAGAAAAAAAGAAAAAAGCGGACTAAAAGGTAAACGCGAACTCCAAATTATACTTATATTTATCAAAAAAGTGAAAAAAGTCGAAATTTGAGAAAAGGCCTATGCAATTAAGTTCAAATACAAGAAATTAGGAAATAAATAAAAAATTGCAAAAGATGGAATCCAAAGTATGGTTCTAATAAAAAATTATATTTGAAAAATTGATTATGTGATATTTTTTAAGTATGATTCAACGAAAAGGTTTAATACGTCTATAACAGCGCGATCTGGCGTAACGCGGAAAGCACGCATAGTTACTCGCTGTCGTCTTTTAAATTTCATTACTTATTAACCCTTCATTTCTTCAACTTCAAATCATGAGGTTTTGTAGAAGACTTATATTTTCAAATAAAAAATTTATTTAAAAAAAAAAAACTGTTTTCTTTAAAAAAAATCGCTCCGAACTGCCAATTCAAGTTTTTGACCGTAAAAAAGCATTCCAGAGAAAAAAATGATACCACCACTGGAAGTATGGAGGGGGCAGAGTGAAAATATATCCATATATGTATTTAGTTTTTTTCCACACCACGCGTAAAGTGCGCACTTTAGCGCCTACTGATAGGGGCTAATGTGAGCCATGTACTCCCTAGGCGGAACTTTACGGCGAAGCAATTTGCAAACGCGAAACAAAAGCGCATCGAGCATCATCAAGATTATCCTGCATAACCTTATAATAAATAAGTTAGTAGTAAGAAGAATTTGAGATAATACTAACTAGATATTAACTCCAAATCAGTCTTTAAAATTAGTTTAAATTTAATAATACACTAGTAACAATGTCTTCAGAAGAATCGTCTGACGATGAAAATTTCAATGCTGAACTGCTCGTTCGCGATTTTGAAAAAGAAGCACAGTTACTTATGAATAACCTGTTGCCACAAAAATCTAAACTTTTATATATGAAAGCTTATGAAGAGTTTATGCAGTGGAAAAAAGTTAACTCAGCCTCTTTTGATGAAAATGTTTTTCTTGTTTATTTCGAAGAATTATCTCAAAATTTGAAACCGCCAACGCTATGGAGTGTATGGTCGAAGTTCAAAGCGACATTAAATATAAAAGAAGGAATCGACCTCGATAAATTCAATATGTTGAAGACTTCTCTAAAGAATAAATGTAAGGGGTACAAACCAAAAAAATAAAAAATTTTAACTTTATCTCAGGTGAATAAATTTCTTGAACTGGCTGATGATAACATTTATTTACATATAAAGATATATTTATTCATCATTTTGTATTCATATTGAGTTTGTTAAAATGTAGAGTCATGTACTTAATATGATAACTGAGAATTTCAGGTTATCCTTCTCTTTGGTTTCTTTGGGGCGCTTAGATGTCAAGAAATTATTAACATTAAGACAACTGATATTGAAGACACAAATAATCAGTTTATAATTAACGTTAATGAAACCAAAACGTACCTGTCTCGCAATTTCATAATTTCGCGCGAGTACTATGATATTATTAAGAAATATATATTCCTGAGACCAGATGGTGTGCAGGATGACAGATTTTTTGTTACTTATAATAAAGGGAAGTGTGTGAGACAATTCATTGGTAAGAATAAGATCAGTGAAATACCGAGTATCATTGCCAAATTTCTACAATTGCCAGAACCGAAAAATTATACAGGGCATTGCTACAGATGCAGTTCAGCTACTGCTCTATCTAATACAGGTGGAGATTTAATAAAGGTAAAGCACCATGGAGGTTGGAAATCAGATAACTTAGCTCAAGGCTACATAGATTTCTCCACAGCGAATAGAAGATAGATATTTGATATGATTTATTTGATTTTATTTGATATCATTTTTTGAAACATCCGCCTGTCAATACTACCAATATTACTCCAAATGTGCCAGCAAGATTATTTACAAATAATCAGAAGGTAAATATCCCTATAGATCCTGCACAAGCACCGTCCACCTCCAAAAATCAATATGAAACAAATAATTCCTACATAAAAAACCATGAACATGAACATATGTCACCGGATGAAATTGATGGTGAGATGCATTCAAGGAAGAGAACATTAATTGTAGAAAATGATGCAACAAATCAAGATTCAGGTAACTCGACAAGTTTTCCAGCTGCACAAGATCTTAACGTTGACCTTGGTGAGCCTTCTCCAAAAAGAAAGAAATCAAGCTCAGCAAATAAAACAAAAAGTCAAGATTCATGCGATCCAAAGACTGCACTATTCCAAAACTGTGAAATACGTACAGTTAATGTTAATTATTATTATTGTTCATGTAAAGACAAATAAAAAATTTATTGTTCAAAATTAAAATATTTTTTGAGTTAAATATAATATTTTTCATAAGGTTTTTATAGCTTTAATAAATATGTGATTATCTCAAAATAATAAGAAATGACTTAAAAAGTAAAAAATAACTCGAAGTATATCGCAAATCTTATTTGGTAACTTCTCTTGTGCATATAATATATTCATCTTTGTATGCAGTTTAAGCTCAAATCATGAGCACTGAAATTAACGTCAAGAGCTCGATCAGCTGGACCTCATAAGTACTAGCTCGCGCATTTTTTGAGCGTAATAAGATATAATTTAAAATAATATTTTGTTAACGCACTTTACGCCTGATGTGGAAAAAAGTTGTATATGCACCACAGGAGTGAAGTGGGCAAGCACAAACTGTGTCAATGCCTCGCTTCGCTCGGGCGGCAACTTCACACAATGCGTACATTGCCCACTTTAGTCCCTAGGTGCATAATCTACTATTTTTCGGAGGGATTCAGCGAATGATTTTGAGTGAGTTGAACATAGCGCATTTTACGTGAGAAAGACGCCACGTGCGCCGCCGCCCACTGATCTCTGTCAAACGCTCTAGTATGTGGATGTAAGGTTATGACAAATTTCGATAAGGAAGAGCAATAAATATTATATATTGCTCTTGGCCTACGGGACAGGATACATAAAGAAAAACGAACCATTCTAATATTATGATAGTGCAAAAGAGTGTAGCGGAAATTAATACTGGTCTCTTGAGGGTCACTCTGAATACTCATGTGAACTTTACTTGATTTTGGCTTCGACATAACAATTTTCGGGAAACAAGGTTCATAGGTAGAATGAACACGTACTTAAAAACCGCTGCCAATTCATTGGCACGTAGCTTCCTCAAAATAATTTTTTGATTCCTTTTATTAAATTAAAATTCGAAAAATAAATTTTGTTGTCCTCCGGCCGGAAAGCGCCAACTTCCCAGCCGCTGCGTGAAACGAAGTTGCCGCTTTCTGGCGCCGTCGAGCAGAAAAATAGTATACAGACCATGAGCAGTAAAAAAGAAAGCCTCAGATCACATGTCTCGGCTTCGCCTCGGCCGACAATTACATGTGATCTGAGACATTTCTTATTTTTACTGCCTAGGTGTGTAATATACTATTTCACGAAAAAAATTGGAAAAATTTTATGGAAAATATTAACTTGTAATTTTTTCATGGCTATTCATTGAGGTTCCATTTGCAATTTATTTGTTTGTGATTTTAATTCTTATATGAATGGAAAACAATCTTCTTCAAGTTCTATTCTTCATCAAATTTTTCTTCTTCAAGTCCACTGTCAACGGCTTCTCATCGTACATTGGTTCGAAATAAAAAAAATATTCTAAAGTTGTTCTTTGATTGTGTTTACCTCAAATATTTCTGAAATTTATGAACCAATCATTTTACCAAAAGAACTCATCCGAGAACTATCAATGATATACCTCTACAATTAATTTTGAAGCGAATAAGACAATTTTACTCTTGTAATAGTTGAACATATAAAACTCATTTTTTTTCATTTTTCAATTTTTACGTTTTTGTTAATAACAAAAGAACCGTGATAGCTAGAGAATTAATTTTTTTTAGAAAATATAGGTAATTTAATTCTCTTTCGAATGCCACCCACCCCATTTAAATACATAGAGCAGATTTAAAAAAAATTGAAAAAAATTTTAACCTCAAATATCTCCGAAATTTATGGATCAATCCTTTTGCCCAAAGAACTCACTCGATTGGTATACAAAATCTACCCCTACAAAGAATTTCAAAGTGATTAAGCCAATTTTACTTTAGTTATTGAACGACAAAAAAATCGCTTTTTTTTATAAATTATTTTTTTTCTCAAAAAATAATGAATAAAAAAACCTAAAAATTTAGTAAGTTATAGTACTTAATATCCTTTATAACCAAAAAAATATTCATGTTAATATTTTTTTTCAATTTCGAAATATAACCTATTTACAAAAAATTACGTTTTCATCAATAACTTATGACGAAATATAGCTACCGACTTTCTTTTTTTCTAAATTGTAGATAATTTTAGCCTACATACAGAGAATTCATGATATATAAACAATATTTGTTCTAAATATTAAAAAATCGAAAATAAAAATTTTGAAAATTAAAAAATGGCTATAAAAAAAAGAAAATTAAATTTTACAAAAATAGAATATTGACCACAATTGTGGAAACAAAATCTAAAAAAATGATCACTCTCCCGTTAAAATCGGTCGAGTAGAAAATGAGATATCAGCGTATACGGACACACACACACACACACACACACACACACATACACACACACACACACACACACACACACACATCCATACGGACATTTTCTAAAAATAGTGTATTTCGATTCCAAATTTGCAAAATAACATTTCTAACACATTATCTCATAAACTTTTTTTTTTACTATCACAAAGCTTCCTCTAGGAGAAAGCAAAAGATAATGGTGCTTCATTGTGAGAGTGCATTATTTACGTATGAAATTATTGAGATACTGACGCGGCAGTAATTTGAGAAAAAAGGAAATAATGACATGGCGCGTAAGAACCGCGTTTTTACAAGTTTTTGATTATTCCAGTGTCCGTTAAAGCTAAATGAATTCTAAAAAGCAGCATTAAAATAATAACTTTGTGTCTACTTTATGATCGTCAAATTCGAAAACAAGGTCCAAAACATACGGAACTGTAATTTTTCGATTTTTTAAAAATGATGAATTGTCTCAATGTGATGATACTTATGTCATAAAATCACCTACATCAGAATCTTCTACTATATATGTGCGAAATAGTGATGCTTACAGTAAAATTGTACAATTCACGTTCTTTCAACAAAGATAAGGGAAGCATGCAGGACGTTAGGCCTCTTAAATAAACTGGTGCAACTTCACCAATTAAATATATTGCAGTTATATTAACTAATGGCTATTTTAAAGGTGTTTTCCATGAGGTATAGGTTAATTGAACGTTTACACGACCACGTGGCTAATGCGTGCCGCGGTTGTGAAACCTCTCTCGCAATGGTAATGCGTCGGCAGTCCACAAGAATCGGACTCGATTGCGTAAACTAGTGCGCTCGGTTGCATGTAAGTGACGCCGACTTACACGCCCCCTTATCTATGCGTGTACTTGGTGTGAGAGAGAGAGATAGAGCGCGCGCAAAACGTCCCACGATTCTGATGCGATGACATGATCGCAAGCGGGCCAACGAAAAAAGTGCTAGCTTTAACGGTTGACTTGGAAGTGTGAACTTGCTGTACACTCGGTGGGCAACAAGAATGCACTTTTACATTTATTCCATCACATGCACTTCGGTAAAAATGAGCGTAAATCCTCAATTTTTGAATGTAAAATGAGAAAAGAATTATCATCAGTAAGCGTATATTGGCCAAACAGTGCAGAAAATATTTCAATAAAAGTAATGTAATTAATATTAAAATCTGAACATCAGCGAAAATTTAATTTTTTAGGGACCCGTTATGTCACTTACATTTGGAACAATAATTGCTGACAAGAATTTACAATATGTTGGATTGAAAAGTTTATTTATTGGAGTAGTTTTATCAATTGTATTTGGCTTCATATTTGGATTAATTCTGGGTACAACTGAAATGCCTTGGGGTTATAATGATTGGCCTACTGATGAAATGAAAGGACGGTAAGTATTATTTCTCATCTATTGATTCCTCTTGGAGGAAGCTTTCTGATATTATGAAAAAGTTTCATATGACATTTGGAATCGAATTTATTCTTTTTAGAAAATGTCCGTCTAGATGTTTCGTGTGGGCGTGTACAGCTGCGTGTGTATATGCGTGTATACAGACATATATCGGGATACATTAGGCTGATTTTTACCAGACAGGGCGTGTTTTTTTTTATTTTTGTTTATATACCACGTAAAAATGTTTATTTTTTATAATTCTCTTTTTTCAGTTTTGATGCTATTTTTCTAGTTTTAGTATTTAATTTTTTCTTTTTTTTATATTTTAAAGCTTATATTATTATAGTGCTATTGATGAAAACAAAGCAAGATACAATTCTCGACGGTTAGTTCCATCTCAAATCAGGGAGAGCGTCCAAATGAAAATAATCGATTTTTTCCAATTAAAATATGTTATTTAAGAGTAAAAATAAAGTACACCCTTTTTTAATTTTACGGAAAACATTTTTAACGATGTTATGGGTGTTCTTGCACTACGCAGACAAAATAGAGAAAATCAAAAAGAGCGTAATACAATTTCATTAAGACGCTCTATTTTTCTTTTTTATCAAGATTCCTTGCCTTTTATCGTGAATATTATATTTTAGCTTTGTTATCTATATTGACTTAGAAATTGCTAATAAGTTTACAAATTAAAAAGAAAAGGCAGTTTTCGGATAATATAAAAAACTGAATTTTTGATGTCTGATTGTACGCCAAAAAATTAAATAATTTTTACCTACTATATTTCAGTTATCATATATCTGTCATATAAAATATTTAAAATATCATTGATATATAATGTACGATACATAGAAAGTATTATTTTATTGCATATTTTTTGTGATATTCCTTTTGATTGCAGCCTTCCATTGAGTAGATACATATACCATCCACCCCAATTAGTCGTCTCCTCAGCTCCTTCTTGTCCTCCCATCAGCGTCCAATCGGCCCCATCAAAATAACGTTAAATTGTGTGATATTTATGTTATTTTGTGATTCTGGTAGCCGCTTCCTCAGCCCCATGCCCCATCAGAACCCATCTAAGCCAAATCGAACCTTATTAATATAACGTTAATTTGTTTTTGAATTGTTAGGAGTAGCAGCTCCCAGAGAGCAAAGCCGTATGGTTGTGAACCCGAAAAACAGACGATGCCGATTCATCCACAAGCGCGGAGAACGAAGGTGTGTGGCCCAGCATAAACTTCGGGTTAGCAATGTGCCGAGCAACGACAGAGGCGTCGAATGTCAAAGGTGCATGACATCGACTACTGTGAGTCAGCGAATTGGCACCAGATCGAACGTCGAATTACGGGGAAGAAACGGACGGCCGCTGAGCAATGATCCCCCACTCAGGAACCCCAGGGCGAAGCCATAAAAACTGGGGGAAGTGTACCTGGTAAGGCAGCAAGAGAGAGAAATCAACGGAAGACAGAGACGGCCGCGAGCGGTGAAGAGTTCGAGTCGGCACAAGGAGTAACATAGCCAGCGATCTACGAGGAATCGTCGATAGGTTGAATTACGAACACGCGTTGGGTGATCTCTCTTGCGTATAAGTATTTTAATAAATAACACAAGTTATACTTTAGCCCTTGTTGTATTTCACTGCATCGTTTCTAGTATTCACTTGAAATGATGCGAAGACCTCAAGCCCTTCATACGTAGTGATTTGAGATAGACTTATACGTAACATTCCATTTTCTGGTGCAAGGTATGGGGTGTTCGTTAGAAATACATTTGAGTAAAATCGCGAAGTACGCGCCGAATACATGACGCTCAACGTCTGACAGAAAGGGAAGATGTTACCCGCCTTTATCACCTTCATTCTGATCTGCTAACAAGTGTAAGTGAAACTTTCAACACTAATTATTATACCATGTCTCTCGTGGGGAATATCGTGGTCGATAAAGAGCGAGATAAAAGAAGGCAAAATTACGGGCTGCTAGTAGTGAGTGATTTTGATTCGCGGGACACATTTAAATCATGATTAAGAATCTCTTGTCACGTCGAAGCACGAAGAATAGCGAAGAATATAACCTCCAGTCAGGTTGGGAGAATGAAACAGCGGGACTTGATCACGACATAGATATAAATCGATGCTGACGGTACACCCTCGTACACCCGGGTTTCGAACAGTGGATCAGCGGGAAGTAGAAATTAATTATACAGACATAGCGATGACTCTGCCTGTGCAAACATAGCGATGACCCTGCCTGTGCAGACAGAGCAACGACCCGTTCCTATCCTGAGGCTTCGAAAACTCGACCAAATTCTATCTTCGGGGGCCGGAGAGCTGAGAGTGGACGAGGTCAAAATAATTTCAGACAGAAGAGACGAACTCGCGGCGCGTTACAAAGATTGCTAATAACTCAAGCTAAATCACAAAGTCAAGTGAGGAAACTATAGCAAACTAGGCCCGCGACCGCGAGGACGCCGCCCGTAAAAAGCAAATATAATAATGAGGGAAGTGGGAAATCTCGGGCCAAATACCAGAATTCAAGGCAAGAAGACTATCGGGTTACAACCATTTTATCGTTCAAGGCAACCACTTGAATGGGCTAACGAATCTAGGGTCACAAATATAATACAAACAGGAGCGCGAGGCCATGGAGTAGGGTATGAACCGATGAGTGAAAATTTCGTTGCGCTGTTCTCATTGTATGGACATTTTCACTACAGCAGGCTATGAATACGTGCGCAAGGCAGTAGACGAATTCGTCTCGTTAGCTGAATGCTGGCTGAAGAGCGCTTTGGCCTCGAAGTTTCGCGGATGATCCGCTAAAGGGTATTTGTGTCGCATGAACTGCTTTACATTGGTCGAAAAAGTACTTGAAGATATTACGATGCAGTATACGCATGCCGGAGGGGCCGACAGATTACTAGCTGAACTTAAGGTTATAAAACAAGAAAACGGGGAAAGCGTCGGAAACTATAGAGAGCGCGTAGAAAGCTTGCTGAATCGGTTGCTAAATACCTACGATACCGGCAGATCCTTACGGGATTTCGAGAAATTAATATCTAAAAAGAGGAGCAACTTACAAGGAAACCTTACGGGGTTTCCACCTCCGATTTTGTTGAAACTCAAATATATTGTAAAGCATCGAAAAACAAGAGACACGTATTTAAGGGGTGAAAATGACCCTTAAAGTTTACCCCTGAAAATCGATTTTCTTTTATATCTCAGTAACTCCTGCGAATTTTGGATTGAAACCGACGCCTAATTATTTGTTATAAAAAGACTTCTCAATAAGCATAAATGTTATCTTCAGGAGTTGCATGCCTTAATTTCTAAAAAAGAAAACTGCATTCTTTTCTAATTTTGTGGTACAAAAACTTCAAATTCAGCTAAATCTTCTTTAAAACCTCTATATAAAAAATAAAATTATAAATTAAAGTTGGAGTGCTTCAGAGTTTTCATCGAAAATTCACTTTTTGGGGTAAACTACCCTTAAATTAACTAATTAAGGGGACGTGAGTACCGACGTTATTTTTCAAACGAGTACATTTCACGAAAATATCAATAGAATTATCCAAAAAAAAATTGTGAGTATAGTATTTACATATATGGGGCGCTTGACAAACGTGCTTTTCAAAAAAAAACAAATGATGAGAATTTATTTAATTAAATAAAAACCGTACTGTCGGTAAGTAGGAATCTGCATTTGACCTGCTTTTCAAACGAGCATAGCTAACGAAAATGCTAATAAAATCGCTCAAAAGAACTCCTGAATATAGTGTTTACGTGTACGGCGCTTGACAACCGTCTTTTTCCAAATAAACGTTTGAATGTTGATTTAAAAAATATTGAAATTAGGATTTCACATCACCTTAATGCCCAAACTCAAACCACAATCTGTAGAGTGAAAGTAATTATTGGAAATATGGCATGGCATCAAAGTAGGCAAATTGGCAATAAAAAATGATTTTATGTAATTTGTTTAAACAATAATTGTTTTAAACAAATTATTAAAAATGCATTTTCATGACAATAATAAAACCGAAAATCGATTGCTCAGGAAAAACGACTACAGCTGCATTTGTTTCTTTTGTCAAATCACCTTTCGATTTGTTGTAAGAGGTTTATAAACAAATAGAAAAACTAGTAGTATGCCTATCCGTATTTGTGTGCTCCTTTTGGAGTTTCCGATGTAAGAAAAAGGTTCTAACCTTAAAAATAATAAATGGCTATTACAAAACAAAAGCAGGTACGCAACACGCGCATATATAGCGCATAGCGCATGTCATTTCCATTTTCTAGTATACATAAATGCGTTCCCGAATAATTACGATTTTAAAAGAGGGCTAAAATTAACCTCAAATACCTCTGAAATTCATAAACGAATTCTTTTACCCTAAGAACTCTTCTAATAAATAATATACAAACCCTGCATCTCCACCAAATATCAAAGAAATTAAAACAATTTTAATGTAGTTATATTGTGCGACAATAAAGAAAGTCATTTTCAAAAATACTAAAATGTTAAATATCAAGCATCTCAAAAAATAATCATATAATCTGAATGAAATTTTACACAGGTATTGCCTATATCGAATACAAAATAGTCTATAAATTTCAAGCTGATACATGAAGTCGTCACTGAGAAATTACGATTTTGAAAATAAAAGTAAAAGAATTTTAACCTTAAATATCTCTAAAAATCATGAGACAATTCTTTTACCTAAAGGACATTTACGATAATATATAAACTTTACATCTCCACAAAATTGCAACGTGATTAAACCAATTTTTGTTTTCTCTAGTTATCATGCAACAAAGAAAATGACTTTGTAAAATACGAAAATTTTCAAAATCAAATATCTCAAAAAGTAATCGTACGATCTAGATAAAAACTCGCACACATACTATCTATATCACATACAAAATTGTCTGTAAATTTGGAGCTGATACATGGACCCGTTCTCGCGAAATTATGACTTGAAAAAAAGGTTAAAAAAATTTTAACCTCAAATATTTCTGAAATTTCTGGATTAATCATTTTGCCCAAAGAACCCGACCGAGAACTATCCAAAATCTACCTCTACAAGAAATTTCGAAGCGATCCCAGTTGAAAATATCAATGTGGATTTTACACTGATTTCAATATGGAACACGTATGGATTCAGCATAGAATCCAGATTGATTCAGTATTGAATCCAAATAGATTTCACATGGAAAACGGACCCAAAACGCCCTGTAGATTTCCACATCAAATTTCACATGAATTTCAATACGCATTTTTCTACAAATATTTGCCAAACGAAATCCGTATGGATTTCCATAAAGATTTCTAAGTAGTTTTCCAAGAAAAAGGTACGTCTTCCATATAGATTTTCATATGGATTTACGTCTGGATTTCCATGCAGCACTTTGAATGATTCTAAAAATGTTTATTTATAAAATTATCATATAATATTTTTTTCCATGTCAATGAGGCATCAAAAGTTATAAAATATAATTTTTGTCTTGAGTAATTCTTCAAAAAGATTTTACGAATACCTGTTGCCCAAAATATCTACCCTAGTAAAAAATACCGCTGTCAATTCATTGGCCCGTGGCTTCTTCAAACTTTAATTTGCTTATTCCTTTAACGAATTTTTAATAACAAAATTTATAAGTTTTGCAACAATTTATTAATGACATAATTATAATTAAATTCATTTATGAAGATTAAAAATCATTAATTTTTAAATTATGTATAAAATATGAATAAAATAATAGGCATGACTTTTTTTAAATTATGTGTGAAAAATAAATAAAATAATTGATTGTAATATTATCGTCAAAACCTTTTAAAATTCCTAAATAACCTATACTTCCAATTACATACATTTCACACATAGGATAATTGTCTCTAGTAATATGTCTGTTCGCACTTGTGTGCTCTTTCTAGAACTTCCATGTAAGAAGAAGGTTCTAAGCTTAAAAATAATAAATGGCTATTGCAAAACAAAAGCAGGTATGCAACATGCGCGCATCGGCGCCTAGCGAATAGCGCATGTCATTTCCATTTTCTAGTATACATAAATACGTTCCCGAAAATTACGATTTTAAAAGAGGGCTAGAATAGTTTTAACGTCAAATATCTCTGAAATTCATAAGCAAATTCTTTTACCCTAAGAACTTTTCTAATAAATAATATACAAACTCTACATCTCCACCAAATTTCAAAGAAATTAAAACAATTTTAATGTAGTTATATTGTGCGACAATAAAGAAAGTCATTTTCAAAAATACTAAAATGTTAAATATCAAGCATCTCAAAAAATAATCATATAATCTGAATGAAATTTTACACAGGTATTGCCTATATCGAATATGTCTATAAATTTCAAGCTGATACATGAAGTCGTCATTCAGAAATTACGATTTTGAAAATAAACGTAAAAGAATTTTAACCTTAAATATCTCTAAAAATCATGAGACAATTCTTTTACCTAAAAGACTTATCCGATAATATATAGACTCTAGATCTCAACAAAATTTCAACATGATTAAACCAATTTTTGGTTACTCTAGTTATCATGCGACAAAGAAAATAAGTTTGTAAAATACGAAAATTTTCAAAATCAAATATCTCAAAAAGTAATCGTACGATCCTGATGAAAATTTGCATAAATATTTTCTATATCACATACAAAATTGTCTATAAATTTGGAGCTGATATATGGAGCCGTTTTCGAGAAATTACGATTTGAAAAAAAGATTAAAAAAATTTTAACCTCAAATATTTCTGAAATTTCTGGACTAATCATTTTGCCCAAAGAACTTAACCAAGTGCTATCAAAAATCTATCTCTACAAGGAATTTCAAAGCGATTAAGTCAATTTTACTTCCGTAATCGTTGGACATAAAAACTCATTTTTTTCACATTTCAATTTTTTTCTCAAAAAACTAGTCGACAAAATGAATTCAAATTTGTATAGATTACAGCTATATATATTCTGCTTTATCATGATTTTTCTCAAGAAAATTGACCGATTAGTTTAGGAGTTATAAGCTTTAAAAAAAAAAAAACACGTTTTTGTTAACCTTTAGAGGACGGGATGGCCCCTATACGGGCCATGCCCATGATCGACCCTTTACATGTGTTAGTTTTGAGATGTGAGACATCACAAAAACTCGATTTCTATAGAAAAGTGAGAGAAAACAGTAAACCCAAATCCCCGTCCTCTAAAGGTTAATAACAAAAGAACCGTGATAGCTAGAGAAATTTTTTTTTAGAAAATATAGGTATTTTAATGCTCTTTCGAATGCTATTCATTCGATTCAAATATCACGATCTTATCATTAAAAAAAAGCAAAAATTAATTTTGAGATAATCGAAAATTCGAAATAAAACAAAAACGCATCGGCGAATTAAAAAACGAATTTTTGACCGACCACCACACAAAGAAAAAATGGACCCGTCCGGTCAAAATCGATCGAGTAGAAGCTGAGATCCAGGCGTACACACACACACACACACACACATACACACACACGCGCGCGCGCGCACATGCACACGCACACACATCCACACAGACATTTTTCAAAAATCATGTATTTTGATTCCTAACACCTCGAAAAACAATTATAACATGTTTTTACAATAACTCAAAAAATTACTATCACAAAGCTTCCTCTAGGAGGAAGCAAAAGTATAACAATTTTGTAAATAAACATTTTTATAAACATTTAAAGTGCTACATGGAAATCCATATGTAAATCCACATGAAAATCTATATGGAAGACGTACTTTTTATTTGGAAAACTATTTAGAAATCTTTATGGTAATCCATATGGATTTCGTTTGGCAAATGTTTGTAGACAATCCATATTGAAATTTGATGGAATTATGTGGAGGTTGGAAGGTGGCTCGCAATAAAAACTCCAATGTACACCCGAGGGAAGTTGATTCTTTCCGAGTGTGCCGGCCAAATGGCAACGTCGCACAGCCGTTCGGCCGTCCACGTTGGAGCGTCGAATTCTCATCTACAGTGGCGCGCTAGTCTATGGCGTAAGAAATGATTCATGAAATGGTTTCGAGGTTAAGGAATTTAAATTTGAAAACAAATAATTAAAATTATCCAATTTATGGTTCAAATGAGATGATTAAATATTTATAAAATAATTCTAATAATGTTAATTGTAAAATTTTTCAAGAATTACAAATATAACTCGGCTGCCAAAGAAACACTTAATTTAGAATTAGCCAATGGTTCCCAACTCGCAAAATTCTATAGCTGTTTTCGAATTTTCGCATATTTTCCTTGAAAATGCTCCAACTAAGGGTTTCCCATGTGTTTTATTAAGTGTTTTAGTATAGTCCGAAATGCATAAAAACACAAATTCTAATAAATTTACAGAATCTATCTATCAAATTTACAAAGTTTGTAGTAAAAATAGCTGCGTTTAAAGTAGATCAGATAATAAGTAAAATATTCTTAAAATAGCGAGTATAAAAACAATAAAAACAAATTTTTAGGGTTTAAGTAATTACGTTAATAAAGAATATATAATTATAAATTAATTAACGATATATGTATTTTCTTGGTAATATACAATTCATTATAAATGCAATACTTAGTCGGATTAAAGCACTTATAACTTACAGTACTTGCTAACGAGAGTATAAAATAATACTACAAGATGAGAAAATATTAAACGTTCTTTAGTAGACCAACTACTGACTTGTTTCAAATCATAGAGCACTATTATTCGAGATCCATGTCCACTCCAATACTCAAGTTTTACTTGACCTTTTAGGATAAATCCATATATCATCATTTCTCTTTGACTACCAGAATATTTCATAGCAGCTTCGTTTTCATTTACAATAATTTATGAATTAATATATTTATTTTACGTTTATATATTATTCTCCGACTTCACATACCAGAAAATGGTATATATTTTCCTCCAAATAGGTGACCATTAATAATTTGGTCTGATTCAATTTCGTTCCTATGCATATCAATTTTTACATTTTCTTTAACAACATTTGTTACATTACGAGATTTAGAGGTAGTATCTTCTCCTAATATATCTTTAATATCATTGAGTACATTACAAGAATCATCTTCAACAGCTTGCATTTTCCATGAACCAAGCTTAGCATCAGCATTTACCTAAAAGTAAATATTTATTTCAATGCTTTATACCTACATTTTTTTATAATAACTATGATAACATATTATGTATATTACCTTTACATTTTCTGCACAACTTATACTCAATCCAGTCCATTCTAATTCAAATGACCAGGCTAATGGCTTAGCTGGTGGTGGAATATAGAATCTTCTAGTTTCAATAAAATCATTTATTTGTTCATATTGTTCATTAACCTTAAATAATTTAATGATATTTTAAAGTTGATAAGTAATAGTGGCTTGTTTTCATTTAATATTAAAATTAAATACCTCATTAAGTATTGATAAAACAAATTTCTCACTTTGAGAAACATTATTTTTCTTCCAAGACTTATCCTGAATTTAATTTATATATTGATCAATACTTTCAGCTTTTTCCTTAAAATTGTTGAATACAACTAAAAATACTCGAGCAGCTAATTCTCTGAAATATAAATTTTTTTAGAAACAAAAAATTTCTAAAAAAAACGTTCAAGATAACACTGTTTTCTTGGTTGTAAGCAGTATAACATAAAATAGCAACAAATACTATTGATGCCAGCAGGTAACTGTCTAAACCTCAACTACTCCATAGATCTGGTTGTTACAAGCGGTTTAGGTGGATAGTACAATACGTGTGCCAGTGTGTCCGTGCGAACGTGGAAGTTTGTAATATATACTCCCGTAGCTACATAATTATTTGACGTTTCATCCTAAACAACTTGAGTAGTTAAACGTTCCTTAGTAGACCAACTGCTGACTTGTTCTAAATTATAGAGCTGTAAACATATTAAAAATTAGCACTTATAATTTTTTAAATTACCAATTTTTTAACATATAAAAATGTTTTTATATCAATATTTACCTTGTATCTTATTACAATATTTTTTGCAAGAGTGACACAACCAGGATTTGAATCTGTTTATACTCCAAGTAAATTTTGTTGATCCGATCAAAGGGCACAGCGTATAATAACTACTTCAACGTGCCATTTTTGTATAAATCAAAGTTTTCAAACACAAATAAATGCATGAAATTAAAGTATCTTGGTTGTGGCCCGAGAATTTGGACGAGTTGCCTTGATTCTCGGCCATGGCTCTCCACCCCGACTCCTTCGTTGTGGACTGCTATACACGCTGCTCCTCTTTCTCCTTTTCCTTCCCTTTCTTCGCCTGCAAAGCGCGCAGCAGTAACAGCGGTGGCGACTTGCTCCTCATCTTCTCCGGCGACAAAGATGACGCTGTTCGCCGCGTCTCTGTTGGCTCTCTCTGTTAGATCCATATACATAAGAGAGATAGACTGCGGGTGTAGGTTAGCAAGAGTGGCACCTCTAACCATGTTCGCGCACATGCGTTAGAGACGGCATACCTTCTATTACATATATACCTTCTATGCATCTGTTTCTCTCTCAACGGGTGCCACTCTCGCTAACCTACACCCGCAGTCTATCTCTCTTATGTCTATGGTTAGATCTCATCTAACATAACCTCTAGTGGCTCTAAATACGCTGATTTCGCACTCGCGTCGTCTGCGCAACCATTGCACAACCATTTCTTACGCCATATACTAGCGCGCCACTGTAGATGAGAATTCGACACTCAAACGTGGACGGCCGAACAGCTGTGCGACGTTGCCATTTGCCCGGCACACTCGGAAAGAATCAACTTCCCTCGGGTGTACACAATTATTACGGAACATTTTGGTAGCTACACTCTGTTAGTTTATAGAAAAACACGTATGCAAAAAGATGCTTTGAGCACTCCGCTCATAACGAGGTCTCTCGCGAGAATGAGAAGGGGGCGAGCAGCGAACAGCGGCTCCGCGACACTCTCGCGCAGGAGGTTGGCTCGACGCCTAAGAGGTGGCGCCTCTCTCGGTTGTTCCATGATCGGGGCGGCATGAAGCAGTATATCGCCAACACTCCCTTTCTTCATGCTGCCTCCGTAAAGTTATGGGAGTCTGAAACAGATAAAAGAAAAATTTCTCTGACTCTGAATATTTCCAATATTTTACAATATTTGTTCTCTGAGATATGAGTAAGATTGTATCGGCAAAGCTTTGGTCAATATATTAGCCTGGTTCTCTTTTGACTCTATCCATTTTACAATGACTCTATTTTCCAATACACACCTCTTAACAAAGTCTCCATGCGTATCAGCTATGTGACTCTTGTTACCACTGGTTTTTCTTTCTCTGAGTTTTCTCTGAATTTCTGAAACACTATTGTCAAAACTCTTTAACTTGTATGCTCCGTCCATCTGAGTGCATTTCCCAGCGGACATGTTGTCACACCATAAAGTCACTGGATATGAAGTCTTTCCTGTAATATCTTTGATTGCCTTATCTAGCGAGATCATCTCTTGGCATAATTCGCTCATTGCCAGGAATTCCGCCTGACAGGTTGAGAGAGTTACATAGCTCTGTTTGTGGCTTCTCCAGGCTATTGTGTCTCCATATAACTTTATTATATAGCCACCTGTGGAAGTTGAGTCTTCACAGTCTCTGAAGCTAGGATCTGTGAAAGTTTCAAGTTTTTCTCCTTTTGCTCTGAAAGTAAAGCCTAAGTCAGACGTTCCTCTCAAATACCTGAGTATTCTTTTTACGTCTTTCTAATCGTTCTCTGTAGGCGACCTCTGCTTTCTGGATAGGAAGTATTCTGCAAATGCTGTGTCTGGTCTTGTTGTACCAGCTAAATAAAGTAAACTACCTATTGCTTCTCTGTAAGAGGCTCTACAGGGAGACTCTTCCACAATTTACTCTGTAATCTTGCCTTCTCTATTTTTCACCTGTCTTGTTACCATGGGCGTGCCCTGTTGTTTGCTTCCATGCATATTAAATCTCTTTAGGATCTTCTCTATATACTCTTATTGTTGAATCTTCATGATTCTGTTTTCTCTGTCTCTGATTATTTGCATTCCTAGGAACATCTTTGGTTCTCCTAAGTTTCTCATTTTGAATACTTCACACAATCGTGCAGTGACCTCTTGTTTCTTAGATGTACAATTGCTGGCAAGTATAATGTCATCGACATAAAGCTCTAGGAATGCCATAGATCCTTCCTTTCTCCAAGTAAATAAGCATGGGTCATATATATCTCTCTCTAATACAAGCTTTTTCACCTCCTCTGTAAATCCCTGGTTCCATCTTTTCGGGCTAACTCTCAAACCGTATAGTCTTTTTTAATTTGCATACTTTTGATTTCTCTGTTTCTCTTGTATTCACTCCCTCTGGATTTTTCATGTAAATGTCATCCTCTAAGATTCCGTTCAAGAAAGCAGTTTTAACATCAAGTTGTACTGCACTCAGATCGTATTTGTTTATGATGGCCAAGGAAGCTCTGATAACTGCCAGTCTTGACACTGGTGCATAGGTTTCTCTGAGTTCATAGACGTTCTTATCCTTAAATCCTGACCAATCTAGCCTTGAATTTCTCTTATCCATTTTCGTCTATTTTTCTCTTAAAGACCCATTTTGAATCGATTATGTTCGGTTTTCTGTTTCTTTGGTTTGGAGTGGGTCTATCCACAATTTCCCAGACATCATTTTCTTTCATTGACTGCAATTCTTCCTCTATGGCCTTTTTCCAATTTTCTTTCTCTGAAAATGACAAAGCTTCTCCATAGTTGGACGGATCCTTATTGATCTCGGCCAATCCCACAAAAATCTCTTTATCCTCCTCTGATTTCGAGAATTCATGTCCGCCGTCACTCTGAATTCTGTACACAAACTCTGGATCTGTTTTTGGATTTGTTTTTGCTTCTCTGGTAGGTAATTTTCTGATTTTATGTGGAGGCTCTGTTTCCTCTTTTTCTGCTTTTTTCTTTTGAGTGATTTTCCTTTATTTGGCTCGAGAAGCTCTGGTATCTCTGTGATCTTTGATCTCCGAATAGCGTCAGTGTTTTCCTCTTGGGATATCTCTGATTTCTCTGTATTCTCTGAAATTTTGAAACCCTGGTTTTTCTGATGGTCGTTTTAAATTTTTGTATACCATCTTTTCGTTACATCTAGCATGTCTCGAGTTTATGAATCTGTTTCTCTGTATTCTCTGAAATTTTGAAACCCTGGTTTTTCTGATGGTCGTTTTAAATTTTTGTATACCATCTTTTCGTTACATCTAGCATGTCTCGAGTTTATGAATCTGTTTGTTTGTGGGTGCCACAAAAGATATTCCGTAGGAGTGTACCCAACTAAGATGGCTTTCAAAGCTTTCTCTGAAAATTTATTCTCTGTAATGGGTATTTTTACGTAAGCTATACATCCAAATCTCCTCACATTCCCTAGGTGACTCTTTTTCTCTGCATAAATTTTCGAAAGTGGAGTTTTAGCTCATTACTCTTGTGTGGAGTTCTGTTGTATACGTGAGTCGCCGCTTCAGTGGCTGTTATCCACATTGTTGATGGTATACCTGAATCTAACATCAAGGCTCTGATTTTCTTCTGAATGGTTTTGTTAAACCGTTCAGCTGTTCCATTTAACTCTGGTGTGTATGGAGGGCCAAAGTCTTTACTTATACCCTCCTTTTTTATAATTTCTGAAAACTTTCCTCCAGTGAACTCTGTTCCGTTGTCTGCTCTGATAAAACATACTTTCTCATGTTTTCCTATAAAATTTCTCATATGAATTAGAAATTTCTCTAAACATTTTCCAGCTACGTTTTTGTATTTGACACAATATGCTCTGGCGTATCTTGAGTAGTCGTCAATAAACACAACGATAAACTTGTTATCGCCTGGAAACGATGCTGGTTTAATAGGTCTCATTGTGTCCGTATGTATGGTATGCAAAAGCTTGGTTGCTCTAGATCTCTTATCTCTAAATGGTAGACTTTCCATTTTGGCTAGTATACATATCTCACACTCTGAAATTTCTTTATCGAATTTGACTTTCTCTAGTCTCTCCTCTGACTTCTAGAGTTGCTTGAGATACTCTAGTGAAGTATGTCCAAGTCTTATGTGCCATAGCATGCCTTCACTTACTCTTTTTACATTTTCATTTGGATAACAATTTTCTTGGACTTTCTCTAACTTCTCTCTTTCTGTTTCTGATACTGTTTGATTTAAATCTAGTATCTTTCTGTCCAGATTGTTTTCACTTGTACCAAACTCTGTATCTTCGCCAATAATTACTGGTTTTTCTCGTGTGATTTCTTGGTCTTCCCCTCTTCCAAGCTCAAGCCCTCTGTGTATGCTATTCATCTCCTCTGATTCACCTTGAGCTTGTGACAGGAAATCTTCCAAGGTAATCAGGTGTGCTATAGCTGTGTATATACCACTGGCTTCCTCAGACTCTGAATTACTCTGAACGTTTATGTTAATTATCCAATTAGGTTTTTGATATACTCCTGTAATGTAATTTTCATTTCTTTCTTTGTTGAATATTGCTAGTTCTTTATTATCTAGGTATATACCATACCCTGCATCTTCAAATTTTCTGAGATAAAGCAAATTGTTAAATTGTGGGCTGCTATAACATTTGATAACTTTATGATTTTATTATCTCAATTTCTAAAATATAAGTTACCTTTCCCATCAATTTTAATATTTGCTTTCTTACTTTTATTAGCAGTTTTAATTTCGCCTTCTGTGCTCGTAACAAAATCTTTGAGTAAAAACCCTTTGTTTGTTAAGTGCTCTGTCGCACCTGAGTCTGCTATAAAACTGATACTCTTATTTGTATTATTTAACGCTAAATTCTTACCTGCTAAATTTGCTTTTGCTTGTTTTTCTTTGTTGTGTTGTCTCCTGTTTTTATCATATGGGGTATGTCTGTTTTTACCCCTATAATTGTTTCTACCTCTGAATGAACCTCTACCTCTGCCTCTACTTCTACCTCTGTTATTATCAAGACTACTTTGATTACCATACCTCCGAACTTTGTTGGGATATTGGTCTCCCTTGTGTTCCCTTACCTCGTTACAAAGGTAGCAGAACCATGAATTGTACTTCGCTAAGGGACACTCCGAAGCCCAGTGTCCAGCAAATTTGTTGCATCTATGGCATTTGTTGGACCAAACTCTGCTGCCCTTATCGGGGGTAGGTATAAATCCCCATAGGAGAAATTGCAGACAGGGAAAATCCTGATACGGGAAATTACAGACAAGGAATAATCCCGATAGATGATTATAACGACAAGTAAATTTTAAGATAGCAAATTCCGCCGATGGGGAAAAATCTCAACAAGCAAAACTACCGACAAATAAATCTTTAGAAATGATTTTCAACGAGAGGGAAAAATGCCGAAAGTTTAATTCTAGAAACGGAATATCCCGAAAAAATTGTTGTCGAAAGTCCAAAATGCCGTAAGTGTAATTTCAGACATGAAAATTATAGAAATGAAATATGCCGACGAGAAGAAAATCGTTATGGGGAAAATGCTGAAACTTAGTGTTCATATTAGGTAAAATCCCGAAATTTAATTTTTATAAAGATAAAAATACCGAGAACTTCTTATATTATTTAATATGCGTAGAGACATGAGTTTCACATCACTCCAATGCTTCATAATAGAAAAACCATTGCAAAATGGTTTAAATTACCATTTTAGTGCACCTAGGCATCAACAGGTAAGGATAATTTTACACACACACATGAATATACAAGATCAATCGAATGATTATTTTTTTTCAAGATAATATATATTTTCTAATACGTTGGATAAAACATAATTTCGGAGCCATTATTTTTGTAAAATATGTATAGCACCGAGGTGGCTTTGTAAAAATATCGCTCCATCTTCCCTGTTTCTCGCAACCCGTTTCTCCGCGGATCTAAATATAAACCCCTTTGTTCTCGCGCGTTACCAATCAAATGACCTTGGCTTCGCTGTCTTAACAGTGAAGGTAGTCGCATACGTTAAGACTGAATATGATGGCCCTCTTTCCCTCCATAGCTTATGCTCGCTAGTGCAAGTGGTGTTAGCTCCGCTGTGTCCTCTGAGCGGAGAATACACGCTGACCGAAGCTGAAGAGAGGATTGTGACATTGTTTTTATATTTTACAACATTAAATTTATAAAAATGCTACATGTGCGTAGTAAGCACCATGTAAGAAAGCCAATCGGATTGCATGTAGCAATATAAGGCCATCGATAAGTAAAGGTAATGGATATACGTCATCGCCGAGTCACGTTATGACGTTTTCTTACATCGAGTCATCCTTTATTTATTTATTGTTTAATTATTATTTTTATTATTGTAATTATTAAATTGTAAAAATTAAAGTTGCTATAACAGGTGAGCAATAATTATTATTTTATAACAATCTGATGTAGTTATTTACGATAGGGTATACTGCTTAGTAGTCCGATATTATTAAACAGTTTAATATGATGGCATACAAATGATCAAATTATTAAAACATTTTAAAGCGTACATGGAAAGAAAAATGAGTTGGAAATATTCCTACTTTGGAATCTATCAACAATCAAATGAGTAAGAACAAAAATATACTATCCAAAAGGGTAATAGTTTTTAAAAATTGAGAATGTACTATTTCCAATTAATCAGTTGTGAATAATTTCAAGGTTTCAGAGACGATAAGTCTTTTTTCTTTATACGTTATATCCTAGCATTTTAGAAGCGTTTCTCTACAAAGCTTAGTATATTGTTGTTCTAATAGCGGGCGCAGCTAATGTTTCCTATGTATGGTGGAGATTCCCGCCCAAGCGTTGGAGACAGTTCAGCGCTCTCGCAGTCTTGATGCGTGCGGTCTCCAACGCTTGGGGGGGGGGGGGGATCTCTCCCATGCGTAGGAAACAGCAGCTACGCCAGCTTTTAGAACGACTGTGCACTACGCTTAGGAGCAGACACATCAAAAACAAGAGCATTCGGCTGCTTTGTCTCTTATTGAAAACAGCTAACAATACATGGAAATTTTTATCTACCTGATAGAGAAGATTTTATTCCAATACATTTCGACTGGAAAGTATTCTTCCATGAGAATAAATTATTCCGATCACTAGAGTTTTTACCCCTTCAATTTCAGACATAACCAATACAGTAAATCGTGGGAAGATTTCCACCTCATTTTTTTTCCGTGTATGCTTATCTGAAATGCATCCATCCCGCCGAATATTGCGTATTTGGATTGTAGGGAAGTATCACAAGAACCAAGAATTAATTTTTTATAAGTTAAAAATTTGTTACTTTCAGAATCGCTACAGATTTTCGAATACAAAACTATTTGTGCAATTTTGTTATCTTGTAATCGACATTAGACTACGTTACTGTATTGCGATTCTTGTGTAATTATGAATGCCGGTATTCTTTTTTGTGATTTTACAAGACTTCATTGACTATGGTTACGGAATCCACGGGCCAATGAATTGGCAGCGGTTTCACTTACTTATAGTCGTCGACTTTTTACTGTTCCAATAAGTATTTTCGTGTATGTATTTCTTTTAAATAAGAGGATGGATATAGAATTTGGAATATTGCATTTTTCACTTATTTAAAAAGTAAAACAGATGTTCACTTCCAAAATAAGTCAAAATAAACTGCTCCCATATAACCTATGTTAGGGTGTATGTAAGTCCTGTGGAGTAGATAAGATAACCTCAATTATCATTTAAAATGTTTATTCAATGTTTTTTAGCGAAAGAACGTAATGAATACACAAACTCCACATTTCAAACCAATTTTACTATAATTATAGTTATTGTACTCAAAATTTATTTTATAAGTATTAAAATTTTGAATATCAAATATCTGAAAAAGTAATTCTACGATTAATGTAAATTTTAGGCAGATTTTGTCAACACTACAATAAAATCTACCTATAAATTTCAAGATGATACATCGATCCATTTTCGAGAAATTCCAATTAAAAAAAAATTTGAAAGAAATTTTAACCTACAATATTTCGGAAATTTATAGATCAATCCTTTAGCCCAACGTATTCAGCTGAAATATAGTTAAAATCTATCTTTTAAGAAAATTTCAAGTCTATTAAGCCAATTTTACTCTAGTTTATCGAGCGTGATACAAAACTCATTTTTTCCCGTTTTTAATACTCGAAAACCAGTGTCTACAATTGAATTTATACAGATTATAGATATTAATGTTGTGAATTATCGTAATTTTATTCGTATCAATAGAACGCTTAGTTTCAAAGATATAACCCGTTAAAAAAACACGTTTTCGTTAAATTTCAGACTTTTTTTTTATTTTTTTATTCTCTTGCGATTGGCATGAGTCCGATTTATATATTTAAATGCAATCATTAAAAAATTCACAAATAAATTTTTTTTAAATAAAAAATTAAAGATTAAATAAGAACGAATGAGAGAATTGTAAATTATTTTCTTCTCGAACTTAGGAAGAAAATATGAAAGAACTAGCCGTGTCTAGTTAAAATTGGTCGAGAAGATCATGAGATATCAATTAGGTCTATGATCCGTCTCTTTCCATCCGAAACTACGGACCAGTCAATAATTCAGCCAATCTCCTTCAATGACGCTTCGGTAATTCTCCATCTGTCACTAATTATCAAGATACCAAGAAACGCAAAAATCAAGACGCTTGGAGAACCTGTAAGGATGGTGCAGCTAAATCTCAATGTCTCGATTGGAAGAGTCTTGGTATAGTTCTTGTACACTAAGATAACTGTAACCAATGCTAACGTGACATCAACTGTTAGTAGTCTGATTCGTTCCGACGGTAGTGATTTTTTGTAATTGCTTTTCCGTAATGCATTTATTTATTAAATCTTGGTCATTTTTACGTGATTTTTTCCAAGCCGTAAAATCACCTGGGATGACACCAAAGTGATTTTGAAAGTTATTTCGTTATAAACATTTAGAATAGCAACTTCATTTTTTGTCGCAGGTAAGTGGGATTTGGTTCATTGAAATAGTTATATTAGCATCCTTTCTCTATTAAATTAAAGTGCTTTCTTTAATGACGTCACAACTTTTTCCTATATATGACATATATGTGTATGCATGTATATAGTAGACATTAGTTGCTCTGAGTATAAAGGGTTAAAAAACGAGTTGAGTAAAGGATTAAAAAGGGGTAAAAAGTGTTTTAAAGGGTTAAGAAAAGGGTTAAAAAAGGTTATATATTAAACCAAGAATAGCTCTGAGTTTAACAAGGTTGAGACTGTCATTCTATAAAAAAAAATCGAAAACGGGAGTTATACTCCGCCAAAATTCTAATCCGTTTTCTACTATGATGATAAAAATCGAAAAATAAGTTATCGACAAAATTTGACGTAACGAAGGGTGGCGAAGCCCCACTAGTATATATATATACACGTATAGTATTATAGGGTTATATTAATGTAACAGTCGTATACAAAAATGTCGCGCGTAGAGAAACATAATTAGCTTAAAAAATACGTATGTGTATGAAATGAAGATTTTATTAATCGAGTAACGTGTGTCGTCATGATCGGATTAGTATAGGTGCAACATAGTACTGTTACATAATATACTTTCGATGCTGCTTTATGTATTACAATACTGAATTTAATTTAATATACGAAATTTTTAATTTATATTATTTGATATTTTATTATTTATTTGTCTCCTTGCATTGTTAAATTATATAACAACATTAATTTTTGTAATATAACAAATAATAATTTTACATCGATTTCAGGTATTATTTAACTAAATAATAAATTTATACGTACCACTGGAAACTTCTTCAGCATCGTAGAAAAATATGAAAAATAAAAATATACATAATTTGCTAGGCCACAATACTTATGTTCTAAAATAAATTAATTAATATATTAAAATAATCATTTTTTTATTCGTATATTAAAAAAACCAAATACATCACATTTTAATGTATATACATTGGATTATATTATTGGATCTTTTATTACATATTTGCCTTGGATATTTTTATATACATTGGATTATTTATTACAATCTGCTTTAACTTAAAAAATATAACAAAAAAAAGGCCTAATCCACTCTTAAAATCATACAGCGGATTACGAGTGTTCAGTTGTTAAAATAAGAGCGTGTAAGAAATGAACTCACCATTTTAGTATAAAATATTTGTGGTAGCACTCAGCTACAATATACATAACGTTGTTTTCTGCTGCTGCTTGCCTAAAGATAAATCAGAATAAATTGCAATTCAAGTTAGCATAAAAGCAACATTATATGAAATACATTATGAGATAATTATCATTCCATATAATGCAACCGCCTCATGTCTATTCAAATAATTATGAAATAATTAAACATGAAACTAGTGTACATTCATCGTACATTTCTTACTTTAAAATTAGTCGCAACTGCCTGTCACATATCAGCAACTGAACGAACTAGCTGTCACATATCCGCAACTTATGAACTAGCTGTCACATATCAGCAACTAAACGAACTAGCTATAACATATCAACATTAATGTATTTCATTAATAAATGACGTTATTTATTGCAGAAACAATGAAAATAGAGAAAATAGTAATAAAGAAGTTGAGAAAAGAGAAAATTCCACAAACAATTTTTAAATCGTTCGCCAATCTGTTCTTATTTGTAAGAAAAGGTTGACTAGTTGATGAAAGATTCACCACCGACAACAGAACGATATTTGTATCGCCTGACACCGCTGTATTGTATGGTTCATTAACACATTTTGAAAAGTTTGGTGGAAAAACCCAACACCAAAGCAAAACTCTCGATAGCAAACATGGTTTATTTAAACTATTAAGCATGTCCTTCTATGTAATATACGTAATATTTACTCTTTTGCAATCAAATTAATAAGCATTACTACTATTAAATAAAAGTTGCATTATATGTACACTGATATTTCGCTATAAGTAATGTCTTTGCTTCGCCAATGATAAATATCATGAAATAAGCAAATATTTCCAATGCTGCGCATCGATAACGTGACGACCACTAAACGTCAGATTTGACATAGCAAACAGTAGATGAAAAAATTAATAGATTTCATGTAACTAACAGAGATTTACTACGCCAATAACTAAGCGAGAAACGTTCATCCATCACCAATGCCGCGCATCGATAACGTAACAACCACTAATCGTCAGAAATTACGATAGTAAAAAGTTGACGAAGAAATATGTAAATTTGATGTAACTAACCAAGACTCACTACGCCAATAGCTAAGCAAATAGCGTTCATCCATCACCAATGCTACGCATCGATAACGTGACAACCACTAAACGTCAGAATTTGGCGCAGAAAACAGATTATGAAGAAATAAGTGAATTCCATGTAACTAACCAAGACTCACTACGCCAATAATTAAACGAGTAGCGTTCATCCATCATCAATGCTGCGCATCGATAACGTGACAATCACTAAACGTCAGAATTTGGCGTAACAAATAGTTGATGAAGAATTTCATGTAACTAACCAAGACTCACTACGCCAATAACTAAACGAATAGCGGTCATCCATCACCAATGCTGCGCATCGATAACGTGACAACCACTAAACGTTAGAATTGGACGTAGCAAAGACTTCATGATGAAGAAATAAATGTATTTCATGTTATTAATCAAGTCTTACGCCGTTAATAACTAAACCATGAAGAAAAAATGATTTTGAAATAACTAAGCGAGACTTGTCACGCCAATAATTAAAAAATTATTAAAACAAATAAAATAATGTACTTAAATTATTTCTCTAAGAGGCATGCGCAACGCACGTATGTAGGCATTTGCCTATATTACCTGCTGTATCAACCAATTTAATTGTACAATAATACTCTGCAGTTGGTTTCAAGCTTCCGATAAATAACAATCGTTAACCAAATTTTAATACTAGGTTTGTAAAATACTTTTACTACTAGGTTTGAAGAATAAATATTTAATATTACAGTTACGTGCGAATACACTGCCGAAGATAAGAAAGTACGAAAAAATAAGGCGTGAGATTAAAACACGTCTCTTAGCAGAAGAAAGTCGAATGATGGCGGTCAGGACGAGATTGACAGTAGTATGATCCGCAAATACATAAACTGTGTTTAAAACTGAATTTTTATACTTCCAATCAAATTACATTTCTAGGATGCCTCAACCACAAGAATAAATAATGCATCAAAATCTAAATCAACATCAAAATAAAAGCTCAATAGCAAAGCGATATAGTATTTTAAACTACTCATATTGAATCCAAAATTAGTAAGTCATATCGAAGTTAAATAGCTGCCATCCATCTTGGAGTAAAACGACGATAATTACATAATCTCCATTGAAATGACCTACAGTACTAAAAAGAGTGACAGAAAAGAAAAATTAATTAATAATAATTGTCATAAAAAATACTATACAACATCCAATAATATAACATAAACATACAACATCCTTAATCATGTTATTAATATTACATACATTTCAATAAATGTGCTCAAATTCAAGTAATTTTCAGAAATATTCAACAGTCAATTTTAATATGGTTGAGAGCTATTAAAAAGGTTCACACGATTAAGTGTTACGGTGTATACTACCGCATTTACGTTATCTACATGAAAAAATTTACGCAATCGCAAATACGTTAACCGTAGAGAAAAAAAATATTGGCGATTTTATGTGATGATATGTTACATTTACGCGAAGCTAAACTAAAATACTGCTCGTATTTGCTGCACCTAGATAAAATAATAATTGCGCGGATGATTAAGAATTGCGTACCGCGACGAAGTCAATCGATCGCTGTTTTGGCGATCTCGCGAATCGATTCGCCAATCTAGGGCAACTGAACTCAACAACACAATAGAAAATTGATTTTGAAGCAATCTCAAAGATCTAGATCAATATCCAATAGCTTGACACGCTTCAATTTTAGACCCATATGCGATATATGCTCGCCCTAATCGGTGTAGGTACCTATATAAAAGCCGCGTTATTGTAAACAAGCGAATGGTAGTAAAAAAAACTTTTCGACAATTGGATATGATAACACGCTGAGTCTACACAAAAACTACGCTAAAATACCTCTCGTACTTGCTATACCTAAGTAAAATTAAAATACCTGAATGATTAACAATTAGGAACTGCTCATATTCAAGGAATCGGTGAATTTTCAACCTGGCGAAACGACGCGCCAATTTCGAAATGTCGACTCAGCGATATATTTGCTAAAATGATTTTACAGTCGCAATCGTAAATACGTTAATAATATTGAAGAAAAGTTGTAGTAATAGGATATAATGATATGCCAAATTTTCATAAACATAGGCTAAAAAACTCCGCATACTTGCTGTCCCTAAATAAAATATTCACGAAAACAAAAATACCAGAAAAGTACTACAAACATAAGTGATGACGCGTAAAATCTATAAAGAAAGCTACACTAAAATACTTCTCGTATTACCGGTACCTTAAAAATAATCGCGCGAACTGCACTGCAAAGGGGCTGCTCATCGACTCGCCATTCTCGCAGGCCTGGGTAATCAAAATAATTGCAGAAACTATTTTGCAGTAATATTAAAAGTCTAAGAGGTAATACAACAATCTGTGGATTTAAGTTAGGCTTCTCGCAATCGTAGTACCTAGATAAAAGTTTGCGAAAACAAAAATACGAGAAAAGGACTAGAAAAATAAATAATGACGCATGAAAACTTTTCGCATAGCTACACTAAAAAACTTCTCGTATTTCCTGTACCTCAAAAAATAATCCCGAGAAAGATTCACAACGAGGGCCGCTAATCGACTTGCCATCGCTTAGGCGTGGGTGATAAAAAAAATTGCCAAAAATATTTTACAGTAGTCTTAAAAAACTAAGAGGTAGTTCAACGGTCTATGGCACTTAATTTACGCTTCCCGCAATCGTAGTACGTAGATAAAAAATTTGCGAAAACAAAAATACGAGAAGAAGACTAGAAAAATAAATAATGACGCATCAAAACTTTTCGCAAAGCTACACTAAAATACATCTCGTATTTCCTGTACCTTAAAAAAATTCCGAGAACGATTCGGAACGGGGACCGCTAATTGACTTGCCAATCTCATAGGCCTGGGTAATAAAAACAATTGCAAAAACTATTTTGCAGTTGTCTTAAAAATCTAAAAGATAGTACAACAGTTATGGCTCTTAATTTATGCTTCTCGCAATCGTACTACCTAGATAAAAAATTCGCGTGATACAAAAATACGAGTAAAGTACCAGAAAAATAAATAATGACGCATCAAAACTTTTCGCAAAGCTACACTATAAAACTTCCCGTATTTTCTGTACCTCAAGAAATAATCCCGAGGACGATTCAGAACGGGAACCGCTAATCGATTTCTCATCGCATAGACCTGGGTAATAAAAAAAATTGCAAAAACTATTTTGCAGGTGTCTTAAAAAACTAAATAGTAGTACAACCGTTTTGGCTCTTAATTTACGCTTCTCGCAATCGTAGTACCTAGATACAAAATACACGAAAACAAAAATACGTGTAAGGTACTAGAAAAATAAATAATGACGCATCAAAACTTTACGCATAGCTACACTAAAAAACTTCTCATATTTCCTGTACCTCAACAAATAATCCCGAGAAAGATTCACAACGAGGGCCGCTAATCGACTTGCCATCGCTTAGGCGTGGGTGATAAAAAAAATTGCAAAAAATATTTTACAGTAGTCTTAAAAAACTAAAAGGTAGTTCAACGGTTTGTGCAGCTTAATTTACGCTTCCCGCAATCGTAGTACCTAGATAAAAAATTTGCGAAAACAAAAATACGAGAAAAGAACTAATTTAAATAATATGTATGAAAACTTTACGGAAAGCAACACTAAAATACTTCTCGTATTTCTTGTACCTTAAAAAAAATTCCGAGAACGATTCAGAACGGGGACCGCTAATCGATTTGTTTTCGCATAGGCATGGGTAATAAAAAAAATTGCAAAAACTATTTTGCAGATGTATCAAAAATCTAAAAGGTAGTACAACAGTTATGGCCCTTAATGTATACTTCTCGCAATCGTAGTACCTAGATAAAAAATAGACCAAAACAAAAATACAAGTAAAGTACTAGAAAAATAAATAATGACGCATCAAAACTTTTCGCAAAGATACACTAAAAAACTTCTCGTATTTCCTGTACCTCCAAAAATAATTCCGAGGACGATTCAGAACGGGGGCCGCTAATCGACTTGCCATTGCATGAGCCTGAGTAAAAAAAAATTGCAAAAACTATTTTGCAGTTGTCTTAAAAAACTAAATGATAGTATATCGGTTATAGCTCCTAATTTACGCTTCTCGCAATCGTAGTACCTAGATACAAAATAGACCAAAACAAAAATACGAGGAAAATACTAGAAAAATGAATAATGACGCATCAAAACTTTTCGCAAAGCTGCACTAAAAAACTTCTCGTATTTCCTGCACCTCAAAAAATAATTCCGAGAACGATTCGGAACGGGGCCCGCTAATCGACTTGCCAATCTCATAGGCCTGGGTATTAAAAAAAATTGCGAAAACTATCTTGCAGTTGCCATGAAGAACTAAAAAGTAGTACAACAGTTATCGCTCTTAATTTGCGCTTCTCGCAATCGTAGTACCTAGATAAAACATTCGCGAAAACAAACATACAAGTAAAGTACTAGAAAAATAAATAATGACGCATCAAAACTTTTCGCAATGCTACACTAAAATACTTCTTGTTTTTCCTGTACCTTAAAAAATAATCAAAAGAACGATTCAGAACGAGGGCCGTGAATTGGCTCGCCAATCTCGCAGACCTGGCTTCAACGAAATAATTAAAAATATTTTGCAGTAGTCTTAAAAAACTAAAACGTAGTTCAACGGCTTGTGGAGCTTAATTTACGCTTCCCGCAATCGTAGTACCTAGATAAAAAATTCGCAAAAACAAAAATACGAGAAAAGTACTAATATTATTAATACGCATGAAATCTTTACGCAAAGAAACACTAAAATACTTCTCGTATTTCCAATACCTCAAAAAATAATCCCGAGGACGATTCAGAACGGGCGCCGCTTATCGACTTTCCATCGCATAGGCCTGAGTATTATAAAAAATTTTAAATAATATTTTGCAGTAGTCTTAAAAACCTAAAAGGTAGTTCTACGGTTTGTGGAGCTTAATTTACGCTTCCCGCAATCGTAGTACATAGATAAAAAATTCGCAAAAACAAAAATACGAGAAAAGTACTAATATTATTAATACGCATGAAATCTTTACGCAAAGAAACACTAAAATACTTCTCGTATTTCCAATACCTCAAAAAATAATCCCGAGGACGATTCAGAACGGGCGCCGCTTATCGACTTTCCATTGCATAGGCCTGAGTATTATAAAAAATTGCAAATAATATTTTGCAGTAGTCTTAAAAAACTAAAAGGTAGTTCTACGGTTTGTGGAGCTTAATTTACGCTTCCCGCAATCGTAGTACCTAGATAAAAAATTCGCGAAAACAAAAATACGAGAAAAGTACTAATATTATTAATACGCATGAAATCTTTACGCAAAGAAACACTAAAATACTTCTCGTATTTCCAATACCTCAAAAAATAATCCCAAGAACGATTCAGAACGGGCGCCGCTAATCGACTTTCCATCGCATAGGCCTGAGTATAATAAAAAATTGCAAATAATATTTTGCAGTAGTCTTAAAAAACTAAAAGGTAGTTCTACGTTTTGTGGAGCTTAATTTACGCTTCCCGCAATCGTAGTACCTAGATAAAAAATTCGCGAAAACAAAAATACGAGAAAAGTACTAATATAAATAATGTCGCGTAAAAGCTTTTCGCAATGCTACACTAAAATACTTCTTGTTTTTCCTGTACCTTAAAAAATAATCAAGAGAACGATTCAGAATGAGGGCCGCGAATTGGCTCGCCAATCTCGCAGGCCTGGCTTCAACGAAATAATTAAAAATATTTTGCAGTAGTCTTAAAAAACTAAAACGTAGTTCAACGGCTTGTGGGGCTTCATTTACGCTTCCCGCAATCGTAGTACCTAGATAAAAAATAATCGAAAACAAAAATACGAGAAAAGTACTAATATTATTAATACGCATGAAATCTTTACGCAAAGAAACACTAAAATACTTCTCGTATTTCCAATACCTCAAAAAATAATCCCGAGGACGATTCAGAACGGGGACCGCTAATCGATTTGTCATCGCATAGGCCTGGGTAATAAAAAAAATTGCAAACACTATTTTGAAGTTGTCTTAAAAAACTAAATGATAGTACAACAGTTATGGCTCTTAATTTACGCTTCTCGCAATCGTAGTACCTAGATAAAAAATTCGCGAAATCAAAAATACGAGTAGAGTACTATAAAAATAAATAATGACGCATCAAAACTTTTCGCAAAGCTACACTAAAAAACGTCTCGTATTTCCTGTACCTCAGAAAATAATTCCGAGAACGATTCAGAACGGGCGGTGCTAATCGACCAGCCATCGCATAGGCCTGAGTAAAAAAAAATTGCAAAAACTATTTTGCAGTAGTCTTATAAAACTAAGAGGTATTTCAACAGTCTATGGCGCTTAATTTACGCTTCCCGCAATCGTAGTACCTAGATAAAAAATTCGCGAAAACAAAAATACGAGAAAAGTACTAATATTATTAATACGCATGAAATCTTTACGCAAAGAAACACTAAAATACTTCTCGTATTTCCAATACCTCAAAAAATAATCACAAGAACGATTCAGAACGGGCGCCGCTAATCGACTTTCCATCGCATAGGCCTGAGTATAATAAAAAATTGCAAATAATATTTTGCAGTAGTCTTAAAAAACTAAAAGGTAGTTCTACGTTTTGTGGAGCTTAATTTACGCTTCCCGCAATCGTAGTACCTAGATAAAAAATTCGCGAAAACAAAAATACGAGAAAAGTACTAATATAAATAATGTCGCGTAAAAACTTTTCGCAATGCTACACTAAAATACTTCTTGTTTTTCCTGTAGCTTAAAAAATAATCAAGAGAACGATTCAGAATGAGGGCCGCGAATTGGCTCGCCAATCTCGCAGGCCTGGCTTCAACGAAATAATTAAAAATATTTTGCAGTAGTCTTAAAAAACTAAAACGTAGTTCAACGGCTTGTGGAGCTTCATTTACGCTTCCCGCAATCGTAGTACCTAGATAAAAAATTCGCGAAAATAATACGAGAAAAGTACTAATATTATTAATACGCATGAAATCTTTACGCAAAGAAACACTAAAATACTTCTCGTATTTCCAATACCTCAAAAAATAATCCCGAGGACGATTCAGAACGGGGACCGCTAATCGATTTGTCATCGCATAGGCCTGGGTAATAAAAAAAATTGCAAACACTATTTTGAAGTTGTCTTAAAAAACTAAATGATAGTACAACAGTTATGGCTCTTAATTTACGCTTCTCGCAATCGTAGTACCTAGATAAAAAATTCGCGAAATCAAAAATACGAGTAGAGTACTATAAAAATAAATAATGACGCATCAAAACTTTTCGCAAAGCTACACTAAAAAACGTCTCGTATTTCCTGTACCTCAGAAAATAATTCCGAGAACGATTCAGAACGGGCGGTGCTAATCGACCAGCCATCGCATAGGCCTGAGTAAAAAAAAATTGCAAAAACTATTTTGTAGTAGTCTTATAAAACTAAGAGGTATTTCAACAGTCTATGGCGCTTAATTTACGCTTCCCGCAATCGTAGTACCTAGATAAAAAATTCGCGAAAATAAAAATACAAGTAAAGTACTAGAAAAATAAATAATGACCCATCAAAACTTTTCGCAAAGCTACACTAAAATACTTCTCGTATTTCCTGTACCTTAAAAAATAATCCCGAGAAAGATTCACAACGAGGGCCGCTAATCGACTTGCCATCACATAGGCGTGGGTAATAAAAAAAAATTGCAAAGAATATTTTGCAGTAGTCTTAAAAAACTAAAAGGTAGTTCAACGGTTTGTGGAGCTTAATTTACTCTTCCCGCAATCGTAGTACCTAGATAAAAAATTCGCGAAAACAATAATACGAGAAAAGTACTAATATAAATAATACGCATGAAAAATTTACGCAGAGCAACACTAAAATACTTCTCGTATTTCCTGTACGTTAAAAAATAATCCCGAGCACGATTCCGAACTGGGGCCCGTAATCGGCTTGCCAATCTCATAGGCCTGGGTAATAAAAAAAATTGCAAAAACTATTTTGCATTTGTTTTAAAAAACTAAAAGGTAGTACTGTTGTATGACTCCTAATTTATGCTTCTCGCAATCGTAGTGCCTAGATAAAAAATTCGCGAAATCAAAAATACGAGTAAAGTACTATAAAAGTAAATAATGACGAATCATAACGTTTCGCCAAGCTATACTAAAATACTTCTCGTATTTCCTGTACGTTAAACAATAATCCCAAGAACGATTCGGGCACTGGGACCGCAAATCGACTTGCCAATCTCATAGGCCTGAGTTATAAAAAAAATTCCAAAAGCTATTTTGCAGTTGTTTTAAAAAACTAAAAGGTAGTACAACAGGTATGACTCTTAATTTACGCTTGTCGCAATCGTAGTACCTAGATAAAAAATTCGCGAAAACAAAAATACGACTAAAGTACTTGGATAATAAATAATGATGCATTAAAACTTTTCGCAAAGCTACACTAAAATACTTCTCGTATTTCCTGTATGTTAAAAAATAATCCCGATAACGATTCAGAACGGGCGCCGCTAATCGACTTTCCATCGCATAGGCCTGAGTATTATAAAAAATTGCAAATAATATTTTGCAGTAGTCTTAAAAAACTAAAAGGTAGTTCTACGGTTTGTGGAGCTTAATTTACGCTTCCCGCAATCGTAGTACCTAGATAAAAAATTCGTGAAAACAAAAATACGAGAAAAGTACTAATATAAATAATGACTCATGAAAACTTTACGCAAAGCAACACTAAAATTATTCTCGTATTTCCTGTACCTTAAAAAATAATCCTGTGATCGATTCGGAACGGGGGCCGCTAATCGACTTGCCATTGCATAGGCCCGATTAATAAAAAAGAATGCAAAAGCTATCTTGCAGTTGTCTTAAAGAACTAAAAGGTAGTACCATAGTTATGGCTCTTAATTTATGCTTCTCTCAATCGTAGTATCTAGATAAAAAATTCGCGATAACTAAAATACGAATACAGTAATAAAAAAGTAAATAATGATGCATCAAAACTTTACGCAACGCTATATTGAAAGACTTCTCGTATTTCCTGTATCTCAAAAAATAATCGCGTTAACGATTCAGAACGGAGGCCGCTAATCGACTTGCCAATCACATAGGCCTCGGTAATCAATAAAATTGTAAGAACTATTTTGCGGTAGTCTTAAGAATCTACGAGGTAATTAGCCGTTTGTGGCGCTTAGAAACAATTTTGCTTGTCGGTAAACCGAAGTATACTAAGGAAGCCTCTGTACTTTCAAAAGATTCTCTTGTTGAGCTAAAGTGAGACGTCCAATAAGGATACGAACCATTTTTTCTATAAACAACGTATAAATTATTTTAATAATTAAACAACTTTAAATCTCTTAAAACTAGGTATTCATAATGAGTATTACGTAAAAAATCACAAGGAACGGCTGATAAGCCTAGCCCGTTTATCAACGATGAGTGGAAAGACTCAATACAATTGTTAGATCGGCGTGACAACCGATAAATACTAAAACCTTCTGGTTTTATAGTATTAAGCCAGTATCTCTCAAAATAGGCTAAAAATTATTTTAATTTGTCTGCATTGGTCTCACTTAATCCTTCTCTTTGGCGCTCATATTCATCTCGTACCTTGTCGGCTGGTAAAAATGCAAGAGCCAATAATGACTTGATGATCATGGCGAATTCTTTGTCTTCCAGGTTGTTGGAGAGTCTGTCATGCTTCAATCGATCGTAAATTGCCTATTAATGAAGCAAGTTATTATTTAAACAGGTATAAAATTATTAAATGGGTAACTAAGCAAAACTATCACCGTCGCTGGATAAATTACGATTCGATAGATGTTAATGTTTGTATTAAAATTATATTATTATACTAACGGTAAGAATTACGACGTAGATAACATAATTTATTAGATGCTTAGCCGATTAAAATCATATATTGAATATTATGTTAAGCATTAATAGTATATTACGCAGCTAGGGAGGAAAAAACTTGGACAGACTATATCTCGTGGAGCGTATAATATTTTTCGCCATACCCGGGCAGGGTTTGGTGAAATTTTCTTTTTCGCATACCACGCCTAAAGTATTGTGTTTACTCCCCGTTGTCAGGGGGTAAAACGCCACATGTAGTCCCTCCTAGAAACTGCTACGCACATGCACGTTTCCCTACTTTTTTCCCGGCTAGCACCGCCTGCGTGTTACAATCACTATGTGACGTTTTCGACCCTGAAGTCGGGAATTAAGCACAAATAACTTTCCGCCGGGCATGCGAAAAAATTGTATATTGCCCTTGGGAGTAATGACGGCCATGAACATCCTCGAGTTGCTGCCCTCTCTTCGCTCGTGCAGCAAGTTTCTCACGGGCGTACATAGCCTACTTTACTCCCTAGGTGTATAATCTACTATTATCGAAACAAAAATCTTCATAGATTGGACAATAATTTTACTGGAGGTTAATAATGAACGACCAAATATAGACGCAAAAGTTGCGTGATGCATGCGACAATTACTGATATCCAACATATGACTTTTAATTGGCGTTTCTAGATTACCGCGCCGTGTGTTAAAAGGTAGGGTATATTATTTATAGAGACATATGGCAACTTCCTGATCTACTCGGGGGGGGGGGGGGGGGGCAAAGGTTAGACGATTCACTTGAAAATTAAAGTCAACTATAGACGTTCTCAGTTTGAACTCAAGTATTCTAGATTGTGCAAGATTTCGAAATTATAAATTATGAAAATCTTGTTTTCGAATGTAACAATTCTATTGTTACATTCGAATGACTATAAGTGAATTCTTACATTCGAAAATAAGATATTCATAATTTGCAATTTCGAAGTTCTACACAATCTGAAGTAGCTTGTGTTGAAATCGAGAACGTTTTCAGTTGACATCAATTTTTAAGTAAATCGTCTAAATTTCGGACCCTCCCCTCCCGCTCGCCCCGTCGTTTCGATACCCACCCTCTTAATGTTGTAATTAAAATTGTTTTCAATAACACCACCAACAAAATTTATGTGAATAGTTCATATTAAGCCAAAAAGCACAATATCTTTATATTTTTATACTGTACAATATAGAGAATATGAACTATATAAATTTAATTTATATGTTGATAGTAAACTGCTTTACGTATACTTGAGTTTATGTTTTGGAAAATCGTACATTAAAACAACATATTTTAATACCAATCCAGGATCAGACATTATTTTACAAAACAATTTTGAAGCATCCATAATTTCCGCATAGGAACGTACGCATGCGAACGCACGTATATGAACTCTTATATCGACTGCTGAGAGGAACAAGGCACTATTTTGGCACAAACAGCGAAGTCACAAACTCAGCGTGAGCTCCGAAGAACGCATTATCCCAACGTGAACAGCGAAGAAGCCACTATCTCGACACGAAGTTCGAAGAATGGGCTATCTCGGCACGAACAGCGAAGAAGACGCTATCTCGGTACGAGATCCGGGGAACGCATTATTTCGACGCGAACAGTATTTTCTTTCTCTAATTTTGTAGTGAAAGCTCTGCGCGTCCACGTATATTCTGCGACTCTCGAGGGGCTTCAAAAATCTAGAAATCATACTTGGAAAAATTATTCCAACAGATAACCTTCACTACTTGCCGCAGAACATACGTGAACGCGACGGTTTCCTGCTTATAAAATTAGAGAAAAAATCCTGCTGGAGATAACGCGTTTTTGCTGTTAGCGCCGAAATAACGCGTTCTTCGGAGCTCCTGCCGAAATAGCGCCTTATTCACTGTTTGTGCGGAGGTAGCGCCTTCTTCAGAATTCGTGTGGACATAGTGGCTTCTTCGCTGTTTGCGCCAAAATAGCGCCTTGGTCTTCTTAGCCGACGATATACACTTCTTGTAAAAACGGTGTATTTCCGTACCGAAATCTCAAAATAAATTTTTATTATGTTTTTGCGAAAATTCATTTTCTTGTAGCCGTAAGCAGCATTTTTACAATACAAAATATTCTAAAAAAATTTCTGACTTTTTTCGGATTCTGATACACTTATTTTTAAGGAAAAAGTAAATATGTGAAGTAGTAATGCCCAAACAATCTTAATTACAGGACTTATAAATAAAAATAGTTTTGTACACTACAAACTTGTACACTATAAACTTGTTCCGAAAATGTATGCATTGCACAAGATCTTCGTATAGAGCGCGAAATTCTAAGAAAAAAGTTCCTTTACCATTTTTCGGAATGATAAGTACTTTTTTTAATAACTGATGGGTCAAAATTGTTTGTTTTTAATAGAAAGTGTATACCTATATTTATAAGATAATATCTATAGATATACAATCACTGTTGAAAACAAACAATTTTGACCCATCAGTTATTAAAAAAGTACTTATCATATCGAAAAATGGTAAAGGAACTTTTTTCTTAGAATTTCGCGCTCTGTACGAAAATCTTGTGCAATGCATAAATTTTCAGAACAGTTTGTATAATAAATTAACAGATTTATTCACCTACATCATTTATATTTTACAGTAAATTTCGCCCATTAGAAAATCCATGTCTTTAATACTACATTTCGAAACGATTATTTGTTCCAGCGAAGGGAGAGAAAAGTCACATTATCATTGAAAATACAAGAAATTTGTAGGCATTCCCATGGATCTGAACTCGCGCGAACCTACATGTATATACACACGCGCATGAGCACATGCACACCTACACGTTTTCCCATATACCTACTCAATGTAAAATTCCCAGTACGTAACTTCTACTGCTTTGTTTTTCTTAATTTCATGAATTTTACTATTTTTAGAATTAATAAGGTATTAATAGCACCTGTTCCATCCAAGTCGTACGTTTGGAAGTAAAGAGAAAAATTTACTATAGAGTAATTTTTATTTATTTTTCAGATATTAGCCTTAGGGACCACTAACAAGGAATGTATTTCAGATCCGGATTACGGGTTTTGTTCAAACTTTCGGATACGTTTTTAGATGCCAAAATATGAAATATGCCGCAGTATTTCACAGTAATGCTTTAATAAACTGAAGTTAAGGATATTTTCTAAAACATGTCAGCATTCCTTTTCAAACAGGTCAGCATTTTTTAATTATCAAAAAAGCAACGGAAAGACCACATTCTATAGTTTTGTTTTCTTTTTTTATAATTGTATTTTATAAACGAAAAAATTAATATAAAATTCGAACTTTTTTTCAAATACAGTTGAAAATGTCCGTAACTACAGTTTACTAAAGCGTTAGAGTTTAATACTGCGGCTTACTTCATATTTTGACATCTAAAAACGTATCTCGAAATATGAACAAAATCCCTGATTCAGATCTGAGAGACACTCCTTGTAAGTATAAGACAACCTTAACAATACATGTTAATCGGTTTTAAAAAACGTCGTTCGTTTCGAACTTGAAAAGCGTCACGCACTAGGTATTTTACTTTAGGAGCAGTATCGCACTCCCTATAGATATTATTATAAAAATATGTAATACCCTGTCAAAGTGAACATTGTACCCTGCAATTTGGACATCTTCAAAAATGTTCTTCAATGCTGCTCTCTCTGCTGCTTCAAAGTCTGTCAGGATAACTCTTAATTTAGAAAGGTCATGAATACTTTTGATTTTTTCGAAAATTGCCTCGTATGCTGCTGTTGTCGCTCTTGACATAAGGCCAAAAACATTGGGAGAGCCTGTTAAAGCAAATAGTATTTTTGTTGACTGTGAAATAAAATAATAAAACAGAGAATCTCTTACACAGTCACTGATTACAGTCAAAACATTAAGTAATTGACTGCAATTTTTTATTTTTGGTCGCGTCTGGTAGGTGCCATCGACAAATATGTGTGTGACATCTTTGTAGTACTGTTGCAACAGACGTTCATCAAATAACAGGATATGAGTTTCTTCATCCTTATCTTTAACCGATACAGCGGTCAAAGAGTTATTCTCATAATCACGGAGAGTCTTGTATTTTCCATCATCCAGCTTCTTTCCAAATTCTGCCAAACTCTTTGGGCAATTCAGGAATGCTTTTTTGCTGTAAGGCACAATTAATTCCCTTATTCTTTGCAAGCTGACCATTTCAGCTGCTACTGGAAACCTAATAAAAATATTTTAAATTCAGGAACTATTGATTCGCGCTACTGGCTTTGATTTTATATAATTGCAGCAAACGGTACTCACCGTGATATGCACGTGGACTACTACGCACATTTCGGTATTACTACGAAAAAGTGATTTTAATCTCGTGTCGACATTGGTGCCCGTGCTAAGCCAGAGCGAAAAGGCCACACGATCTTAAAATCACTTTCTCGCTCATGTATTGAACAATATTTTTTGACATGAGATATATAAAACTCGAATTACCGAATGCTTTTTTATTCAAGCATGTAAGAAATTGAGCTTTACGCATAGAGTGTAAACAAATATAACTCTATAAATCTACTATTATAAAAAACAATCTTACTTTTCTGCAGCATATTTATAAAGATTCTCTGGTCGCCAATACACTTTCATAGATTCCTGTGTGCAAAATTCTCTAACCTCAATTTCTAAATCCATGTCATAATTTGGATGGTAGATGAGCTTTACTTAGTCTTAGCTTTAAGCAGTCGCACTTTTATTTACCACACTGGTTCACACAGACTAAAAGGCGAAAAGCAGTTCCATAGCAGTGTTTCGTAGCACAACGGTAATAACTAGAAATTATGAATATTGTTTAAGGTTTCAGTCTTTTTATGGATATTAAGTTATAGAAATTAATCTTACGTTTGTACACGTTTATCAATCTTATTAGTTTGAAAGGTCCGTCCGTCCAATCGCCTTTGTCTTACACTTTCGCAGTTATATTTTCTGGAGTCAGCCGTTGCACTTAAAAAGAATCGATAGATAACTATGAAAAAAAAATGAATGCAATTGTATCAATGCGCAATATTTTTACAAAACTAAATCTAAACCATTTTGTGTAAGTACAGAGTTATCGAGTAAAATTATTAAAAAAAATGAGCTGACGTTTAATCGACGTTACTTATTTCAAAATGCCTCATTCATACTAAATATATAGTCAAGGCGAATTACAATTTCGACTAGATGTAAGAGGTAGAACTTTGAAAACAATTGGATTCGGTCGGGAAAGTGGTCAGGAGAAAATGATTTTTATGCTGGTTTGCGCAGAGGTCAGCTTCAATAATTATTAACAAAAATGTGAAAAGATTCGTGAAAAAGCCAATTTTATTTTCGAAACTTGGCGTTTATCTCGAAATCTAATGGTTTTTAGAAAAAATATTGCTAGGTAAAATTTATTCTCCATGAAATTTCCTATAAAGTTCAATAAGTCCGATTAGTGAAATTACAAAATTGTACCTGCAAATAGCGAGAATGTAAAAAAAAAGTAAAAAAAACAGCGTATTTTTTTACCGAATTTTTTCCAATAATTTTAATTGTTCAATCTTAATGAAATTTCACAGAAAGTAACTTTAGGTTATTAACAATAAGTGTGCAAAACCCGATTCCTGTACGTCTAATAGTTTTTGTTTAATTAAAAAGTTAATTAAAAAGAGGTTTTAACTTTGAATAATTGCACAGAAAAACACAGCGATTCAAAATCATCCGCGATTTTTTTATGCAAACAAAAATATCCCGCAAGAATTTTTTAATAATTTTTATTTTTGCGGTCTCCAGAATTTTTTAAAGAGAAATCGAATTTTTCCATTTGTTAATTAAGGCCGCCAGAAAGCGAATTATTAACTTATTCAAATTTTTGAGGTCATAAAAAAAAAAGTTCTTGGAAAAACGAATGTTTTAAGACTAAATTCATTGAAATCCAATGTATAGATTATGAGCTAGGTGCCTCAAATTCTGCAATCGATTGCGGTGGTAATATTTTAGGTAGAGACATGTCTTTTAAGGGAATCGGTAGGGTTTATGGAGTACTTTAATAGTGCCAAATATTGTTGAAATTAATCAAGAGCTTCTTATAGAATATTATAATGAAAGTCTCCGCAGCCGAGCGAAAACTGAGGCTTGGTCGGTCGGACGCGGTGGTGGGGGTAGCGGATCGCAGTCGAGCAAAACACGACCGCGTGACTTGAAAATCAAAGCGCGCAGAAAAAATACGATATCTCGGCTTCTCAACAACTTAGAAAGATGATTTTTTTTTTAATTTTGTATGCCGAAACGAAAAAAACGCATTGGCGGGCTCCGTTTTTCTCTATTTCGAGATATTCTTGCGATACAAGATTCGTTTAACAATATATGATTTTTGTATTGTTATAAACTTTATTACAACGACGTTTTATAAACTATTCTGGGAATTCTCCGCTCAAATGATTATCCATACCCATGATAAGGCCGGAACCGATAATATTAGGTATACAGAGCTTTTCAAAATGAATGATAGACTCATATTTCATTGGAAAATATTTATTCTATATTTATTATTATTAAACAGAATTTTTATGCATTATTTAATCGAGATTTTTTGCAAGGACTTTCTATCTCACATTCATAATCGCTATCATCAGCACATACTGGCGATTGCTGAAGTTCAAAACAATCTTCAGATTCATGAATTAATTCATCGTCTAAACTAAAATCAATATCATCATAACTTATAGTAGCTGCATTATTACAATTTTGACCATTACACTTCAAACAATATTCAGAGCATTTAAGACCGTGTTTTACGAAACTACAAGTTTTTCCGCATTTTACAGTACATTTGCAACTTATATCTATAAGTAGAGTTTCAGGTACTAAAGCGTCATTTGTCTGAAACGGTTGCACCCCATCATTAACTAATTTCCAACCTCATCTAGTTGCATCGATTTCATTACCTAACCACTGCTGCACTTGATAATAAACGCGTCTACAATGAAAATTAGCCGCAGATTCAGTAGGAGGTAATGACGCTAAGTTAAAATTTTTTTTTCTGGATTCGCCCTTGAACATACTATACCGTAACGTATTTAGATCCGTATCTGTACATTTTTTCCCCGCATATAAACTTAGAATAATATTTTTTCCAGCGTCTTCTATTACGTTAGGAGAAATATTGCTCATATAGAAAGTAGCTGCATGTAAAACTAAAGCTGGATTGTTTAATAATATTTTTACAATCTTTGATTTGCCTTTATTGAAAAAGGCTGAAGTACAATCGCACCCGCTAAATGCATGAATAAATCCGATTAAATGCTTGATCGTCGGGTGAAGAAAAGAATCGCTGTCATAAATTTTTTCGGCAATATTACCTTTGCTCGGAACTATAAAATAAATATTTTTTTTCGATTGTTGTAAATGTTGCATTAAAATAACTAAAACATCAATATCTTGAGCAACAACAATGACAGGTTTATCATTTGTTGAAATTCGTACTGCAGTTTGAACTATTAAGTAACCAGCGTCTGCAATAGCTTGAACCGTTTCAAATGCAGCTTCATCTAATTTTTTACGCAACGCTTGAATAAATAAATTCTTATTATGATCATTCGAAAGAAATTTTTCTTGATTTACAGTTGCTATCATAGAAGGATTAAACACTATATCGGAGCACTGTTGCTTAGCTTGTCTACGTTTCCATTCTGCATTTTTTGTGGAAGTAGAAAGATTTTCGGGATAGCCATCGAAAACGATAATAGAATTTGCGGAATAATGCCGTTTAACAAAATCTACATAGCAGTTCAATACCGTATCAAACATCTCACCCTACGGCCAAACAACTTTCTGCAATAAGAAACCGCCATCCACAACATATCGACATTCAGAAAGGTTTGGAATATTAGTTAGTGGCTTAAAATTATCATACAATTTTGATTTTTGCGTTTTTCGCATTATACTATTATCAAAAATAGAGAGCGGATACGGTGCCAATTCGTATGCGAAATATTGTTTTAGACCTGTCATGCCTTCCATACTTACAGCGATTCTCTGAAAAATTAATACTGGATTTATAACTATTTCTTCATTTCTGATTTTTACTGAATTCATACTTTGCAAATTTATAACTTTATTTTTTCTTGAATATTTGAGTTCGCCAAAATTTTTTCCGATAATGTTTTGCACTAATTGTGTGCCAATTTCAAAAGCGTTATGAAAATTAACATGACTATTTCCTTGCACGCCAGAAGAAATGCAGACGACTTTATCGCTACTTAAGAAACGATCGAATTTATCGAAAAATTCTATCAATTTTTTAAGATCAACTATGTCGGGATCGATTCTGGCGCTTCTTGAGTCGACATGTTGCTCAGATGTTACGATGTTTACGTTGCAAAACGATTGCATACAATCACTAATTTCTGTGAAGCTGGCATTGTTGATACCCATTTAGCAAGTACTGCATCTGTAAGCCCTCTTCCACGATTGAGACCTCCTCTTGTCTTCATACTTCGCATCAAAACTTGTTCAATTGTCATTCGTCTAACTGTAAAAAAGTTTTCTTTTGTAAGCTTATCAAATTCATTTTTATCCATACTTGATTCTAAATTATACATATCCTGTAAATATAAATGTACTGATTTTGCATACAAATAGTGTCCGCTTGCATGAAAGTAAGGCAATATTCGTCTTTGTACGGATAAATACAATTCATAATTTCCTGATCGGTTTGCCATAATAAATTGCTTCATTATTGATACCATATCAAAGTACTGAAGCCATAATTTTACCGTGGGTCCATTTTGTTCAAGCTGCTTTTTGCAAGATAAAAATTTACTGTACAAGTTCTCAAATTCAGACGTTAGCAAATTGTCATATAATTCATCAGCATCTATAAAACTATTAAGTGAATTTTTTTCTGTTTCTGTCAATTCAAGTAAATCAAGAATACGATGCCCTAAAGCTAAGTGTACTAAAATATGGCCTCTAACTGCTCGAGAGTAAGTATGCCCTGATAAAATTTTACTAACTGAATTTTGAGCATAAATTTGACAAAATAATTTTTCGATTCCACTTCCTTCCATTATATTTCCAATACTTCCCATAAATGACATTAAAGCGTGAAATCCACCTAATCTACATTTTACTCCTGATAATTCTTCTTTGAAACACTCTAAAATTTCACGAGCTTTATAATATAATGGTTGATCGAAAGTGACAAATATGTGCTTGCAATAAAGTTGTACAAATAACATCGAGTTTACTCGGCTGTGCATTAATAAAAGGTAAGAATATTATTGTACTCATTCTGTAAGACATTTAAGATGTTATTTTTCCCATAGTTCCATTCCAACCTTCAAAATTAGGCTTTATATATTTGCAATAGTGCCATAAAAAATCAGTCTTGTCAATTTCAGTTTTGCGCGACATAGGAGAAATTTCATTTAAATCTTTTACGAGAATATTTTGTAAACCACTGTGAGGTGGCTTGCGAAAACTTTTTATATCAACTTTGCCAAATTTTCCGATTAATGGGACGCTAGGAATTTCTTTACTCTCTCAATAACTTTGCTCGACTCAACTGATTCCGAAGGAGTAACTACTAAAATACTACCCATAGCATGGAACGTATAAAACCCATCTATAGTTTTAATGTTATGATCAGCGTTATCGGAGACTTGTTGAATATAGAAATCATTAAAAGTTAGAACCTCATTATGATTTAAAATAGATGCTTCAAACAATTGAACTTCTTCATACGAAGAACAGAAACCTAAAGAATGTAAAATTTGAATTAATTCTTTAGACCCATATTGTTTATCTAACATTGCAGCTAATCTAACTTGCACAGAGGAGACGATCGATCTAGGCCGAGTTGCAGCGATTATTGCATGAGCAATAGCTATAATAATTGGTTCGTGGCTTTCTGGTTTAGACTTATTGCGTGTTATGACGTCGGATAAAAATTGTAATAATGACTTCGGAATATCGTCTTTAGCTTTTTCCAAAAAACAACTCGGTGCCGGATAGTTCTTCGTATCGTAAAAGGTATTTATTGTATGCTGAAGAATTATTTTCGAACTATTTTTTACAAATCGAAGACGTTCTTCAATTTCATCGGCGCATTTGCTTTTATACCATTTTTCAGTAAGAATTTTTTTACCTACATCAGCAAAGGTTAATATAGGCCCGTCACTTGATCGATGAACTGTTAAATCGTCGCCAAAGCTATCTTCTAAATGTTTAATAATATACTTCAAATGAGGTAATCTATCTTTATCAATTCCATAACCGCTAAGAATTTTTACGATATTAATTTGGCACGCCTGCTCATTATTTTTAATGAGATGCTCAGCAATGAACCTAGCAGCTGCAGCAGCAGTCGAGCATTCATTATCAACTATTTCGATTTTATTTTTTAATAAACGCGGCATGCAGTCGTTATGGTATCTTGCATTTGGGTCGACTAAGTTCTCAACGATGCTGATGCGAAAAGAGACAGATACAGCCTCCGTATCACTCCTGTATTTTAATTTTTCAATAAGTGTGTCTCGTCTTAGCCTGCGTAACGTACCTCATAATTCTGCGGCTATTTACTGGTTTCTTCACTTCTTTCTTAACAAACTTGTCGGATGCGTCTTCTGACCATATAAAGCACAGATTTATAAAATCAAAATCGCTAAAAATCCGCTGTCGAGTAAGATAAGGGGCAGGATCTTCGCTAGTTGACTGTTTTTTCAAGCATCGCATTATTCTGTCTTCACTTGAATAGTTTTTTGCACAAGATGTGTGAACGATTAAGCTTGTGCACCCAGTCAATGCAGTGTGAACATTGTCCTTTACTTTTAAACTTGCAGCAATGCACTTAATAATAGCTGCGTGCTCGATTGTACGTTGAGGCTGACTATCGTGTAGTAGTTCTCCACACAGAGGACACTTGACTTCGACATTGTCAGCCATTATCAATTATTATCTGAAAAAAACGATCCGCACTTCAGTAAAAAATTAAAACGTACAATTGAAATCGTTTTTTCATCTAGGCCGAAAGTTCGCCAAAACATGCGTGTTTTGTGGCCAGGAAGTTGCATACACAGAAAGGGGATCTGCTTACGCACAAGGAGCGCGCTCTATTGTTTTACTCGAGTATGCTCCCCGTACCTAACCTTCTCCGTGTATTACACAGTCACATGTTTTCAGTATATGACGTGATTATAACCTGCAAATTCCCGGCCGCAAAACATGCATGTTTTGACGAACTTTCGAGCCAGGGTATGAAGAAAAATAGTATATGCACCTCGGCCGGAAAATAGAGCATCATATGCCGGTGTTTGCCATCCGAAGCGAAGCCGAGGACGACAATCTACATGCAAATGTAATATCCTTCTTCCCGGCCTAGGAACGTAATATACAATTGTTTAATAAAAAAACAGCTTACTTACGAGCACAGTAGATCAGCAGATCGGAAAAGTACTATATTTATAATAAAATATTGAAATATACACAGGATATATTTTTAAACACCACTATTTCAAATTTTTCTCACAACTCTCACAGGCAGAAGTATACAGCACAACTCTCACTGGCAGATGTTTACAGAACAACAGTCGTTTTCAAAATGATCCCCATACTGAGATTCTGACCTGTATTTGTTTGACGCTCAACGACATCCCTTTCGCAGCTCTCAATATACCTGCCATTGTCGGCTCGGTCCCTCTTATGGCTGGAGGGGTCGTCTTTTGCTCGACTGCGCTCCGCTACCCCCACCACTGCGCCCAAAATGCTTATGAGTCTATCATTCATTTTGAAAAGTCCTGTTCCTTTCTATAAAGCCATAAATATATTTATTATTGCTCTGTATACCTGATATTATCGGTTCGGGCCCTATCACGGGTATGGATAATCATTTGAATGGAGAATTCCTAGAATAATTTATAAAACGTCGTTGTAATAAAGTTTATAACAATACAAAAATCGTATATTGTGAAACGAATCTTGTATCGCAAGAATATCTCGAAATAGAGAAAAACTGAGCCCGCCAATGCGTTTTTTTCGTTTCGGCATACAAAATTAAAAAAAAAATCATCTTTCTAAGTTGTTTAGAAGCCGAGATATCGTATTTTTTCTGCGCGCTTTGATTTTGAAGTCGCGCGGTCGTGTTTTGCTCAACTGCTATCCCCTACCCCCACCACCGCGCCCGACCGACCAAGCCTCAGTTTTCGCTCGGCTGCGGAGACTTTCATTATAATATTCTATAAGAAGCTCTTGATTAATTTCAACAATATTTGGCACTATTAAAGTACTCCATAAACCCTACCGATTCCCTTGAAAAACATGTCTCTACCTAAAATATTACCGCCGCAATCGATTGCAGAATTTGAGGCACCGTAGCTCATAATCTATACATTGGATTTCAATGAATTTAGTCTTAGAACATTCGTTTTCCCGAGAACTTTTTTTTGATGACATCAAAAATTTGAATAAGTTAATAATTCGCTTTCTGGCGGCCTTAATTAACAAATGGAAAAATTCGATTTCTCTTTAAAAAATTCTGGAGACCGCAAAAATAAAAATTATTAAAAAATTCTTGCGGGATATTTTTGTTGACGTTCCCTACTATGCATAAAAAAATCGCGGATGATTTTGAATCGCTGTGTTTTTCTGTGCAATTGTTCAAAGTTAAAACCTCTTTTTAATTAACTTTTTAATTAAACAAAAACTATTAGACGTACAGGAATCGGGTTTTGCACACTTATTGTTAATAACCCAAAGTTACTTTCTGTGAAATTTCATTAAGATTGAACAATTAAAATTCTTGGGAAAAAATTCGGTAAAAAAATACGCTGTTTTTTTTACTTTTTTTTTACATTCTCGAGAGTTTGCAGGTTCAATTTTGCAATTTCACTAATCGGACTTATTGAGCTTTATAGGAAATTTCATGGAGAACAAATTTTACCTAGTAACATTTTTTCTAAAAACCATTAGATTTCGAGATAAACGCCAAGTTTCGAAAATAAAATTGGATTTTTCACGAATTTTTTCACATTTTTGTTAATAATTATTGAGGCCGACCTCCGCCCGAACCAGCATGAAAACCATTTTTTCTTGACCACTTTCCCGACCCAATCCAATTGCTTTCAAAGTTCTACCTCTTACATCCACTTTGAAGCCCAATTTTCAGTAATTCGCCTGGACTAATATCTTGTATCTTAGTCTAATTATTTCATTCATAACATCAGCTAAATTGCTTTCATAGGTACTTCATTGCTTCGATTCATATTGTAAAGATTTACTAAAATTGTTGCGAATTAATAGCCCGTTAGCGTCCTTAAATTAATTTACAATACCGTTACACAAAATCTTTTCTTTAAAATAACGAAGATATTTGAAAAAATGTATATTCTCCAATATCACTGGTGAAGAGAGTAGCATTATTTTGTACGACGTATTGGGCCTAAATATGTAAAAAAGTTACTTCTATTCCAAATGTCAATGTCGTTAATTGATTGTTACTTCTGTTGTGGCGACAACGAAAATACACTTTTCCGAGAATAATTGTTTAGTCTCTTGAAATTTTAACACAATGTTGTTTTCAATAAGTATAAGTGATTAAGATTTTGAATAGAAATTAAATATTCTTAGTACATTTATTATACGAAATTTCAAAAACATTTTTGAACCTGCAATATCCATGGTCGCAAGAGTCAGTTTCTTTTGGGCAATGAACTTTATCGGGACACAAAAACGCTAAATTTGTACAAAATTGGAAGATAATTGATTGTTTTTTTATTCTTGTTATGAAAGGCAACGAAAGCGCCGTACCTTTATAAAATAATTTTTTCTCTAAACCAAATCAAGAAAAACTTAAAACAGTAGCACACGCGCGCGCAGGTGCCGCCTACGATGTCATCGCCACGGAGGACATCTTCCAGACGTACCGTGGCGCGAGAAGGTTAGTGGTGGCCCTCTTCTCCACCACGGATAGAGGACATCTTGCCCGTAAGCCGTCGTGGCGTTGACGCTTTGCGAGCGGCCAGAGCGGTCTCGGAAGCGAGCCGCGAGAAAGCTATAGAGCGAGAGTGAACGATTCCGTCCCGTAGCAGCTTGTGCGCCGATATCCGCCCGTGCAGAAGAGGGGGGGGGAGTCTAAGCTGGAGATTTTGTGAGTTTCTGATTTTGTGAGACGTCTTTAATTAAATAAGTTTGTTGGTCACCATAATTAATTTGTGAATAAGGTTGGTGAACACGATAACGAGTGTTACAAATAAAACAGAATTATAATTTGAACGTAAGTTTGATGTATGCTGTACATAAGTGTGAAAATATCGATGTAATTATTATTAAATTCTTCATCAAATTTAGACTTATCGCAACTGAAGAAAAATTTAATTTTCCCAATATTACATTATATTAGTAAAAAAAAATATTTAGGACAAGATATTTTATAATTTATAAAAAGCGCAAGACATTCGTCTTATCCCACTTTCCCGTCTTCCCTGCGTTCGCGTGTTATATATATCTGCGTATAGTTTAGCGCAAAACTGTGAAAGACAAAAATGAAATTGTATCAAATCACTTCAAAATTTTCTGAAGAAGCAGTTTTTCCGTAGTGATCGGATGAATTCGTTGCCCCGAAAAATATGACTGTTACGACCATATATTTGAGATTAAGCGTAAAGTACCACTTTTACGCACGCTTATGTTTACAACCATGCACAAACATAGCACTTTACGTACGGAGTGTCAAAATAGTATATTGCGCAACTAATGCACACAATAGTTGCCGCGGCGCTCGGACGACAGACTCAACTCATGCGGGAATGACACACATGCTACGCACATGTTGCGTATGCTATTTTTGTAAACTAACACGGTGTGTACACCCTCCGGGAAATGGATTTTCGCGGACAGTTGATTTCCCGTAAATAAAAATGAAGCCCAGTCCTCACATTTCCGCCAAATAAAACCTTTTTCTTCAGATATGGGCAATCTCGTCTCAAATATCCTCTATTTCATTGAAAAATGATGTCTCTACTATTGACTGTCACATTGCACGTATTTAAGATACGAATACGAGGGAAAAGAATTTTAAGCATAGACAGTAAAAGCTAAAATTTAAGCTCTGGTTCGTTAAAAAATATTGATTTTTCAAATGATTAAAAATTTGTCTTCATTTTAAGCGATTAAATGGATGTTCTTTTTAACCATTTTCGTATGCTATCTTTGATTGCTTATAATTTCCTGAAAAATCAATATTTCTTAGCAAATCAGAGCTTCAATTTTAGCTTTTACTGTCTTCTTATACAATTTTCAATATAACAGTCAATACAAAAAACATAATTTTTCAATGAAGTAGAGGATATTTGAGATGAGATTGTTCATATCTCAAGAAGAAGGACCCATTTGACGGAAATGTAGGCACTGGGCTTCATTTTTAAATATCAGAAATCGATTCAAATGCCCGCGAACATCCGTTTCCCAGAGGGAGAATACGAGAAGGGTATGTAGGTATACACCCATCCTTGATGGATTCTTGCTGAACGTGCTGCTCAGTTTCAAAATCCTGGAATCCTATTGGCCGATTCCAATTTAAGATCAATGGTTACATTTGAATTGTCCAATGAGATTGAAAGAATTTGAAACTGAGCAGGCACGTTCGGCAAGAATCCATCAAGGATGGGTGTACATTAACTCCTAGTTAGAAAAATTACTTTTCTACTTTCGCTGCCGCTGCCTTTCCTGGCGCCGCCTCTGCTGCTGCTCCTGTCGCTGACACTACCCCTGGTCCTTCTTCTTGTGGGTATAGTTGATCATCCCCATAATAACTATTTTGGTCAGGATTGAGGTAATAAACGTTGCCATCATCTGTAAAAAATAATATTATAAGAATATTATTACGATAAAATTATTAAACAATAAGGTTTATCTACTACCATTCTGAGGATAAAATTCCTGTTCTTTTGTGATGTGGATGCTACTATAGCGCTCCCCACATGGATGTGATTTAATATCACAAAATTTCATTGATGTTTTGCACCATCCACATGTGAAATTCTAAAACATATGAAACAAAAATATTTATTCCATTGAACCATATTTTATGTAGGTGTACATTAACTGTTAGTTCCAAAAATTACTTTTCTACTTCTCTGGCTGCTGCTGCTTCTCCTGGTCCCGCTGCTGCTGCTTCTTCTGGTACTATAAGCTAAAAACTCAAATTATTACCTTTGCTATGTAGTCCTTGAATTGCGTGTGCACAAATGCTTTCACACATTTATCAAGAAGTGTAGCACACCAAAGAAAAGGCAAGTGCGAGAATAGGAAGGAGATCGACGGCAGGCCAATAACATTCTTGCAATTGACTTTCCGACGTTCCGATTTTCTATGACACACCCTCGTGAAAAATCTTATCGCTCGGGCAGTAAACCCACCCGCGGGCAAAATCTGCTACTTTCCCCCCTTGTTACATAATGTACGATTTAAGGGTGTTCAATGGTTACAGCAAAGTTAAGAGAAATCTTTGAAATTTTAATATGTCATTACTTAGACAAAATAAAAGCACCTTGAATTTTTTCAATATTTTATACTAAGTATTTTTTCGAGAAAAAAATTCTTGAAAATCGAGTTTTTAACATAGGCTCTTATGGAAGAGTAAGGTTATGTGACCTTTGAACATAAAAATCTCTTATAAAAAGTTAAGAGATAAAGTTAAAAAACCTTCATTCGAATAGAAAAATAATCGAAGAATGAAAACGCAGAGGGATCTTGGTCGCTTACAAGGCATTTGGGAAAGAAATAGGTGAAAATGTTAACAAAACACCGAGTTCGTAGGCTGTGCGAGGGAGTGCGCGGTGAGCGGGGAGCTTTATCTAAAAAAATTTACTAGTTTTAAAATGACAGAAACTTGATTTTCTTTTTTTTTATTGTCTTTTTTTTGTGAACAGAATATAACCTGTAGGTTTCTGATAAGGAAGTATTTACTTACATTTCTAAAATGTTAAAAAATATTAAATCATAATAATATAATGATAAAAATAAATAATTAAATTTGTATACAGAATTTACTATAAAAGTAAAGTGATCTAACTATGCTTTGGCGCTTGAAATTCAATAAAAATGTCTTGTAACTGTTTTACACTTCTGCTCTCACCACCGAATGACCATTCGATAGTCGAAAATCCGACAGCAATTTACTATCTATTAACTCTCCCTATTTTAACTACATATACATTCATAGCTTGTCTGCTATCATAACAATGTAAACACAGTTGCACAGAGGCAGCTAATATAATCAGAAGATACGTAGCCATCAACTATCTGATTTAAAAAATTTGATATACAGAGTTTTTTCTTAATATTTAATGATTCCTATAATGAGTGAATGTAATAATAAAAATTTAATGCATTATATGTGCGTATGAGTTCGTATATCTGAAAAGGTTTCCTAAGAGTAATAACATAAGTAAAAGTAATAGTTTTGTTGAAACTTGAAAAGTGATTTAATACAAGACATATACGAGGGTCATTTGACAAGTACCTAGCCTCACCGCCAGATGGTGCCACTATCGCACCAGAAATACACTACAGTGCAGTATCTTCCTGTAAACGGTTACAGACGAAATTTCAGCCGGATCGGAGTTGTAGTTTATTTTTGAGAGCGTGTGAAAGCAAATGTGTCCGTTGATTTTTGAAAAAATGGAGAAAGAACAATATCGGTCGGTGATTCGATTCTTGTTTTTGGAAGGGAAATCGCGCAGTGAAATTAAAGAACGCTTGGATGCAGTGTATGGGGATGCTTCTCCTTCGACGGCGACCGTTAAATTTTGGTGTAACGAGTTGCAACGTGGTCGTACGTCGGTTTTTGATGATCCACGCCCAGGTGCTCCGAAAACAGCCACTACGGAGGAGAACGTGACAAAAATACACGATATCGTTTTGTCAGACCGCCGATTAAAGGTGCACGAGATAGCTGCGATAGTAGGCATCTCAGAAGAACGCGTGTGGCATATCCTACAGGAGATTTTAGGCATGAGGAAGCTGTCAGCAAGGTGGGTGCCGCGTTTGCTGACTGCAGACAACAAGCGCATCCGTGTGACCAGTTCAGAGCAGTGTTTGGAGCTGTTTAATCGCAATCCAAAAGAGTTTTTGCGTCGTTACGTGACCGTCGACGAAACATGGATTCACTACTACACTCCAGAGACCAAGGAGCAGTCAAAACAGTGGACCTTACCCGGTGAACCTGCTCCGAAGAAGGCGAAGACGGTCCCGTCGGCCGGAAAGGTGATGGCCACTGTTTTCTGGGATTCTCAAGGTGTGATTTTTATTGACTATCTGGAGAAGGTCAAAACGGTCACAGGACAGTACTACGCCGAACTATTGAGCCGATTTGACGCCGTGTTAGAAGAAAAACGGCCCCATTTGTCTAAAAAGAAAGTGCTTTTCCACCACGATAATGCACCGGCTCACACTTCTGCACTCGCCACGGCTAAATTGGTCGAATTACGCTACGAACTGCTGCTCCATCCATCATATTCTCCAGATTTGGCTCCGTGCGACTTTTTATTCTTTCCGAACCTAAAAAATTCGCTCGCCGGGAAGAGATTCCATTCCAATAACGAAATAATCGCGGCCACGGAGGCCTATTTTGCAAACCAAGAGAAAACATTTTTTTCAACGGGGTCAAAAAAAATTGGAACACCGCTGGACCAAGTGTATTCAACTAAAAGGAGACTACATTGAAAAATAAATTTTATTTTTTGTAAAATTTTGGTGTTTTCATTTGTAGGCTAGGTACTTATCAAATGACCCTCGTACAATCGCAGATTGATATTGCGGTGGCTTGGGTGTTTTATTAAAGATAAATATTTCTGAAATTTAACAGATATTCTTTGAACATTAAACTTTTTATTTTTATTTATGTCAAGAAAATGCAAGGTCAACGACCAAATTTTAGAGAAAACTATGTTTCTAAAACATTTCTTTTAACATGTAACCTTATGGGAAAAGACATAAATTTTGTATTTATTCCATTATTAAGAGATAGTTTTTATCAAATGAGGTATCAAATTGAACATTTTTTAATGCAGATTCTAATGCTCTCATCATAGTTATGTGTAAACGACCAAATTAAAGAGATATTAGCAATAAACTTTGTAAATGTGCGCGCATGCGCACGCCGCGTAGATACACGAATAAGTAATAGGAATGGCGATTTTTTTCGTTTTGTAACAAAACTCGGATTTTTTAAAACTTTCTAAAGTAGTTTGGAGGTGATTGCTGAAATTAAAATATCATAAATTGCAAAAAATAAAGAAGGCTCCCACTGGGGCCCCGACTTGATACGGCACCACGCACCCAAGCCACCTTAAATACAGATATTCTATCCAAAAATATGCTGTTTCAAAATTAAATTAAGTATTTTAAAGAGCAGTGATAATTCTGTTGATGCAAGGAAGAAAAATAGTTATATTTTATAAGAGATGAAAGTGAGATATTGAGTTTAGCTCACTATAGAATAATATTCAATTGAAAAGAGTTCTGTACTGTAATGACTGTCAAGATGAATCAGTACATAAAAGCAACAAACCTTCTAAACACACAAAATATATATGATAAAGACTTGAAATCAAAATAAACATAAGTGTTACAGGCTTAACCCTTAGAGGGCCGGGATTTCAAAAATTTTAAAAGCTCATAATTTGTACTGAAAAGTGATCTGCGGTCCCCAAGTTAGAACCAAACCAAGGTCGGAAGTTGGCGAGTCAGACCATGACGCTTCAAGGCGTCATCCCGGCCCTCTAAGCGTTAATTAGATAAGCGTCTGCTTGTGCGTTTGCCTCACAGTGGGGTGTTGCTGCCGTTTGTAATCCCTGCATATTTGATTAACTAAAATATTATGGCTGCGTGCACGGTAATCAATCGTCAGATTGATAATTGGAGGGGCACGAGGCGAGGAAACGAAGAGGTTTCTTAGCGGACGGTAGGTCAAAAGGGATAAAAATGTATATGCATATGATTTATTATGAAAAACAAGGGAGCAGAAATATTCTCAAGTCGAGCAAGCGCGCAAGCAGGCGAGCAAAGAAACAAAAACGATCGCGGAGGCGTCTGCGACGCATTTCAGAGCGAGTCAAAAAAAAACAACCAACTATCAAAAAAAGAGGCTTGAAAATCTATTGCCAAAGAAAGTCCGTCTCGCTCTAACTTTCAAGCTGTGTACGTCGGAGCAATTGTATTGTAGTATTATCTTATTTGTAACGCAATAAATTAATTTGAATAAGTCAAGAGTTTTCGAGTTTTTCATTGATTTCTGTGCGCATTTACTTCTTGCGAGAAGTAACAATACGTATGGACAGTACAATAAATGATCAGAGAAAAAACTGATTTTATGGTGTTATGCGTACTATTACACTTTTGGCCAGGATAATGCTGACTTTATATGTTCCAATCTGACTATTACAGTTCATATGACAAGCTGTATATTCTAGACTAATTTAATAAGTGTTACAAATAATTATGTAACTGAATACATAACAAATTTCCAACAACAGAGGATGAATAAAAAATACAAGAAGTGAATAGATAATTGTTAGCAATAACTATTACTCGAATGGATACTGCTGTCCCTGGAACCTTGACACCGCGAAACACGTACTTAGCCGTGAAAACTCGCAAAGGACGTGAGCATTCGACCAGGCCGTGTCCACATTACTCCGAATACGGATAGGTTTGCGTATACGCGCGAGAAAAACACCCATTGATGGTCAGAGACGCTGTTTTGCTCCTGCGTATGCATAAGCGCGTGCACGCACGGAGTAATGTGGACACATCCTAAACATCAATGACTGCGCGGCGCGCGCACGTGCACTCTTAGAGCACATACTACTGGAGGCAGCCTCCCGCTTGTCAGAGTGTAGACGCCGGTTAGAGAGAGAGAGAGAGAGATACTCGGGCTACATGCTATCTGTCTCTAGCAGCACGGCTGCTTGGTCTGCTCTGACCAAATATGCTCTAAGCGTGCACCGGTGTACTATATACAAGAGAAAGCAAACAAGCGAGGGGTAGGAGCACGGGCGTAACGGTGAGTGAGAAACAGAACGCACGAACTATAATAAGCCGACAACATACCTGTTTGCCTTAAAAATCACTAACAAGTAGTGTATCTCAGATCCGGGTCGTGGATCTTCACCAGCTCGCAGGATCTTTCTTCTTTTATCTAAAAATCAAAGACTGTGCGATACCAGACCCTAACGCTGTGTGGATTCTGAGAAACAAGCCCTTGAATTATTTAAAAATTGAATGGTATTTTCCACTAAAATTACAGTTTTGGCGGGTGAACCTTCTTCTAATACCTATAAACAAGCATACAGACATGATTACTACCATGATTATGGTATCACATGGTAAAATGTATAAAAATCTCTCATGAAAGTATCCTCAATTATTTTACATTACCTTATTTCATGACGTAAAAGCCCTTAAATTGCTTATTTGGCGATAAAACCTTGCATTTATACATGTAAATAAGCATTCAGACATTATTATCACTTAAGTAATGATTTTATATGGAGAAATATATTATAATTTGTCACAAAAATACTATTGTTTAATTTACATCACCGAATCAATGTGCGAGTATATGAACTCGAAACCAGGCGCGATGCCACCGGTGGCTCCTGCGTTAGGAGGGACGAGGACAGCGCGGCGGCAGAGAATGATGAGGCTGCGGGACGTCGAGGTGCCGACGAAGTCGATTTCGCGGAAAAGGGGAGAGGGGAAGGAAGCGCAAATGCATTTGCTTAGCTTTTCAAATTAGTAATTACCTTTCGAGAGAATTTCTTCCCTCCGGTGCTGATGTTGCTGCTCCTGTTGCTACTGTCACAGGCGTTGTAGGTCCTTGTGCTGCTGCTTCCCCAGGTGTCGTAGTTCCTCGTGATGTTGCTGCTCCCCCAGCTGCCATCGATTTGATCTCGGCTGGATCCCCGGCAGTCGCGGCCTCCATCGCGGCTGCTTCCCCTACAGTCTTCACCCCGCTGCCGCTCCTCTGGCTGTCCCCGGTTCCGGTGCCTCTCTCTCTCTTTCTCTCTCTCTGCCTTTCGAGGTCATCGTCAACCAGCCCCTATCGCATAGCACTATCTTCTGCCTCCGCCCTTTCTCTGAGCGTGAAGTAGCTGAAGCCCTTCATCGATCTACCTCGAAGTCTATGGGCCACGATGGTCTCTCTGTGCCCATGCTGAAACTTATTGCGCCTCATTCCCTCCCGTACATCACCAACTTATTCAACACCTCTATTGGAAGTGCGACTTTTCCCGAGCTGTCGAAAGTTCTCGAAAGGCTGGTCCATAACCAACTTCAAGGATACCTAGAGGCGAATCGCCTACTCCACCCTCGCCAGGCAGGTTACCGGCATGGGCACAGCACGCAGACTGCTCTTCTCGGAGTTTTTGATGACATTCGACACGCCATTGACAAACGCATGCTCACGTTCCTTATCCTTTTTGATTTCTCCAAGGCCTTCGATTCAATACCACATACTACCCTCATAGCTAAACTTCGTGCAATAAACCTCTCAACCCATTCACTCCGATGGTTTTTTACCTATCTCGCCGATAGGTTCCAGGCTGTCATCGACTCTGGCGGCAGGGTCTCCGACTGGCTTCGTGCCTCGTCTGGGGTTCCCCAAGGAAGCGTTCTCGGCCCGCTACTCTTTGCTGTTTTTATCAACGATCTCCCGGCAGTGGTTCGTTTCTCCAGGATTATGATTTTTGCCGACGACACGCAACTATACCATCACTTTTTTTCTGCCGATTTCCATCTAGCTCTCGCACGCGTAACTCGAGATGCTCAAGCGGTCGCCGACTGGGCCCGTTCCAATGGCCTCCTCTTGAATTCTAGTAAAACTAAAATCCTAATCCTTGGTAGTGTTAGCTACACCCGCGAGCTCGATCTCGAATCCCTGCCGAGAGTTATCGTTGACGGCCACGCTCTTCCTTACGCCACTGAAGCTCGGAGTCTGGGGGTAACTTTCACCAACTCGCTCGACTGGCAAATTCATGCGCGGCTCGTCTCGCGCAAGGTGTATGGAACGCTTTTCACCCTGCGTTTCTTTCGTCATGCCCTCTCTCGAGACATACGCAAACACCTCATTGAGGCACTGGTCTTCCCGCTCTTTGACTACGCCTCCCCGGTCTATAACCATCTTGACAAGGAGCGTGTCAAGAAGCTTGAGACGACGCTGAACGCCTGCGTTCGATTTGTCGTTGGCAATATCTCTCGCCACGACCATGTCACACCCTACCGGCTTGCACTCGGCTGGCTCTCAGCTGAGCGCAGGCGCGAATACGCCATTGGCCTCCAGGCCTTTAAAGTTGTGGCCAGCGTGCACCCGCAATACCTCTCTAGTCGCTTCGCCTGTAGGGTTAGCGATCTCGATCTTCGCCGCTCTGACCGACGCCCGCCGCAGCCGTTCGAGCCACCCCCTCGGCGCACCGAGGCGTTCAAGCGCTCGTTTGCCCTCGAATCAATGGACCTACTCAACTCCATCCATGTGACTGATTTTATCTCTGCCAACTTGTCCTCGTTTAAACGCACATTACGCGAAACCCTATTCAGCCGAGATGTAGCTGATTGGAATCTGCGCGTCTGTAACGAGCGCCTTTGGACGCACCTCTGCTACCGACTACCGACGACATCAGCCCCACCGTCCGCTCGCCTGTGAGCCTGCGGCGCACCTCTATTTTTGTATTCGTATACTTTTACTCATAATTTATCTATTATAATTTGTTATTACGTTATATTAATATTTTTCTACTCTTGTTACTGCGTTATTTTATATTTCTTTTTATCTACTGCTTGTTATCACCTTTTTTACTGTTTATTATCACTCTGTATTTGCACTTAAGCACCAGACGGGGTTTAACCCCATGGTGTCAAATAAAGACCAAATCAAATCAAATCAAATCAAACCTAGTGAGTAGTGCATGTGTTCTGTAATTCGCGGCTTTAAACTCAATCTCGACCCTGGCCGCCCATACAGTGATTTCTTCTCTTCATGGCGATATATTAATCGGCACCTGCTGTCCACGTCAGTAGTTATTGTGGCACCATGGGGCAGACACAACAAACCCCCACCACCGACTTTGAGGTCATTGACCCTATCTGGTGGTGGGGGTTTATTATGTCTGCCCATGGTGCCACAATATTCAAAATTCAAAATTATGATTTAAACTTAACTCTATGATTTCAAAATTTAAAATTATGATTTAAACTTAACTCTATGATTTCAAAATTTAAAATATAACTTGAACTTTTAAAATTGATATAATATTGAACTCTATGATTTAAAATTTAACTTTACAATTTAACTCTATAATATTAACTATTATTGACTTAGTCAATTTATATAAGATAAATATACAATTAAAAACAAAAATTGTTGGTGGTATTATAAGAAAAATTGATGTGTGTTTAAAATACTATTACAAGATTGTTTTCAATTGTTCAACATTTTTCATATATATATATATATATATTATATAAAAGTTGAATTGTAAAAGAAATTTTAAATCATAGTTTCATCAAATTTTAAATTATTAAGTTGAATTGTAAAAGAAAAATTTTAAATCATAGTTTCAAATTTTGATTATTATGGTACCATGGGGCAGACATAATAAACCCCCACCACCAGAAAGGGTCAATGTATTTTGGCTGCCCCATAGTGCCACAATATTCAAATTTGAAACTATAGTTTCATATATGATTTAAAATCATATATGATTTAAAATCACATATGATTTAAAATCACACACACACACACACACACACACACACACACACACACACACACACATACACGCGCGCGCACGCATGCACGCACACATACACACACACACACACAAACACATACATACACACACACACAAACACATACATACACACACACACACACACAATATTTAAAAATAAGTATACACACGCACACATTTTTAATAATAATATTTAAATAATTATAAGAATACTTACATCATCATTTTCTGGCCCTTCGGCTATTGTGGCGGTTATTATTAATTACTACACACTTTGTCACTTTGTCATAGTTTTGCCACTGTCACTTAGAACTAAACAATATGCTACTAACTAAGCACTTTGTCATTCAAGTTAAATTATATTCCAAACACTTTGTCACTTAAGTATACGGTTCACTATGTCACTATAAACTATTTACAACTCCTCGATGTGTGTGTGTGTGCGCCATCATGGCAAAAATTGTCTCTCGTTCTGGCAGTGCACTGTGTCTTCATTGCAGGCCGGGCACAACCAGAATCCGCAAGATGTACAACAAATCCAACGACGACTACGCTGGCACCGAAACCGTTTATCACAGCCGTAGCAAATGTCGCGATAGCGACGTGGTGCATCATACACCACGTCTCGGCGACGGCGACTTATACGCTGCTGAATACCACGTAATCGCCGACGCATACGAGACATCTCTTCGTCGCGTTGTAACCGTAATAAATGTTGTACCGCGCGAAAAAATCTTCGTCGCACACACATCGCACGTCGCAGTGCGACGCTATCATTGTCACTTTCCCTTTCACTTTCGATATCTTCCACTTGATCAGGGTGATTATTATCGATGGTTTCGGCGTCGGGATCTATTTCTCCAGCCTCCACCACATCCATTGGCTGGTCATTCTCCTGAGTTTCCTCCTCAATACTATCGCTCTCGAAGCCGCTGTCCACCTCCTCAGCGGCAGCCTCATCGAAAGCATCTTGCAACAAATCTGCAAGTGCAGCGTCCTCCTCTAATTGTATTTGACGAGCCTGCTCTTCTAACAGAGCCTCCTAGAGTACCAGAGGTTGTACGCCTTCTTGCCTTATATTGTCAGCAATTCTTGGCTCCCCCCATATCGATCAAATTATTCACGAAATTTGCCAGCTCTTGTGGCGGCGAAGCGGTGTTGTGAACCAGCTCGGGGTAAGCGTCGATATCGACGCGTACTTCCCCAATATTCTGCATAATAGGGTAGAGAGAGAGATCTTGTCGTGTCGAAAACTTGCGGTAGACTGGAGGACAGCAGGGTGCTCTAACCATCATTTTTGGTAGAAGTTTGTGAAAACTGAAGCATAAGCTACAGTCTTATCACGTCTAGAGTCTGTAGAAACTTGCAGAAAATTGGATTCTGGATTCATATTACACATGACGGAGGAAGTAGAAATTATTTTTCAAATAACTTCTAAAATCATGCGATAATAAGAGATGGAACAAAACCCTCGGTTTACTCTTATTACGTCTGGCGAATACTCTAAAATTCTTTTCTCACGAAAACATTCAGTCTCAGCCGATATCAGAGACATTTGTCTACTATATTATCCAAATAATTTATAAATTATTTGAGAAAAGTTCATATAAGCACTGATTCAGCGCTTGTACAGCGTTTTACCCAAGAAATATTTTAAATTATCAGTTTATGTTTAATTATTGTTTATTTAAGTTTATTTATTACAAAACTATGTTTAGGAAATGTCTATTTATTAATTTTACATAAAAAGTTAATATTAATATAAAATTAAATCGACTCGAGTTAGCAGAGAAACATCTGAGTGAGTAGGTTTATTAAAAAGCTACAAAAATAGAATGATAACAACTGCATTAGGGGCCACCCCCACTAGCACACGTTAAGCTACACCTACTTTTTGTGTATCGCCTTGAAGATTTTTCGTTGGCTGTCTCTTATCATAAGTGCAACGAATGAGGTGTCGTCGCTTCTATGCCAAGTAGTCCGTCATAATGGCGAACTGACCAGCCGGTATAATGGTTTACTTATGACTATATTCACATGTACCACTTTCTTAACTTATATGTTCCTGATATATACTGCAAAAAACTGTAATAACAATTTATTTATTATGATTTCCAAGTACACAAACTCCCCTCTACGTAAACTTCAAGGCAGGATGAGAAAACAGAGAGAGTTTAGTACACTGATCAACGTATTGGTACGGTATTGGCACGATTTACTACCGGAAATTACGGTTAGATCGATCCGCGGTATTAGACTTTTGTATAAGGTACCATATCTTCTTTTAAATGAAGATGTTTTGGAACCTCATTGCTTGATCGATTTCGTTATCGATAAATTGATCAGTCTAATCGATGGTTATATCAGCTCGCGGTATTATACTTTTTTACTACCCACTTTACCCTCTAACAGTACCGCATATTTATAACTTTCATTAACCAATTAATTTTGTTATTGATTCGGTATTAGTAAGGTATTGGTACGGATATCTTGGAAAGTTACATTCACATTAATTCGCGGTATTGTACTTTATTGTTAGGTGCAACATTCTCTTTTTATTGGAGGTATTTTGGAATCTCACAGATCGATCGATTTCGTTATCGATATGTCGATTGATCCAATCGATGATCATTACAACTACTTAAACTCTTTTTGCTGTTTGTTTCTTATGACAAGTACAACGGATGAGACGTTATCACTTGTATGGTTGGTAGTCCGTCATAATAATCAACGGATCAGATAGCATAATACCCTACTTATGACTATTACATATGTGACACCTTCTTAGCTTATATATTCCTGATACATGCTACAAAAAACTACAATAAAAATTAATTTATTGTTATTATCAAGCACGGTAACAACCCTTTACGTAAACCTCAATACAAGATGAGAAAATAGAGAGAGTTTTGTACACTGATCAACACATTGGCTCGATATTGGCATGATTTTCCACTGGAAATTATAGTCAGATCGATTTGCGGCATTAGAATTTTTTATAAGGTGCTATATCTTCTTTGAAATGAAGATGTTTTGGAACCTCATTGGTTGATCGATTTTGTTATCGATACATTGATCAGTCTAATCGATGGTTATATTAGCTCGCGGTATTACACTTTTTTACTACCCACTTTACCCTCTAACAGTTCCGCATATTTATAACTTTCATTAACCAGTTAATTTTGTTATTGATTCGGTATTAGTAAGGTATTGGTACGGATATCTTGGAAAGTTACATTCACATTAATTCGCGGTATTGTACTTTATTGTTAGGTGCAACATTCTCTTTTTATTGGTGGTATTTTGGAACTTCACAGGCCGATCGATGTATTGATCAACCCAATCAATTTTCATATCAGTTCAGAGTAACATAGTTTTACTACACATTGTATCCATCTATTTACCGTATTTTATAACTTAGTCGTAGAAATTATTTTATGGAATTTTTTATAATTCTGCGTGTTTTAAAAAGATTTTTGGTGATTTTTCATTATAATATATTAAGCTGCGATTATGTTTTTAGACTTTTTAAATTCAAAAGTGCCTATTCCTCAAAATTTCGCGGCGTTGCTCTGCATTCTTTTATTCCGTCCGCACCGTAAAATCCGTAGTTTCATGCTCTTTGGTGTGTATATAAGCCGTCTTAAACGATATTTACACCACAGTTCAGTTTGTCTGCGCCCCAGAAACCTATCAAAGATTAGTTGAACCAGTACGCTGTTACATACTTATAAATTTGGTTTGAGTGATCGTAGAAATACACTTCATCATCCAGACATACTTCTATCGCACATTAAAGTGAGTTCTTCTTAAAGTTTTAAATACTACCACTCTCTCTTAAGTTGTTAATATTGTGACAAGGTGAATTTTAAAATGGAAAATAACTTGTTAGATGATACCTGATTTCAACATGGTCTTCGATGAAACTCGTACACATATGGCAATTTTAAATGTCATTGAACGAGTCGAAACTCTCGAAGCATATGACGAAGATCATTGGACCAATGAAAATGCATTATTCAATACTGTTGAATCAATAAATAGAGATTTAAAAAATTTAGATGACTTAGAAAAAAGTAACAAATACATAAAACTTATTCTTGACTGTAATGTGCATCATACAGAAAAATTACTTAGAAAAAAAGATAATCTATGTAAACAATTAAATAAAATTACAAAACATTTATTATTATTAAATCAAAATTTTGAGCGGAAGCTTGAACAGCAACAGAATCAAATTAATGAATTAAAAAGTGAAATTGAAAAATTGAAGCTGAATAAAAACACATCAAAATAAATACCGTATTTTCTTGTAAACCTATGACCTCTTTATCAGTATTTTTAAATATATCGCATTATGATAATAAATACTTTTTAAAATTTTGTAAAATACTTGTCGTTTCTTATTTTAGGAATGATTTTTATATGGTTTATAATGTAAAAAACCGCTGCCAATTCATTGGCACGTAGCTTCCTCAAACTAATTTTTTGATTCCTTTTATTAAATTAAAATTCGAAAAATAAATTTTTCTGTCCTCCGGCCGGAAAGCGCCAACTTCCCAGCCGCTGCGCGAAACGAAGTTGCCGCTTTCCGGCGCCGTCGAGCAGAAAAATAGTATACAGATCTTGGCCAGTAAAAAAGAAAGCCTCAGATCACATGTAATTGTCGGCCGAGGCGAAGCCGAGGTTCATTTCTTATTTTTACTGCCTAGGTGTGTAATATACTATTTCACGAAAAAAATTGGAAAAATTTTATGGAAAATATTAACTTGTAATTTTTTCATGGCTATTCATTGAGGTTTCATTTCCAATTTATTTGTTTGTGATTTTAATTCTTATATGAATGGAAAACAATCTTCTTCAAGTTCTATTCTTCATCAAATTTTTCTTCTTCAAGTCCACTGTCAACGGCTTCTCATCGTACATTGGTTCGAAATAAAAAAAATATTCTAAAGTTGTTCTTTGATTGTGTTTACCTCAAATATTTCTGAAATTTATGAACCAATCATTTTGCCAAAAGAACTCATCCGAGAACTATCAATAATATACCTCTACAATTAATTTTGAAGCGAATAAGACAATTTTACTCTTGTAATAGTTGAACATATAAAACTCATTTTTTTTCATTTTTCAATTTTTACGTTTTTGTTAATAACAAAAGAACCGTGATAGCTAGAGAATTAATTTTTTTTAGAAAATATAGGTAATTTAATTCTCTTTCGAATGCCACCCACCCCATTTAAATACATAGAGCAGTTCACGAGAAATTACGATTTAAAAAAAATTGAAAAAAATTTTAACCTCAAATATCTCCGAAATTTATGGATCAATCCTTTTGCCCAAAGAACTCACTCGATTGGTATACAAAATCTACCCCTACAAAGAATTTCAAAGTGATTAAGCCAATTTTACTTTAGTTATTGAACGACAAAAAAAATCGCTTTTTTTTATAAATTATTTTTTTTCTCAAAAAATAATGAATAAAAAAACCTAAAAATTTAGTAAGTTATAGTACTTAATATCCTTTATAACCAAAAAAATATTCATGGTAATATCTTTTTTCAATTTCGAAATATAACCTATTTACAAAAAATTACGTTTTCATCAATAACTTATGACGAAATATAGCTACCGACTTTCTTTTTTTTTAAATTGTAGATAATTTTAGCCTACATACAGAGAATTCATGATATATAAACAATATTTGTTCTAAATATTAAAAAAATCGAAAATAAAAATTTTGAAAATTAAAAAATGGCTATAAAAAAAAGAAAATTAAATTTTACAAAAATAGAATATTGACCACAATTGTGGAAACAAAATCTAAAAAAATGATCACTCTCCCGTTAAAATCGGTCGAGTAGATCATGAGATATCAGCGTATACGGACACACACACACACACACACACACACACACACACACACACACACACACACACACACATACACACACACACACACACACACACGCATCCATACGGACATTTTCTAAAAATAGTCTATTTCTATTCCAAATTTGCTAAATAACATTTCTAACACATTATCTCATAAACTTTTTTTTACTATCACAAAGCTTCCTCTAGGAGGAAGCAAAAATACTTAAACTTTATAAATCATTATACCTATAATTAATTTAATGGTTTATTAACACTCATAGCACCATACCCTCACACTCACACACACACACACACCCACACTCACACGCACACACACACACGCACGCACGCACGCACGCGCGCACACACACACACACACACTCAATCTAGAAATGATTACATTTTCAAAGATTAGGAAGGGTTGTTAGAGGTGAGTGTTTATGGATACTTTATATATAAAGGGGTACTTTAATTATGTGTCATTTTAATCTTGGATCCTACTAAAGCATGATAATACTGAAAAATGTTTGCTCAGAATAGTAATCAAAACTCTAAGTTCCAATGTCGCCAAATACTATCCATACTGTATGGATTAAATAAATCGTACTGTAAGAAACTTACAGTTGGTCTAGAAAGCCATGTTATTGGCTGTGGTGATTTCAAACCTGTTGTTCATCTAAGTGGTCAAAATATTGCGTGTATACCACTTACGCATACCGAGTGGATCTGCTTTGAAGAAAGTTTTCCCAGGATTGACGAATTCTTTGAATCTGAAGGAAACGAAATGGTTGATCAAAAAATATCTTGTGGTACCAGCTTTAGCATAAGGTTCATGATAAGTTTTTCTGATAAAGCTTTTGAGCTGATAGACGAAACACAAGAGAAAAATCATAGCGGTGATCCACCAACAAAGATATGCTTTCAATCAAGATTGGTGTATAATAAAACAATCTATGATCAGCTCAAACACATCTCTAGAAACGTAGACAATAGGATTAAATATCTGTTAAATGCGTGCAAAGATATAAAATATGTGTTTAATGAAATGTGTAGCTATACGAAAGAGAAATTACAAGAAAAAAATCAATTATCACAATATATACAGTTTACATTTTATGATATACATTCTATAACAAGCACATTTTATACCCATAATGTTAATAAATTACGTAAAATCTTGAAAAAAAAAAATTTAAGTATGTTAATAGATGATGCCTATATTTTGATGTATGAACTTGCATCTTTACAGTTGAAGGATATTGATCATGTTATGAACAAAAATATTAATCAATAAATGTATTAAAATATCAATCTTGTTTTTCCTTACCTTTGACACGTTAGGTATATGACCGCAATAAATTAATTATATTTCAATTAAAAATCTGTTTGTTTCTTAATTATCTCTATTTTAAAGTAATAAAGTTAGCATAAATAAATCTGTCGAAAGTGGTAGCGGCAGTGGCGAAAGGTTCAAGAGGTACATTAAATAGTTTGATATAACACATCAAGCTTTTCGATTCACATTAGGCTTATTGATTCACATTAAGCTTTTTGATACTCGTTGAATACATTTATCACAAGTTTTGTAGCTACAAACTAGCTTGTTACTTCAATTACCTTATCACTTCAAATTACCTTACCACTTCAAATTAGCTTGTCACTTCAAATTAGCTTGTCACTTCAAATTAGCTTGTCGGTTCATCAGCAATCTGATTTCTCAAAAAGCTTGTGACACGCGCGCGCTGCCGCCGCCGCCGGCGCCACAAACCTCGAAACTTATAAAAAATATTATCTTCTTTAACGAAACAGTTTTTGTCATGGATCCACGGTGGAAACCTCCTTGGACATCTATGGTTTGCGGTCCCACATCATGTGGGAAAACCGTGTTTGTTAACAACTTTTTAAAATATATAGATAGTATGGGTAACGTACACTTTGACCGAATAATAGTTTACTATTCCGAATGGCAATCAACGTATAAAGAACTGAGTGATGGCCTCGAATTTCACGAGGGTTTACCAAAAAATTCAGACTTTGTCGACGATCCTAGACCAAAATTGATAATTATAGACGACTTGATGAGGGTGTCTTCGGGTGGTGGTGGTGGTGTTATTGCCAATCTTTTTACCAAGGGTAGTCATCATAATAATTTAAGTGTAATATTCATCACACAAAACCTTTTCCATAAGGGCCAGCGTGATATCTCGTTAAATTCTAATTATATAGTTATTTTCAAAAACCCTAGAGATAAATCTTAGATACAGTATCTAGCTCGCCAAGTGTGTCCTGAAAATCCACAATTTCTACAAGAGACTTATCTTGATGCAACTAAACAAGCACACTCCTATTTATTACTTGACTTACGCCAAGATACACCTGATAATTGTCGTTTTCGTAGTAATATATTTCCGTTTGATAAATATCACTATGTTTATATTCCCAAGAAATCTATAAAAGGTAGCGAACTTGGGAATAATATACCAGTCATACGATTGTAATGGGTTCGAGTAGACGTAAGCGTCTTGGACAAAAAAATTTAAATACTTTAAAATCTCTGCTTCATTTCGATAAAAGTCAACGACGTGTTTTATTACGCGAAGCAGATAAAAAACTTGTTATTCTCATTTGCGAATGTGGCTTAAATATTTTACGTGGTGACGTGCCTTTGAACAAAAACTATAAAAATAAATTGAAAAAGTACGTTTTATTCTTAAGAAAATTAACTGATTCTTCGCAAAGTTTGAAAAATAAAAAAAAGTTGATTATCAAATACCAGACTTGTTTACCACTCATCTTGGTACCTGTGATAAAACTATGGAGCATGCAAGAAAAATGATTTTGATCCCTGAAGAAAGTATAAACAATTTACACCATCGTTTATCAGGTGAAAAATTGGTTACTATGCAAACACCGGGTACACCTTCGTCGCGACTAGACAAAGAAATGAGCGAAATTATAAATTCGACATCAATTCAAGATGATCGTGAAAAATATGCGATGTACCAACAAGCATTAGACCGTTTTATGTATTGTAAATCAAATGATGGTGCAAAAAAGTTTCATGTAAGCGACATAACCACCCCTGGAGATATCGATAAAGTAAGCAGAGTAAATAATAACGAAGATACCAATGAAGATAGCAGAAAAGTAGATGATAACATAATAAACAGTGTACCATCAACACTTCGATTTAAAGCAAAACAGTTATTACTGCGATTGTCTGCTTCTGGTGATGTCACATGGGATGATCTTGGTAAGATTACCATAGATGGCAGTGTCGTCAAAGGTGGAAATATAGTAGATTTTATTAACGATGCTCTGAGAAATAGAAAACAGCCGTTGTCAAGTGGTTATAGGCAGTTTACCGAAGCGCTTCGCAGAGCAAATATACCACGAGAATTTATTGGTAACAATAAAATTTGGGAACTTGTTTCTTCACCACAACCTGATAGTGACGACGACGACGAAGAAACTCAACAATCTAATAGTGAAGAAACAAATGAAAAACCAGCCAATAGAGCAACACCAAGAAAGTTGAAAAAAAGATTACACCCCCAAGAAACACCTAGACACGTTACAAAAGTTCGTATTCTTCCATGGGATCGCCTAGAGTAAACATTAAAGAAGATTTGATCACACACCCAGAATCAAGTCTTGTAGATAATTTAATCAATTCTTTACCTTTTGAAATACATGCTCCAGGATACCATTTTTGTGGACCTGGTACACGACTAAACGAGAGGTTAGAGAAAGGTGAGAAAGGTATCAACCCACTTGACGATTATTGTCGTGAACATGATATAGCGTATGTAAACAGTAGTGATCGTAGCAAAGCTGTTTGCTGGCTAAATGTGCCTTTGCACGTTTATTGTCTGAAACAGCTACAACTAACGAGACAGGTGTGGCTTTAGTCACAACTTGTTGTATGATAAGTAAAATAACTTTTGACAAGTTTTCTTTGTACATTAAAAAAATAATTAAAAGAAACGTAAAAAAGAAACTAAAAAAGTTTAAGAATAAGATAAATGGAAAAACCGTTAAATAATTTTTTCTATCGACCACCGAAATCACCAGCCTATGCTGGTGCGTACAACCTTTTAAAAACAATTGGTAAAAAACACGATCGCAAAAAAATTATCAAATGGCTTGAAAGTCAGGATGCTTATACTCTACATAAACCTATACATAAGGTCTCTACATAAGGTCTTATGACGTTCGTAACCCTTTTGATGTGTGGGAAGGAGATCTCGCTGATTTACGATCATTAAAAACCTATAACAATGACAACACATATCTACTTGTGGTTATAGACGCTTTATCAAAATTTACATGGGTTGAACCTATTCGTAACAAAACATCGAAAAGTGTCGCTACAGCATTTGAACGTATTTTAACACGTTGTAAAGGACAACACCCCATGCTTTTTCAAACTGATAAAGGTAAAGAATTTCTCGGCAAAGAGATGCAACAAGTTTTGAAAAAGAACAGTATAAACTATCGTGTAGTTAGAAATCCTGATATTAAAGCAGCTGTGGTTGAAAGGTTTAACAGAACATTGAAGGGTCGATTATGACGATATTTTACTCATACAAATACGTACAGATATATTGATATTTTACAAAAAATTGTTGATGCTTACAATAATTCTTGGCATTCTGGAACTAAAATGACTCCTGCTAAAGTTAATTTGTACAATGCCGTAAAAGCATACCAAAACCTAGCCCAACGATACAACACGACCCGTATTCGATACCCTAAATATAAGGTGGGTGACTTAGTACGTGTCAGTTGCGCCAAACTAGTGTTCAAGAAAGCATATGAAAGCGGATGGACTTTGGAATTATTCCGAATTATACGTGTATCTACTAAACGCCAACCGCCTGTTTATACTTTGGAAGATCTTGACGGTGAACCAATCGAAGGTTTTTTCTATGAAGAAGAACTTTCTAGAGTACAAAAAGATTTGAATACAGAATCATTTCAAATAGATAAGATTCTTAAAACTAAAGGTAAAGGGAAAAACAAAAAATATTTTGTAACTTGGAAAGGTTATCCCGATAAATTTAATTCCTGGGTTTCAGCAAACAATTTAAAAAAGATATAATGAGAGAACAATTTTACATAGTATTATCTAGTAACAACAGCATGTATGTGTTTCCTGAAAATAAAACAACACATTTTACCACACAGCTACCTTAAAATATTTATTTACACGGTGAGTGGTCTGTAGCTCTATGTGAGATTCAGATACCCCACACATTTCAACATATTTCGCTCGATAACTATGAGGGTATGGTCTGTGTAAAAACAACTGAATCGTTTTCACCAAATGATTTGAGACACGAATCAATAGAAAATGATGTTATTGCACACTTATATCCAGGAATTTACACAGATATGGAAAATCTTTTACAAGAAATAAATAATTTACCTAGCATAAATCACTTACAATTCAAAGCACAACGTGGAGGGTTTATAAAAATTGAACTAACTTGCCAGGATACTTGTGACACGAGTTTTCATAGTTTAATTTTGTCTGAAAAACTCTTGAGAATTATTGGCTTTGAAAATCATAATCTTGAAAAAATTAGAGATACAGTTACCGGTCAAAGACCTGCCGATCTTATTAGCGGTTTACCATCAATAATAAGAGTGTATAGTGATATTTGTGAACCTTACATTACAGGTGATGTACACACACCTCTTTTACGCATAGTTCCTCTTAATACGAACGAGTATAAATATGGTAGCATTGAGATTAAAAACTTTATCACGCCAATGTATATTCCATTGTTATCTACGTCATTTCAATCGATCACAATAGATATAAAGGACCAAGATGGAAACCCTATAGCATTCGATTACGGTACGTTGACAGTAACACTTCATTTTAAGAGAACAGCATAAGATGGGTTATTTTGAAACAATTTATGATAACCAAAGTGCCCACGATCCATTCAATAATTATATTACAATAGATACATCTATGCAAAAAGGAAAAGGTGTTGGAAGCTTTTTAAAAGGTGTCTATCGTAGTGTTTTACCGTTTGTAAAAAAAGGTGGTAAGGCTCTAGGAAAAGCTGTTGGTAAAGAGGCTTTACGAACAGGTGTAAATATTTTAGATGACTTTAAACATGAAAAACCTTTTAAAGAATCTTTTCGCAATAATATTCGAGAATCAGGAAAGAATCTCAAAAGAAAAGCCGAAGAAAAATTGGATAATCTGATAAGTGGCTCAGGATATCAAACCAAGCGTCGGGCCCAGAAACAACAGTTGACTAAGAACTCTGATGCCGTTAACACCAAAAGTAGAAAACGTTCCAAAGTTAAACCAAATAAAAAATTTGGTATTAAAAAAAGACACTGTAAAAATAAAAGGAAAACTTTGAAGGAAAAACGTACTGCACGAGATATTTTTGAAGAATAATGGCTTTTCGCATAGTGGTTCGTGTGCATGTCTTAAGTCTGAAGTGAATTTATTTAGTGTACCCCCTACTCAAACAACGATTGAAAATTCAAATTATGTTCAATATAAGCCAATATCTTCGCTAACTGAAGGGTCGCCAATAGAGTTCTCTATACCGGGAACTAGTGAATATATCGACCTTACACATACTCTGCTTAGTGTTCGTGTAACTATCGCACACACAGTAACACCTCCTGAAAACGTAGATAAAAATACCTTGAAAAATGTTGGTCCTGTAAATAATTTTATGCACTCGATTTTTAATCAAGTTGATGTGTTTTTTAATCAAAAACCTGTTTCCCCACCCAATAACGCCTACGCTTATCGATCATACATTGAAACTTTATTAAACTATGGGTCTGCAGCTAAAAAATCTCATCTGACCAGTGCACTATGGTACACCTACACTCCTGGAAAAATGGATGCTACAGATGACGAAAACGAGGGTCTTACAAACCGCCGAATCCTTATGGGCGATGAGAAAAACATAGATATGATTGGGTATTTACATTGTGATGTTTTCAATCAAGACAAATTATTAATTAATGGTGTCGAAGTACGTGTGCGGCTCGTACGATCACGAGTTAGTTTTTGTCTTATGGACCCGACAGGACTCTACACTGCTCGAATCACCGAAGCTGCTCTCTTTGTACGTCGTGTCAGACTTAGTGCAAGTATTATATTGACTCACGAAAAAGCACTTTCGAAAACAGCAGCTCAATATCCCCTCACACGTGTAGAAATAAAAGCTATTACAATGCATAGTGGTATTCATGGAGAAACATTGGATAATGTCATTTTAGGTCAATTACCAAAAAGAATTATTGTTGGTTTTGTAGAAAATAAAGCTTTTAACGGTGATAAGGGTCTCGATCCATTTAATTTTAAAAATTTCAATATAAATTATTTGTGTCTCTACATTGATGGTGTACAAGTACCGTCTAAACCATTACAACCTGATTTTAAAACGAATAATATGTATGTTGATGCATATCATACTTTATTTTCTGGTACAGGTATATATTATTTAAATGAGGGTAATTCTATTTCACGTGAAGCTTATGCCAATGGATATTGCCTTTTCGCTTTCGATTTAACACCTGATTTATCAGCAAATCAAGACCCACATTGGAATCTAGTAAAACATGGTAGTGTGAGAATTGATGTTCGTTTTGATGATCCGTTAAGCAGTACAGTAAATTGTATAATTTATGCTGAATATGAAAATATACTTGAGATTGATTCGTCACGTCAAGTTCTCGTGGACTATAGTGGGTGAGATGGTGGGGGAAAGTAGTATTAGTGGGGGGTAAAGGTTAATGGTTTGGAAATGCTTCTGATATGTCAGTCGTTGATTGGACGTTGATTTGTTCAAAACTATGGAGATCGATATCGTCGTAGATATACAGTGTGTCAAAGATTATAAAAACCGTCCGGTACCAAAAGAAGTGGCAGTTCTTTCATTAAATCAAAATTTCACAGGACATTGTTTTGTTTCTTCGAATAGACAAATAACTGCACTATGTCAAGTGGCTAGAAAAGAAAACGATTGGTTATCACGAAACCGTCACGGCTTGGACTGGCTTGATCAAGGTGTTTCCGAAAAAGTCTTGTTCAAAAACCTAGAAGAAATTTGCAAGAGAGCAAACAATATTTATGCTCGTGGTGGCATGAAAGTGGCGATTTTACGAAAAATCACTATACGACACATTATAAATTTAGAGTTTGAGGAAGATTGTCCACCATTTCACAAACTTATAGCATCTGGTAATTACTGCACGCAATATTCTTTAAAATACGGTTTTTCAAAGTTTAGTTGCGCTTTGAATAACGCCTCTAAGTTAAAAACGTGGCTGAAAACACGTGGTAAAACTGAAGCTGTTGGTGAAGAGTTTATCTTTGAAACACCTATTAACCTCTGTGATGAACAATATACAAATTCAACGGATTTTATCTCGAATTCCTACTCACGCTGTGGGGGTCTTTGCGGCAGATCAAATTCCCCTGGTTTGGACGAGACCGACAGCTTTTATTTTCAACACCCAAAGGCACGATAAACCTGGCTTGCATTGGGTGGCAATTTACGTCAATAAAAACGGTGATGCCTGGTACTTCGATAGTTTTGGTATACCTCCTTACGTACCCGATCATATAAACCGTATTCGGAGGAATGTTAGAAAATTTCGATGGAATTCACGACAACTACAAAGTAAAACTTCAGATACATGTGGTTATTTTTGTCTCATGTTTTTACATTACATGTCTGTGAGCCTTGGAATTGGACATTTTCTCGAAAACTTTTCTTGTAACTTACACAAAAATGATCAAATTGTTAGAAATTATGTTTCAAAATTGTATAGGGGCACATTTCCCCACTACCATTACCAACCCCTCCACTACTAACACATCCCGCTACTATCCTACCCTTCCAATAGAAAACCCCTCCACCATCCGAATGAATAGTATAAAAAAGAGTGTCTACCACAACCTATTCATTAGTTCACACGATCACTCCTGCTGAAAATAATACACAAGAATGGCTGGTCAAGGCAAGCGTAAATAGAAGGCAATGGCAGGTCAAGAAAGTGTTTCCAAATATCATTGTCGTCATCAACTGTTGCCAATGGTGTACGGACTAAACAAATCTTATACTAAGAAAATTACAATTGGCCTAGAAAATAAGGAAATTGGTCGTGAATTTCTACCTATCATCCGTCGTAGTGGTGATGACTTTGTTGGTATATCATTTACTGTGTCTGACTGGCGTTTATTTGAAGAAATTTTTCCAGTTATTGATAAGTTCTTTGAAACTGAAGATGGTGATATGCTGGATAAAAAGATGCCCTTTAGCCGTTTTAGCATAAGGCTTATTATGAGTTATGGCGACAAGGCAATTGAACTTGTAGAAGAAGATTCACAGACGTTAGGTGATCAAACACCAAAGAAACAGTACCGGCGTAGTTTAGTATTTAAAAAAGTTTCTTCTGATAGATTAAAAATATTAAAACATTGTATACGTGTGACAGTGAGATTTTTATTAGATGTAACATGTAACATAGAATATATTATTAATACACTTTGTCATTATTTCAAAGAAAAATTGCAAGAATCGCAATCACAATATACACATTTTTCTAAGGATGATTTATTAACTTATGTGGAAAAATTCGGCATACCTGATTCTGATGAAGTTTCTCATGAAATAATGATTAAAAAAATGATATACCGATATCAATACCCATTCATGACGTTATGTCTTTAATAAATGAGCTTGTATCATTACATTTAGAAAATATTATATTTTTAATGAATAAACAGAGTTAAATGTACGAAACTTGTGTTTACTTAGCTTTCATACTCCTATCCTAAAATACCACTTAGTTTCTTACAGATAGAGTTTACTATTATAGAGTTAAATTGTAAAGTTAAATTTGAAATCATAGAGTTCAATATTATATAAATTTTAAAAGTTCAAGTTATATTTTAAATTTTGAAATCATAGAGTTAAGTTTAAATCATAATTTTGAATTTTGAATATTGTGGCACCATGGAGCAGACACACAAACCTCCACCACCACACACTGGTGGGTGGGGGAGGGGGTGTATAATACCCCCTCCACCAGGGTGTGGTGGTGGTGGGTTTGTTTGTCTGCCCCATGGTGCCACAATAACTACTCACGTCAGTTGCTGTTTTACAGGATTTAGGTTTATACAATTTTTATAACCTCAATTTTGGATGAGTCGACGTTTCAATGGGCTTCGTCAGTGGTGACATCTTCTGACAGCCCTGTGATCCTGGCTTCTGCCTGTCGTCGTAGCGGATCATGAGTATTCAAAACAAACGATTCCGCTCTGACGACGCCGATGATGTACTCCCACCACAGCCGCCTCTCTCACAAGCCGACGTTGATGCCTCAACTGCTAGCCTTTCTACTCACCGCGAAACTCTACTCTACGACCTGGGGACCGAAAAAACTAAGGAAAAGAGAGATAAGTTACACCTTGCGATTCACGCCTTTTATGATCCTTTTATTAGTATTGCGACTGCTTACTCTTCACTTCTTGCGTCTGATAGCACTGTCAAAAGCCTCAAAAATAACTTCGCAGGGTTATTGACTACGTTGAATAGTTTCAAACGTCGCTTGCGAGTATCTCTTCCTCTGTTTTGAGCGTTGCAGCAGTCCAAGAACGTACTTATACGAGCATTACTAAGCGTGGTAGTTCTAGTGATGGCATTATGGTCGACAACAAGATTGTTTTGGATAACAAGAAGACTCTACCCATTCGATCGGACTCTCAGGTTGTTATCGGCCCGTCGAAAACTGCTTCAACCAACTTCGAGTCCTCTGCTGCTACCAAAACAAAATTTTTCGAATTAGTTAAACCTGCTGTATTAAGAGTGCTCCACCCCTGCGGCGGAAATAGGCAATAGCCAATCAGGGACTGCGAATTTTTCTGCACACATTACGCTTCGAATTTTTATTGAATCGGTGTAAAAATTATCGCATAATGTTCCTTGAACATTAATACACGCGGGAAGACTCTTACATATTAGCACAAATTTTTGTAAACGCAATAAAAAAAAATAAATAAAATTTGAGAAGTAGCGTCGTCTGCTCGGCGCGTAAGTGACTTGAAGATGCGTCTACTGCGGCTGCGCCGAGCGGGAGTACGTTTGTTCCCTCATCGCGCGGTTGATTCAAATTCAGTTTTTTCCGTTAACGCAATATATAAATGTACAGTATTTTTAAAATAGGTATAATATTTTAATAGGCATAATAATTTATTACATTTACTAGGATCTTATTTTTTATTTAATTTTTATATAATAATATTCAATTTTTGTATTTGAAGTAAAATGTGATATAATAATATCACATTCATCGAAAATAATAATATCACGTTCATCGAAAATGTGATATAATAATATCACATTTTCGTGTTTGGAGTATTAAAAATTTCTGATATATTTGAAGGCCTACACTCTCAAATCTACTATTTCAGATTCGATTCCTCTACATACTTAAAAAACGTTCTTATCACGGAGAAAATACTTAAATGTGAACTAAATAAAAAAGTACCGTGTCAACGGTAAAAAAATTGTGTTGCGTCAGCGTGGTAAAATTCAGTCGCTTCAAAATGCTTTTTATATCAAAATTTCGATAATTTTGATTATAGTCAGTCATTTCCAGGAAATTGTATATCGTTAAAAATTTACCATGTTCCATATCCCACTTAATTGAAAGTCTAAATTAAATTATAATATTTTCTCCGCATTGACATTTTCTTTTATAAATGCAAATAATGATATTACACTATTGTGTGATCAGATCCTTGTCATTAAAATCAATTAAAATTTGAAAGTATCAATAAACGTTCTGAAAGGATATACAATACAGTATATTGTATCTCTATATAAAATAAAATTTTAACAATATAAAAATGACAAATATGAAATATTTGTCGCGAATCTTAGTAGCACCTCTACCCTACCTTCAAATCAAGGAAAAAAGCAACGTCGTCCGCTCTTAATTCCTTATTAAATATTTCATATTTGTCATTTTTATATTGTTAAAATTTTATTTTATATAGAGATACAATATACTGTATTGTATATCCTTTCAGAACGTTTATTGATACTTTCAAATTTTAATTGATTTTAATGACAAGGATCTGATCACACAATAGTGTAATATCATTATTTGCATTTGTAAATGAAAATGTCATGCGGAGAAAATATTATAATTTAATTTAGACTTTCATTTAAGTGGGATATGGAACATGGTAAATTTTTAACGATATACAATTTCCTGGAAATGCCTAACTATAATCAAAATTATCGAAAATTTCATATAAAAAGCATTTTGAAGCGACTGAATTTTACCACGCTGACGCGACACAATTTTTTTACCGTTGACACGGTACTTTTTTATTTAGATCACATTTAAGTATTTTCGCCGTGACAAGAACGTTTTTTAAGTATGTAGTGGAATCGAATTTGAAATAGTAGATTTGAGAGTGAGGCCTTCAAATATATCAGAAATTTTTAATACTCCAAACACGAAAATGTGATATTATTATATCACATTTTCGATGAACGTGATATTATTATTTTCGATGAATGTGATATTATTATATCACATTTTACTTCAAATACAAAAATTGAATATTATTATATAAAAATTAAATAAAAAATAAAATCCTAGTAAATGTAATAAATTATTATGCCTATTAAAATATTATACCTATTTTAAAAATACTGTACATTTGTATATTGCGATAACGGAAGAAACTGAATTTGAATCAACCGCGCGACGAGGGAACAAACCACGTCCCGCTCGGCGCAGCCGCAGTAGACGCATCTTCAAGTCGCTTACGCGCCGAGCAGACGACGCTACCTCTCAAATTTTATTTATTTTTTTTATTGCGTTTACAAAAATTTTTGCTAACATGTAAGAGTCTTCCCGCGTGTATTAATGTTCAAGGAACATTATGCGATAATTTTTACACCGATTCAATAAAAATTCGAAGCGTAATGTGTGCAGAAAAATTCGCGGTCCCTGATTGGCTATTGCCTATTGCAGCCGCAGGGGTGGAGCACTCTTAAGTCTCCGTATTAAGCGTGTCTTTTACGCGGGTAATAAATCTATTGTTATCGAAGGTGATTCTTGTAACCTCGAGATTTTAAAAAATTGTCCATCATTGTATACCAGCTAGCCTTGAGGTCATAGATAAAGTTAAATATCGTCCACGTCTGATTGTTCACGATATTCCCACTGCTCTTAATGGTGATGATATTCGTGCAGCTTTACACAAGCAAAATTTTCCGGATAACAGCGTGGATGATTTTAAGATTATCTACCTCTTTCCTGTGCGTGAAGGGAAAAAATCGCATTCATGTATTATGAGACCACACCCGAATGTAGAAAAACTCTCTGCTCTGCGAATAGAGTGTACATTGACTCACGGGCCTGTCGTTGTGCTGACCATGTTTCAATCGTGCAGTGCTTTAACTGCTCTAAATTCGACCATATAGCTAAAGATTGTAAAAGCGAAACCCCCCATTGCGGGTTTTGTTCCGATAAGCATGCCGCCAAGGACTGTAAAACAAAAAAATTACTGTGTTGTATTAATTGTAAAAGCTCTAACGTCGGGGACACAAAGCACGCCGCATTTGATCGTTTAAAATGCCCACTATTCCGTGCTCGAATAACTCAGAAATCTGCCTCGATTGATTATGGCCAGTAATACTTCATCACTTGTCAATGTCTCCAACAACATTGTCCCTCCCGTTTATATCAATATTGGCCACTCTAATGCGTAATCCGTGTCTGCACATTTTCATGACCTTCAGTCTTTCATTTTTGGTAATAACTTGCAGGTCCTTGCCATTTCTGAAACTTTCCTTAAGCCTACTATCAGCTCGAAGCTTGTTGAGATTCCTAGCTTTAGACTCCACCGTGTTGACCATTTTAGTATCGATCAAGGAGGTGTTGCCATGTATGTACAAAAGTCTATACCTGTTCGTGAAATCTGCCGCTCAACCCCTAAAGTCTTATGTGGCACTATTTATAGCCCTCCCAAGGCAGGTTATTGGTCGGATATCGATGATGCTCTCATGAATTGCGTCAAATCGTATGATTTTACTGTTCTGATGGGCGACTTTAATATCAATTGGAATATTCCCTCTTCGCCGCTGAGGACTTTGCTCGACTTTCTTACGTGCTACAATCTCATGAGAGTACCCTTTAATGCCAAGCATTATCTCGACAATTCGGAATCAACCATCCATTACATTTGTGTCTCCGACTTGTCCATGGTTTCCACGTATACGCAAGAGCAGTACTATTCCATCTCCAGACACGATTTATTGTCTGCCACGCTTGCCTTTCCGGTTCCAGTTTTCAAACCTCTTCCCATCACTCGTCGTAGCTTTAAATTTTTTTGCTTGGATCGGCTTTTAAACGATCTCTCGAACTCTGACTGGCATTTCTTTAACTTTCAGTGCGATATTGATAGTAAGGTTGCTACTTTTACTGAAACTCTGCTATCAATTTATGATCGCCATGCGCCTTTTCGTTCGTTCCTACCTATCAAGCGCTGTTCTCCGTGGATTACATCTTCCCTCAGAGCTCTTATTAACGAACGTAATAAATCATGGAAACTCTGGAAAAGGTCTGGCGGGTCACGTGCCCGTTTCCGCTTTAATACTCAGCGCAACCATATTCAGACTGAGATATGCAACGCTAAGTTTAACTTCTTTAAGTCTAGACTATCTAACTCTTCCAGTTCATCTGAGTTGTGGAACACTCTTGATGACCTTGGGTTGTCGAAGCGTTCTTCTGATGCCCCGATACCATTCGATGCTAACACTCTAAATGATCATTTTGTTAATTCTGATATTTATTTTGATTATACGCCACGACACACTGTAAGTATAATACCCGATGAGCGATTCTTTTTTAGTCACATCGATGCTTCTGATGTAGTTGATAGTATTAACTCAGTCAAATCCAATGCTGTTGGTCCAGATGGCATTCAGTTTCGATTTATCGAGGACTGCCTACCCACCATATTGACTTTGCTCATGCATGTTTTCGACCTTTCCCTGCAATCTGGTGTATTTCCATCATCCTGGAAGCGCGCTGTCGTCCGCCCTTTACCTAAATCCAAATATGTTACTGCTCTCTCTGACTTCCGGCCTATCAATATTCTATGCTCCTTGTCCAAGATTCTTGAATCTTTGGCCGCCAAACAAATCGTTAAGTACCTGCTTGATAGGGGTATTACTGACACCTTTCAGTCTGATTTTCGAAAAGAATATAGTACGCATTCAGCACTAGTGCAGATGGTTGACGATTTTCGGCAGGGAATCGATAACAAACTCATCACTCTCGTTGTCACTATCGATTTTTCAAAAGCATTTGATGTTATGTGCATCGATGCACTCATTGATAAGCTCCGCTCACTTGGATTTTCTGACTCTGCCTGTGCCTGGATTCGATTGTTTCTGTTTGACAGATCACAATCGACTACCCTCCCTGATGGCTCTACATCTAACTCGCGCAGCAGAAGTGCCGGTGTTCCGCAGGGCAGCGTGCTTGGGCCACTTTTAGTTTTATTATTCATTAATGATCTACCTTCGGTTTTGAAATATTGTAAATATCACCTTTATGCAGATGACTTTGTCATATATTTCAGTGGTCCCATCAAGGACATCTGTAGTAGGATTGACAAAGTAAACCATGACTTGAAAAACATTTCTCGCTGGGCGTCAAACAATGGGCTGGCCATTAATATCGGTAAAACACAAGCGATGTGAATTGGTACTAGACGCTTTATAAACAGGATTAAGAGCTTTAGCCTTCCTCCGATTATCTTAAATGGCGATATTGTCATCTACAGCGAAAATGTTAAACTGCTTGGCGTTATTCTTGATAGCACTCTCTCGGGGCGTGATCAATGTACCCTTACTGCTAAGAAAAGCTTCGCTGCACTTGCCAGACTGCGTAATCTTCAAGGGGTTTTGCCCGATGCAACCAAATTTACATTTGTCAAAGCACTAATTTTTCCCTATTACGATTATTGTTCTGGCCTTTTCCTTGGCTTGTCGAAGGAGCTTACAAGAAAGTTAACATGGTGCAAGAACGCTGCACTTAGTTTCGCCACAAGAACCAAGATTTATGACCATATCTCTCCCGATTATGAAAGTAACTATATACTTTCATATTCATCGCGGCGCGATTATCTAGCTCTATGCTTGTTGGTGTCTATGTTGAAAAGTGGTCTTCCGCAATATTTGGCCAAGCAATTTTCTTTCTACGAATCCAATACATCTGGTAGTAGGCGACGCTCTCCGCTTAACCTAGCTGTTCCTTATTTTAGGACAGATTGCCTCCGATTCTCATTCCATATAGGTGCCATCTACCTTTGGAATAAACTCCCTGATGACTTGCGTTGCGATTTCCGGAAACCCTGATTTAAGCGGCGTCTATATGATTATCTGTTCAAATGTAAGCGTTAATTCTTTTCCGCATATTGTTTAGTTATTTTTGTTTCTTTTTTTCTAACTTGTTCAATTATCACTACTTTTAACCTTCGGCGTAAGTTTAGTTTTAATTTTTTTATTCTTTTATTTTGTACATATACAATATAATCCCTGCAGTGATTTTATTGGTTTCTTTTTTTATTGGATAATAATTAAAACTCTTGTATCGATAAAAATTCATTATTATACTTTCATAAATAGTATTTTTAATATATTTTCAATACAGTATTTTTTGAAATTTTTTGTTTAATAAGTGCCGTAAAATATTGTAGTAAATTGAATGACTTATTTATTCATTAAATTGTACTATATAATGTAAAAATACAGGGGTTCGATGTTTCGACGATTCACTAAAAAATTGAAGTAGACTTACGATTCTCAGTAGCTCGATTGTACCACTTTATACATTGTACAAAATATTGAAATTCTAAATTAGAAATATTATATGGCTGATGCTATTTGTACGACAGATTTCCTAACCTCAAAATATATCAATAGACGAAAAGAGTACACTAGAAAATTTTGAAAATTAGACAAACTTTGATAGATGACTAAAGAAATAATATCCCTTATTGTGTGGTAACTATTTTCTTACCTGCTCTATCAAAATTTCCGCACTCAAACGATACGCGTTTCTGTCGCATCTGTATATATAGATATACCACGAATACAATCTGTCGTACAAATAGCCGCGCCGATATTATATTACCGAATGCAACATATCAGCTGCTTGGTCTGCTCTGACCAATCACGTGCTGTTAGAGAAAGAGCATGTAGCCCAAGTATCTATCTCTTTCTCTCTAATCCGCGTCTATACTCTGACAAGTGGAAAGCTGCCACCATACAGTAGTATATGCTCTAAGCGTGCACTGGTGTACTATGTAGAGAAAGCGAACAAGTGAGGGTATGGGCATAGCGGCGACTGAGAAACAGAACGCACGGACTATAATAAGCCGACAACATACCTGTTTGCCTTTTAAAAGTCACTAATTGTAAGTATTAGACCATATAATAATAAATATTTCGAATATTTTATCCAAGATTTCCTTAACACTAGATGTGAAAAATAGCTGATCAACAAGAGACGCTGCTTACTCCTCAGCAAAACCAACTCTTTTGCGAAAGATAAATTTTCTATTTTTATAAAGTAAAAATCATGGGGTTTACGCTTTTGCAAAAAGCACGAAAAATAGTGAGAAAGGGTAAAAACGTAAATCTGCATATCTACGGTATTTCATGTGTTTTAAGCTCCACTTGAAACTCACGTAACTTTTGAAGAAATTAACATTTTCGAATAGGGAAAAAAGATACAGAAATCTCGGGTTCTCTACTTGAATTTACTTTTTATCATACAGTGGCGTAAAGTTTTGTGTTTATTCGTGACTTCTGTGAATAAAACACCACGTTCCTTTACAATTTTCTCCCCATTAGCGCAACCTGCGTGTTTGCCTTATACGTGGGGTCCCATGGCCCACTTTATTCCCTTGGTACTTAATATACTATTTTTCCAAAATTTATATCAAGTCCTTTTTGAGTAACTTTTAAAGTATAGCTGAATAAATTATTTTTTAAAAATCGAATTATTGATGGTAAATAACGATACCAATCAATTGAGCGTGTAGATATTTCTTTCAATGCTCAGAAAGGCTTACGGAGGTTCATAAGAAATACGAAGATGCAGAGATCTTACAAGGAAGGTATCGAACCCGAACTCACCGATTTAAAAAATTTCGATATATGTTGTAGATCATGAAAAAATATGAGACACGTGTTTTTTCTTATCTGCGGAAAAACATATTTAGGGGGTGAAAACCACCCCTAAAGATAACCCCCAAAAACGGTTTTTTAAATATATCTCGGCTTCTACTGCGTGTTTCAGAGTAAAACAAAATAGAAATTACTTCTTATAAAAAAACAAAGATAACTGAAGCAATTTTGACCCTAAGGGTTGCAACCCTTATTTTTTATTTTCAATATACATGATCAAAAAATTAGCTTTTTTGAAAATATTTTGAAAATATTTTATTTGAAAATTTGCTGGACTTTTATGTGACTCTAAAAACTAACGAACGTATTAGTTAAAACGTTAAGAAACGGTACGCCAAATCAACTCGTACAACCGCATGAAATGACGAGTATTTAACGAAAATGTAAACAAAACATCAAATTTGATGGCTGCGCGCAAAAGTGGGTGGCAAGAGCGGGGCCAGAGAGAGGTGCGAGGGGACGCCCCTCTCCACGCCTCGCACCAAGACTGTTATGAACCTCCTTCAAAAATATTCATTTTTTTCGAGATGCAAAAGGTAACATTTTGTATGGAATAGTTCATTACTAAAAATGCCTTTTCCGCTAGAACAAAAAAGGCTATAGGATTCCTTTGGCCATTTTAAATCAAAAACATTTTTACGAGTTTTACGCTAAAATGCATTGCAAAGGTACGACAAATTCTAAAATAGGAAAAAAAACGAATTTTCGAAATTTCGAAGGTCTACAGATGTACCGTTGTTTAAATTGTTCGTTGAACCATGTACTTTAAGCTTATAATTGCGTATAATGGTTTTCAAAGTAATTTTTTTATTGTTCAATAGTGTGTGAGCAAGTCGGCAGGGACGGTGGTGGCACATTTCATTAACGGTGCCCCTTTCAGATTTTGTATCCAAGAAATTCAGACTCAGCAGGTCAAAATATGTAAGAAAAACTTGCATGGAATTAAGAATCTAAATCGACCACAAATCATATAGGTCTAGTTATTAGACTATAAAGAAGATTAGACAGGTGTATGTGCAAAATAATCACTCGAGCACTTCAATCAAGTAGAAAAAATATAGTTTATTGCAGAGTACTCCGTGAAAGCATTAGCAAATTGAAGAGCTCAGGGCAACAAACGGTCAGCTCACATTTCGAGTTGGCCCCTAGATAAACAGTATGAACAGCAAATTCAGGGGCCATGTGGAAATGTGAGCTGACCTTTTGTTGCCCTGAGCTTTTCGATTCTGGTGCGCTACGCTCGCGATCGCTGCGCGCGCACACAAACACCAACATTGTTCTCTAGTTAATTCGACTTGAGTGAAATTTGAGATTAAAAATGTGAGATGTATAATAATATAATAAAAGAGATATTATATATCGGGATATTTATACAAAAAAAAGTTTCTTGCCGGGCTCGAGCTCGAGTCCAAATGATTATAAAAATAGCTGCGTTTCCCCCCTTCTGGATTGAGTTACGATTTAGAATTTGGGTTTTCCAGTTTTCAGCTTTCAACTTCGTTCCTTTGCAAGTAACTTAAAAATTTCGGCTGAACGGTGGCCACCCGGCCGCTCGGCAATTGTCGGGTTGGTCGAGGAAGTACCTAAATAGTTCCGAAAAGCACGTAGTGCGCCGCGGCTGGACCGCTAGGGCATACACGCACGTTTAGTACACATGCACCGAGCGCAACCGTCTTCTCAGCCGCTTCCCCCGTTCGGGCGAGGATCAAGGTATCCTTTTTCACGTCCCCTCGGTAACTTCGTGGTTTCTTATGTTTTTTGGTATGCTGAATCCATTTTTCGAAGTTACCAGGCCGAGAAGTGGTTAAGTTAATTATTTATTAACATTTTTATAAACAATATAAAAATGTTGTATTTTTTATTATTAAAAAATATGGATCTATTCTTCGTCATCTTCTGAGCAAAAATTGCCCTTATTAACTTTTCTTTCCGATCCATAGTTTTCGACAAAAAATTTCACAATTTTTAAAAAAATCCCAATTATCCGAAATTTGTAAATTTTTTTCTTGAAAACTATGGGTCGGAGTGAAAAGTTGATAAGGACCATTTTTGCTCAGAAGATGATAGAGAATATCTCGGTATTTTTTTAAAATCGAAAATATAACATTTTTTATATTGTTTATAAACCTGACCACTTTCGGCCTGATAACTTTAAAAAATGGATTTAGCATACCAACAAATATAAGAAACCATCAATGTACCGAGGGGACATGAAAAAGTATACCTTGACCCCCCTAGCGCCCGTACTACTAGCCGTGAGAGGCAGTAGCACATCGTACCCACAAAGGTGCCTCACTTTTTCGTGGGCGCTGGCAATCTCTTTATTTAGATATGGTCAGACTTACCGCCTACTATCTGCATCGCTCTTCTCTCCCAGGCCTGGCTATCTTGCCCTCACGCAAGATCACGGGCTTTCTTAAACCGCAATGTATAGCAGTGCTGAAGCTTGTATGACGAAAGGCCGGCCCTTGCCATTTTATTAAATTGAAATTGTTTCAAATAGATAATATAATAAAATATAAAAATAACCATTCACTTCTCTCCTCAATTCAGGTTCGTGCATCTTCTGTACACACTTGCTGTAAAAATTATTAACTCTATATAATGTATAAAGTTTATTTTTATCAACGTAATACGTGAAAAATTATTTGTAAAAATAAGGCGGATGAATTAAAAAGATCTATAGAAAAAATCATTTGAAATTCAGATAATTTCGTACTGATGCAGTTCTACAGGCATTATTATAAGGCATTATTATATTATATATCATAATTGTAAGCATAATTATATTAATATATTCATAATATTTATTTGTCAAACAATATAAAAAACCCGCAGCCAATTCATTGGCACTTAGCTTCCTCAATCATTATTTAGTCATGCCTTCGAAAAATGTTATATACTAAAATTTATAATTATTATGCTTACCTGTACTTACATAGTTCATAATAAAATATGAGAAATGATTAAATTAATAGTCATAATTGAATATATTAAAAATTAATAAAATAATCAATTATAATTGTATATTTATCGTATAAGTCATTTAGGTAAAAGAATCGTGTATATAAGATTAAATTTTATACGGTTTTTTTCAAAATCGTGATGTTGAAAAATATCCTACTGCCACATAAGTGCATATGGAAGTGCAGCCAAAAGTATTGTTAAACGTATTTCTCGGCCTCGAATGGCCAGCGTATCTAGCTATTTCATATATTGATGAAGCGCGCGACCAAAACAGCGTTACATACTGCGTGTAAGGGCTCGGCATACACTATCTGGCAAGTGTGTCACCTACGGAATTTATACACGAGTCGTTGCCGATGATTTTGAAAACATTTCCTTCGTGGGGTTAGAAGCCTTTCGAACAGCTGACTGTGCAAACATGGAAAAAGGATCTAAGATTATAAAAAAGTACAGTAAAATTTATCAGTTTAGTTAGTAAGAACTACCCAGTCCCATAATAAAAATGACTGCACTGTCCCATAAATTTGAATATACTCTTTAAAGTTGAATTAGTGAAAATTGGTCAACCCATTAAATTAGTGGACAGACAAAAAGGGTCAGCTCCTCATTTTTAAACATAGTCTTTTTATTTCGTATGCTTATGCACGTACGAGTAAGCGTGAGCAAATGCATGTAAAACTGCCTTACAATCACTTTCTTTTTTGATTTTTTTTTAAATAAACCAAAATTTCGTTAGACGCCCAGTGAATTTTTTTGAGAAATTGTGTGTATTAAAAAAAGCCATACTTACATTAGAGGTATATACTGTTGTTTACGTGTGCCACCAAAAAATGGTAATTTTTTAGGCGAGGGGCGCATCGACACGTGTGTTTTAGTAGATCATACTTTACTTTCCATAAGAGGCACACTTATAACAAAAGTCGCCATTTGTTCGTCTCTCCAAGACGAGTAATTTACGCTCCAGAAAGTTAAAAAAACACAATAGTTATTTTTTTTAATCGAAAAATAAAGTTTATTTCTGATTTTTACCAAAATACAGTGTCGCAGAGATAATGCTATGCACTTTTTTTTTAAACGTAGGCATATTCAATCCGACAACATATTTTTGAATACTAAACAAAGGATGATAGCTTAGGAAAGTTAGTAAAGCATTTATAAAATAGATATTCTTTTTATTGATGTAAAAAGGATGAAAATTTCCTACGGTTCGCATGCAAAACCTCTAAATTTAGGCCTTTTCAGATTTCCAACAGAGCTTATTCTTGTTTAAAAGTGAGTACTATGTACTGGAGCATGTTACTGGAAGTGGAGTTTATAAATATTTGCTTGACTTTCATAGCTAAATATCTTAGAACCATAAGATATGTTACAGTACGGTAAAAGTTAAAAGTTCTAGAGAATTGCTCATATATTTTAAACACAAAGCTTCTTCTGGAGGAAGAAAACTCTACATTTTCCAAAGAAAAAAAGTCTTTGGATTTTAACAAAAACGTGTTTTTTAACGGGTTATACCTTTGAAACTAAGCGCTCAACTGATACGAAAAAAAAATGACGATAATTCACAATATTAATATCTATAATCTGTGTAAATTCAATTGTAGACACTGGTTTTCGGGTATTAAAAACGGAAAAAATGAGTTTTGTATGACGCCCGATAACTAGAGTAAAATTGGCTTAATCGACTTGAAATTTTCCTAAAAGATAGATTTTAACTATATTTCAGCTCAATTCGTTGTGCTAAAGGATTGGTCTATAAATTGTCGAAATATTGTAGGTTAAAATTTTTTTTTTAATTGGAATTTCTCGAAAATGGATCGATGTATCATCTTGAAATTTATAGATAGTTTTTATTGTAGTGTTGACAAAATCTGCCTAAAATTTACATTGATCGTAGAATTACTTTTTCAGATATTGGATATTCAAAATTTTAATACTTATAAAATCAATTTTGAGTACAATAACTATAATTATAGTAAAATTGGTTTGAAATGTGGAGTTTGTGTATTTATTCATGACGCTTTTTGGCTAAAAAACATTGAATAATCATTTTAAAGATAATTGAGGTTATCTTATCTTCTCCACAAGACTTACATACAGTCTAACATAGGTTATATAGGAGCAGTTGACGTAGGCTCAGGGTCGGCGGAGAGCATGAGAAGATAAAAGGATTAGGTTAGGTAATAAAAAAAACAGATTCCAAACGAGATTAAATTAAAATATAAATAAACTTATAACGGTAGAGCGGGATAAAAGAAAAAAATAGAATTTCATATAAAAAAGAAATTACGGCGACACAAAAAGGACGAGGTACGCGGTCGCGTTAGTTTCACGGTTCGTCTCGTGCGAGGTCCTCGTGGTGGGAGTGTCCCTTGCCCTTTCCCCGTTGACTACGAAACGTATTTCGGAGTCGTCCCTGTATGCCCTGGTGCGGACGAAGTCCGCGCTAAGTGAGGGAGCGGGGAACTCTTTATGCCAAGAACAATGAAATCGCTGGCGGCGGGAGTCAGGCGAGGTCCTCTCCGAGGGAGAGACCTGGCAGGGGCTCTGGGCTAGGAGGTCCGTCTCCGGCGTCGCGCGGTGAGCGAGTGCGCTCCGAAAAACCAGAGTCTGGCAAATTACCTCGGTGAGGGGCGAGCAGCGGCGCTCGCTGATTGGTTCCCGCAGGGCGGCGTAAAAAGGTGTGCAGATCGGCTGCTCTTGGGTTTGCGAGCCCGCGGGCGCGGTGCCTCGACCGAGTCGTGACGCGAGCTTCTCCAAAGTGATCGGAATACTTTATTCTCATGGAAGAATACTTTCTAGTCGTAATGTATTGGAATAAAATCTTCTCTATCAGGTAGAGAAAAATTTCGATGTATTGTTAGCTGTTTTTACTAAGAGACAGAGCAGCCGAATGTTCTTGGTTTTGGATGTATCTGCTCCAAAGCGTAGTGCGCTGTCGTTCTAAAAGCTGGCGTAGCTGATGTTTCCTACACATGGAAGAGATTCTTCCCCAAGCGTTGTAGACCGCACGCATCAAGACTGCGAGAGCGCTGGACTGTCTCCAACGCTTGGGCGGGAATCTCCCGCATACATAGGAAACATTAGCTGCGCCCACTATTAGAACGGCAATATACTAAGCTTTGTAGAGAAATGCTTCTAAAATGCTAGGATATAACGTATAAAAAAAAAAAGACTTATCATCTCTGAAACATTGAAATTGTTCACAACTGAATAATTGGAAATAGTACGTTCTCAATTTTTAAAAACTATTACCCTTTTGGATAGTATATTGTTGTTCTTACTCATTTGATTGTTGATAGATTCCAAAGTAGGAATATTTCCAACTCATTTTTCTTTCCATGTACGCTTTAAAATGTTTTAATAATTTGATCATTTGTATGCCATCATATTAAACTGTTTAATAATATCGGACTACTAAGCAGTATACCCTATCGTAAATAACTACATAAGATTGTTATAAAATAATCATTATTGCTCATCTGTTATAGCAACTTTAATTTTTACAATTTAATAATTGCAATAATAAAAATAATAATTAAATAATAAATAAATAAAGGATGACTCGATGTAAGAAAACGTCACAGCGTGACTCGGCGAAGACGTATATCCAATACCTTTAGTTATCGATGGTCTTATATTGCTACATGCAATCCGATTGGCTTTTTACATAGTGCTTACTATGCACATGTAACATTTTTATAAACTTAATGTTTTAAAATATAAAAACAATGTCACAATCCTCTCTTCAGCTCCGGTCAGCGTGTATTCTCCGTTCAGAAGACACAGCGGAGCTAACACCACTTGCACTAGCAAGCATAAGCCATGGAGGGAAAGAGGGCTATCATATTCAGTCTTAACGTATGCGACTTATAGAAACAGTTAAAAATACCACAGCTGCCGCCGCACGCATCATCGCTGATTCGGCAAGACGCTAACGCCGCGAGTCCTGATTTGATACCGCATCTTTTTGAGGGTGGAGCATTATCATTAAAACCAGCCGCGCTCCAGTGTACAAACCAGATCAGTCCGAGATCTCGGTCGACCAATAACTTTTTAATAAAAAGTAAGTGTAGACCTAAAACAATTTTTTGAAAAACCTTGTCTCTCCCTTCCTTTCCTTGTTGCAGCGGCCTAAGTAGCGCCGATCAATTCTGGTCTAAGCCCTACCGGTCCAGCAACTCATCACAACCCTGGAGTCGAGCGACCTAAGTAGCGCCGATCAATTCTGGTCTAAGCACTACCGGCCCAGCTACTCATCCTAACCCGAATGGCGCAAACCGTTCTCACGCTTTAATCCTGGCCTAAGTGTTACCGATCATACGTGGTCTAAGTAGCACCGGTCATAACTTAAGCAAACGCGAACGTCTATGCATTATCCTGTCCACAAACACTCTACGATACCGTAAATTTTTTTTATTATTGGGGTAATTTTTCCTCCCTTTACCTTCTCCTTTTGCATTGGCTTAAGTAGTACCGATCAATTCTGGTCTAAGTACTACCAGTCTAGCAATTCACGTGGGCGGTCTTTACGGCCTAAGCGTAACCGTTCATACGTGGTCTAAGTTACTGCCGGTCGTTGGACACAGCGAGCACCTACCTTAATGTGGCCTAAGCTCTACCGATCATAAGTGGTCTAAGTAGCGCCGGTCCGACATAGGTAATAGTGATTGTCTGCATGCCACCCTCCCAGTAAAGTGTTATTAATAGGGCTTAAGGGGGCTAGACACCTTTTTTCTCTGAAATAAGAAGTCACATTTTAATACATAAATGTAAACTAATTATTTCATACTTTTTACATATAAAAGTGGGTATATTTACCTTACCTTAAAACTTTCTCCGATGGGCCTTTTATATGGTCCAGAACCATAGTCATCGATGAAACAAGTTTTTTCACTAACCGTAAGCTTTGAAATTTTCCTGTGGATGGATTGACTCCAGATTTGAACTAAATTACTCCTGAATAGTATAATTCTCATATGAGTGTAGGGATTTAGGATTAAATGTCGGAAAAAATTTTTAAATCAGAAAAATTATGAAAAAATATAAAAAATTTAAAAAATTTAAAAAAAAACTCTTGAAAAACAGCACAATTTTTTTTTTCTCATTACATCAAAAATCCCTACACTCATATGAGAATTATACTATTCAGGAGTAATTTAGTTTGGGCTATTTTTTCTATGGACCCAATTTCCTATTAAAGAGGTAAAACGCACCCCTAAAAATCACGCCTAAAATAGGTTTTATCTGAATATCCCAAGTTCAGATTCAAATTTAAAATGAAACAAAATGAAAAATATTTCTCTTTGAAATGCCAAATTAGCTACCTTTATATTTTATTTCGGAAAAAATTTTTTTTTTAATTTTTTTTGTATACAATATTTGCAATAAAACTAAATAATTATTATTAAAATTCAAAATCAAAGTTGACTTGTTTTAGGATTTTTTCTAATAACAACATTATTGGGGTTTAGGAGCCCCTTGGGCACGTATACTTACAATTAGTACCTTTGAAATAAATATTTTGAGGTGTATGGTGCGTATAATCAGAATAAATAATCATGGATATTTTATTTATTGCAGATTGATTTGTCTATAGGCTCAATTTTCTAATTAATGAATAAAAATCACTGACAAAGAATTTCACAATTTCGTTATTTTAATGTTCAAAATATAATAGCATAAGATAAATAGAGGAATAAATAATTACATGACTATATTTTTATTATTTCTGCATAAATATTTGTATGCAGAAAAGCTTTTAAAAGCTGAGCCAGGATTAAAATTATTTTCATGGTATATTTTGCAATTAGTTTTTTTTTTATATATCACTGCTTGATAATTATAGTTTACTTATAATTTTAGAATATTTATGTTTGCGTATTTAGGCATATCACATTATATTTCATTTGTACTTTTTCATAAATACTTATTTTTAAGTCAATATTTTCCTGATTTCTATTTATATATATGAATAAGCGATCTTTGTATGCCCATCTTGATAACATGCATAAGCAAAGATGACGCAAGTGAGCTTGGAGTCCACGGCTGCCTAAAAACGGATTAGTTAGCCAGTATATTTTTATCGGTTCTGTTGCGAGGTACAAATTTTCGAGAGTCCGCTATTTGTTTTTTTCCTACAATAGAATTTATTATTTCATAAAAATCAAAGAATAGAAAAAATGAATATAAATCCTATCAACGTCATAAATTTATTATTGGCAGGATTCTCAGGACTTCAGATACCAGAAAGTCCTGTTAATCTTGTTGAAATGGATTTACCTGAAAAATTCAAAAATATTTTATACGACAGTATGAATAATTTTAATGCGATTGAAACAATGGAAGAAGAAACATTAGATTTTCAAGAGCAATTTAAAAATTATGAAGTACAAGCCATTGAAGATGACGCAATTTTCAATGAAAAATAAGATTATGATGTATGTTCATACGATGATGAAGAGTTAAGCTTCGATTATAAAAAAAGACCAGTCGAATATTGGAGAACAGGTAAAACTAAAAAAAATCGCAATATAGAAAGTGTTAAACATCGATTTAAATTAGTTAATTCAGAACGGCAGCTACGTCGATGGGCTAGTCAAATCAACAAAGGTGGAACTTACAAAGAAAAATTATATCAAATTTCTGAATTTGTTTTAAAAAATCTCAAAGAATCTCTCGAAGCTGGCCATATTATTCACGATATTGATATACGTAGGTGGGCCTTGGAAGCTAAAAATAATTTAGAATTTAATGATGTTAGATTCAAAGCAAGTGATTTCTGGCTGCGAAAATTTAAGAAAGCTCACAGAATTGTCAGTAGAAAAATCAACAAATTTATAACAAAAAAAACTCTTGAGGACAAAGAAACTGTAAATCAAGAAGCCAGTAAATTTGTAGCCGACATCAAACTACTGATTTCAGAAGTTGGAACTGAAAATACCTACAATGCTGATCAAAGTGGATTTCAATTAGAATTACATACTGGTCGTACATTAGCAGAAGAAGGAACAAAGACTGTTGAATGTGTCGTGCAATCTGTTTCATCAACAACACATAGTTATACAATATTACCTACAATTAATGCTGCTGGAAAATTGCTCTCTCCATTATTTATATTCTTAAAAGAGACTAAAGATGAATTCGGACCAATAATACAATAAAATTTATTTCAGCCAGATAACGTATATTTGATGGCTTCTAAATCTGGCAAAATGACATCAGGTGAGTGAAATTAAAAAGAGTGTACTTGCATTCGTAAACTTGTAGCTTATATCTATTTTAAAGATTTTACATAAATGATTTTACGTAAACTTTTAATTTCAGTAGACTCATATTCAAAAAGATTTACAATTATTAGTAAATAATTTTTAAAATAAGGTATTTTAACGTAAACTCCGAAAGTTATAAAAAAGTTTTTGTAAATTATTAAGAAATTTCATTATTATTTATTTTTGTTAATTTGATTTCATGTAATAAATCGTTATCAAAATTAGTGATGTAATACAAATAGCAATAGTTTACTGTAATGATCTGCGAAATTTATTTGTTTACAATTTATTTTCAGATCATTTTTGAAAATGGTTAAGGGATGTACTTTTTCCAAATGTTGGACAAAATAGTTTGTTATTGCTAGATTCTTGGAGTGGACATTGCACAGAAGCAGTCGAAAGAGAAAAACCTGATGATAAAAACATTAAACTTTTCAAAATTCCTAAAGGTACAACTGGAAAAATGCAACCGCTGGATGTGTTTGGTTTTCGTATATGGAAAAATTTTGTAAGACACTTTTCCGAAAGTGTAATTTTGTTGGATAAAGATATCAGTTTGCACGAACGAAATAATGTAATTAACCATTAAAAATATTACTTATGTCGACTGCAATTTAATATCAACTGATAAGAATTTTTCCATCGGTCTTACAGTCTTACAAATTAAATTAAAATAATTAATATTTATGGCAGTCAGATTGCCCTTGTTTATAATCACCCCCGCAGAATCTGAAATAAAAACTTAATTAAAATCTGGAAAAAACTTTGTTAGCAAAGGACGATCTGACTGCCCACCACCACCACATTGTCCGACGTTTCGAGCCTGCTCCGGCTCCTCCTCAGGAACTGAAATAAAACCCGCGATACACCTCCTTATATACCATGCACCCATACCCCCTTCTTTTCTCTTACCCCACCACCCTCCACATTCCCCTCTCCAACTTGCCATTCTCACTTAAATTAATAAAGAATGATAAATGTTATCTAATTTACTTGACTCTATCATTAAATTTACATTATTCCGATTTCTTAGAATGTGAATACTTTCAAGGCTTTCCCTCTTATATTTATTCTTAATCCCCTGTTCCAAAATATCCACACTCCCAAAATCGAAAGAATGCAAACTATTTAAACAATGTTCTTTCAAACCCGATGTACAACTTGAGCTGCGTAAACTATATTGATGTTCATATATTCTCTTTTTCAAATATCTACCCGTTTGACCAATATAACAACCATTACAATCCCTACAATTAATTTTATAAACAACTCCCGATTTCAAACATTTATCATCCTTGTCTTTACAATTACTAAATAACCTTTCTAAATTATTATCATTTCTAAAGAAAACTTGAATATTATGTTTACTAAAAACCCTTCTAATCCTTTCCGACAAACCTCTAACATATGGTAAACTAAAATATGCATTCTTTCCATTTCTATTCCTTGTTTGATTATCTACCCGCTGCTTCAATCCACCATTATAAATTTCCCACACTCTCTCATCAATCATTTTATCAATAAATTTTACGGGATAACTATTTTTAATAAATGTTTCTCTAACTAAATTTAAATTCTTTTTCCTAAAATCTTTATGTGACAATTTAATCGCTCTGTCAATGACAGCTTTGATCGCACCTGTCTTGTTTCCGAATTGGTGGTGAGAATCAAAATTTAAAAATCTACCTGACCATGTAGGTTTTCTATACCAATCTAATTTCACTCTTTTATTATTACCTCTAATGACTCTAATATCTAAAAACTCAATTGATAATCTTTCTCAACTTCTTTTGTGAATTTAATTCTATCATGGATAGAATTAAACACATCCACCATTTCATCCACAAAACATTCTGGTACAACTGCAAAAATGTCATCAACATATCTTTTAAAAATAATTGGCTGAAAAACCAACTTAGACAAAGCAATACTTTCCAATTTTTCCATTACTAAATTGGCTATAACAGGTGACAAAGGTGATCCCATTGGACAACCATATCTTTGTTCATATAGACTATTATCAAAAGAAAAAATTGTGTTTTTAAAAACCAAATTAAGTGCCTTTATAAATTCATCTTTTGTTAAACTAGTATGTACTTTAATTTCAGACCATTTATCTTGTATAATATCATTCAGCAACTCTAAAGGTATATTTGTAAACAAAGATACTACATCCAATGAAACCATCCTATGATCATTCGGAATAATAATATCTTTCATTATACCATAAAAACTCCAACTATCTTTAATATATGAATTTGTTTTACCCACTATCTTGAACAATATATTAGACAAAAATCTAGCAAGTCTATACGTCGGAAAATTTATCGATGATATTATTATTCTATATGTCAACTGTTCTTTGTGAATCTTAGGAAGCCCATAACATTTAGCTACAGTGCCATTTTCACATTTTAAATATTTAAACATACTATCTTTAATATAGGCTTTTGTTTTCCAATGCATCAATAATTCTTTCAATTTATCTTGTAGTCTATTGATATGTGGATTCCTAATTTTCACATAAGTGGTATCATCCTCCAACATAAGTTGAATTTTATTAATATAATCCCTTTTATCCGAAACTACAGTTACATTTCCTTTATCTGCTTTTTGGAAGATCATATTCGGATTCTCTCTCAAGAATTTCTTCGTTATTTTTAATTCATGGAATAAATTACTATTCAAATAATTATCAAATCTATGTTCTCTTTTAAAATTATCAACAACTTTAACTAAAGAACGCCTACATTCTTTTTTAAACTCCAGATTAAAACTACTCATACTACTTTCTACCTCAGCGATGATATTCTTGATCGGAAGAGATTTACTTGAATATGATATTCCAAATTTAGCACCCTTTGACATGATATTTACCACTTCTTCTGGTATTACTTTGTCAGTTAAATTTCTAAACCAATCCTTATTAACATTGTTAGTTTGATTGACCTGAGAGTGTTTTCTATGCTTTAAATATTCAAATTTTCTTTTTAATTTACTCCTATGGTTATATTTTACTTTTTCAAAGTGCCTCTTTTGACCACGAAAAAATTCTTGCAAATCATTCTGTTCTATTTTATTATATAAATATCTTTCAAGCTCTAATAAATATTTATTCAAACGATTAATTTCAAAATTCAAATCTCTAATTTCTAAGTTAAGTAATTTATTTTTGAAAAAGAAAATATTTTTCCGTAGATCATAAGAAACTCTTTTATTGTAATCCCGATAAAAACCCTTATCATCAAATTTTTTTCCAATATGTTTAGGAAAAATATTTGATTTTTTACACCTTAGAAGAAAAGTGAGTTGCTCCTTTAAAATTACAATCCTTAAAACCATTTTTACCCATTTTGAGCAATAATCTTTTACCACCTTCCCATAAATCCCATATATATCTCTAAAAAACATTTTCGATTTTGGGAGTGTGGATATTTTGGAACAGGGGATTAAGAATAAATATAAGAGGGAAAGCCTTGAAAGTATTCACATTCTAAGAAATCGGAATAATGTAAATTTAATGATAGAGTCAAGTAAATTAGATAACATTTATCATTCTTTATTAATTTAAGTGAGAATGGCAAGTTGGAGAGGGGAATGTGGAGGGTGGTGGGGTAAGAGAAAAGAAGGGGGTATGGGTGCATGGTATATAAGGAGGTGTATCGCGGGTTTTATTTCAGTCCCTGAGGAGGAGCCGGAGCAGGCTCGAAACGTCGGACAATGTGGTGGTGGTGGGCAGTCAGATCGTCCTTTGCTAACAAAGTTTTTTCCAGATTTTAATTAAGTTTTTATTTCAGATTCTGCGGGGGTGATTATAAACAAGGGCAATCTGACTGCCATAAATATTAATTATTTTAATTTAATTTGTAAGACTGTAAGACCGATGGAAAAATTCTTATCAGTTGATAATGTAATTAAATTACAATCTCTGGTGCACAATTAGTTATCTTCTCCTCGATACGTAAATCTGTTTAAATACTCTTGGTATAAAAGCGGTTATATCGATAATAAACCAAATGAATTTGTAAATCAGATGCCCTTTAGCTTTGGTGGATCCCAAGCTCATTGTCAGGTACCAAGATGTAAAAATACTACTATCATAAAATATTCATGGTGTCAGAAATCACTGTGCTTAAAACATTTTTTTGAAGATTTTCATTATTGTTCAACCTATAATCCTTAAACAAAATTAATTGTGATAAGGAACAAACTATAAGCTCGTTTATATAGTTTATTCGAATATTTTTTGACAATTTGTGAAAATATACCTATATTTTACTTTTAATAAAAAGTAATTACATAATAACAATTAATATTTTATAATAATATCGATTAGCTTCTATTCATTAGATCAGTCAATCATTTAACTCACCCATTCTTTTCCTATTTCCATCCTTTTTATTTACCTGTAAATACAAGCAAAGTACTCGAATGTAAATTGCACAATAAGTATAAGAGTTTATAACTGACTTCATTAATTACGTTATTTCGATAAAAGAAACTGACAGGAATATAAATTAAATATATACTACACACCTCAAACTATTTATTTCAATGGTACTAATTGTAAGTATTCCGCGTCCAAGGGGCTGCTAACCCCCGATAATACTGTTATTAGATAAATCCTGAAACAAGTCAACTTTGCTTTTTAATTTTAACAATAATTATTTAATTTTATTGCAAATATTATATACAAAAATAATTAAAAAAGATAAAGTTTTTCCGAAATAAAATATAAGGGTAGCTACCCCACGCGATCAAACAACCATTGCTAATTTGGAATTTCAAAGAGAAATATTTTCTATTTTATTTCATTTTGAATTTTAATCTGAACTTGGGATATCAAGAAAAAACCTATTTTAGGAGTGAGTTTTAGGGGTGCATTTTACCCCTTTAATAATAGGAAATTGGGCCCATAAAAAAAATTAGCCAAAATAAAAATAAATTATGCATTACATAACATAAAATAAAATATTTATTTTAACGTTTTGAAAGTATTTTGCGCCAAAGGGGTTGTTCACACCCGATAACGCTTGTATTTGCAAAACCCCTGAAACACGTCATCTTTAATTTTTTATTTTAAGCCCAAAAATGATTTTTATAATAATAAATTAATTTTATTGCAAATATTATATACAAAAATAGTTTAAAAAATAAGGTTTTTCTGAAATAAAAAGTAAGAGTTGCCACCCCCGGGGACAAAATTATACTTGCTAGTTTCGTCATTCAAAGAGAAGAATTTTTCAATTTGTTTCATTTCAAAACATTAATTAGAACTAAAGATATTAAGAAAAAACCGTTTTCGGAGGTAATTTTTAAGGGCGATTTTCACCCCTTTAATATCGGATTGAGCCGATAAAAATATGCGCGTCTCTTATTTTTCGGTCCTCTACAACATATCAAAAATTCAGAAAAATCAGAGGCCGACACCTCGATCCATTTCCTTGTCAGTCGTAGGCGGTGTAACTACCGTCGGTACAGTAGGTTTCTCCAAAGCAATGTCTGCATCGAACTCTGCGCGTTGTTCTAGAAAGATGTCCTAAGTGTTCGATATGTAATTGGACGTGAAATAGTCTAATGTAGTATCAGTAGCTGTCTGGAAAGAGAGGATAGTCTTGTGATGTTCCTCTATTTTGTTCCACAGCATATCCAATGCTTCGATCCGATTTTGCCTTCCGTGATAGTCCTCTGCTGCTTGAGATTTACGAATACCCGAGACATAAGATCGCAGTCTCAAACTTGCTCTTGAATTGCTGTCTTGATGACCATTGCACTCGGTTTATTTACTGGTGAGAGAAAATAGAGAAACTGAATGGACGTTAACTTTGAGAATTTGAATAAACTGTTTCCTTTATTGGAGAATGACGCACGTCCAAGGTAAACAGTATAAGTTCGAGGTGCGTATTGAGAGTCTCGTACACTGAAAAAATTTTGGCACGGCGTCTGTTTCCATCACAGCTCGTCAGCGCCCCCTTCGCTGCGTGTGTCAGACCACCCACTTTTGGCACAGCGTTTGTCCCTAACGGGACAGGAGCTGTGCCAGTACGGGGCGCGCGACGCTTTTACGGGACAGGAGCTGTGCCATTACGGGGCAGGAGATGTGCCGAACCGCGGTACAACAGTCGACCCTACTTTTGGCATAGCGTATGTATTCATCGGGTCAGCTGGAGTGCCAAATTTTTTACAGTGTAACAAATGACCAAGGTGACTGGGCGCGGACAACAACACATTATCTGTGTCGAGTTTGAGAGTTCTTATTTCGACCGTTCTATCACGGGCCGTTAGAGATACAATTCATTCAATAACAGCAATCACTTATGAATAACTTTCGATGGATGAATGTTACTTGAGATTATTGCCTCGCGTTGAATCGGTAGTTTGAATTGTCGAAATTGATACCGTAATCACTTTAACACTAGTTGAGGTGATGCGATTAACCCAGTCTGGTTAGCATGCAAGAGCTGTAAGAGTTGCTAAGGTGAAAACAAACTACTTCTAATTCATAAACTGCCTTTATTCAGCATTAACTTTCTTAAAACTAGTACAAATATTCAAGTTTTACGGTGAAAATCAATTTCGCTTTCTAGTGTGTAGTTGTGCTCGCGTTTTCGGTCAGACGTGTACTGACTCGCCCAGGGAGACTGTGGCCCTCGCTTGTTAAGAGCTGGGTTACAGGGTGTGTATGAGTAACGTATAATTGTTGTGTGACTGTGTAAGTGTAGGTCGAAATAATCTATGTCGTTGTAATTTCGGGAACAATATATGTGGGAAAATCTCCAGAACTTTTAACTTTTAGGTCTCTCATATATTTTCCTATATAAATGGGAATAAATAACATATGTAAGTGGTGTACATCACTCTAGCCTTATTTAGAACAAGTTCTGTAAGGGAGACTATAAGATTGTTCTCGATTTTAGCTGTATTGTTAAATACAAATTTGAAAAAATTCACATTTTATAGGAGTCGAATTTTGTCAGAATCGGTAAATTTAAGCACATTTTTTACTGTCACTTTTTTATCGTTCACCAGCGTGTTTTCAAGCTTTGCTAATGATAGTATTTAAAAAGAAGAGAATTTTTATGATATTAAAAAAAATGTGCCACTCTTATAAACACAATGGCAAACTCTTAAACAAGTGTCACTCATTGTTATTCATTATTCTAAATATACATGATTTCTTAGTTCTAACCATTTTAGCATTTACTATAATGCATTTTCTGTAGTTCCTACTTATTACTGTCGAAGAAACAAAAAAATCTAGCCCTATCTGAAAACTGTGCCTTAAAAAATGAGCTTTTTATAAGCAGGGCAGTATACTAGTTAAAATGTAAAATTTTATTTTTTATGTCACTGTTTTGTTATTTCAGAAAAAGCTCAAAACCACAGAGTCATCAGTAGGTATTGGCCCAAATAATGTATTAAAAAAAACCCTAAATTCAACTACGGATTATTTATATAATTTTGTTTATTATAATTTATAATCTGATGGTGATTTAAAATTTTTTTTCAATTCTAGACATACACACACACAAACACACGCACGCACACAACCATACACACGCCACACGCGTGCACATGCACACACCCATACACACACACACACGCACACACCCATACACACGCACACACGCACGCACACACATATATATATATATATATATATATATATATATATATATATATATATATATATATATATATATATATATATATGCGACGTTTCACGTTACTTTTACTCCCCTCTGTCCAGAAATTGAGAGGACGTACGAAAACGTACGATCACTAAAAATTTTCGAATGCGAAGTGACAGAAGCCATGATTTCAAGATGACCGACCAATATGGCGGTCATAACGATAGGAAGTGCATTAGGCATGTGTGTAAAAATTCAGAATAGCGATACAAAATTATGAAAAAATTCATGCAGTAGCTTGTCTGGCTACTGGTTCAAATTCCACCATCGAACTTTCAAAATTCAAGATCGGGGATCCAATATGATTAACGAAATTTCAAAAATCAACGGATCCATACAAAAGTTGGTAAACGGAGGTTTTTCAAGTTGCTAATCGGGAATCCGGAGTTAAATTTGTAAAATTCAAGATGGCGAATTCAATGTTGCTCCGGAATAATGTCGACAATAAAAAAATCTCACGACATTTTACATAAAATTATAAACGGAAACTATTCTTGATGATTTTTTGATTTATCGCGTTACTTCCGAATAAGAAATTCTCTAGTATGTAAATTCACAAGTTCACACGAGGCAAAGTGTGTTGAATTTTATTTTTTCCTTAGCCGTGGATAAAGTAATCGATAAAGCATCATTGATACTTATTAGTCGTTTTCACGACTACCCGTCAGAAAAGTGATTTTCGACATTCGAGTCGTTTTCACGACTATTCTTGCTGGAAATAGTTTTCGTATTTAAATCAATCGTGTTTAATTTTGCAGATTTCACTCCGTATTCGCGATCAGCAACTCAAGAAAACTATGTACACCCAATTTTGTATGGATCCGTCGATTTTTGAAGATATCGCCCGCCATATTGGATCCGCTATCTTGAATTTTACAAATTTAACTCCGGATTCGTGATCACCAACTTAAAAACCCCCGTATACCAAATTTTCTGTGGATCCGTTGATTTTTGAAATTTCGTTCGTCATATTGGATTCGCCATCTTTAATTTTGAAAGTTTGAGCGTGGAATTTGAACCAGTAGCCAGACATGCTACTGCATGAATTTTTTCAGAATTTTTTATCGCTATTCTAAATTTTTACACACATGCCTAATGCACTTTCTATAGTTATAGCCGCCATATTGGTCGGCCATCTCGAAATCATGGCTTCTGCCACTTCGCATTCGAAAGCCTATATTTGAAGGAAAATTTTGAGTGGTCGTACGTTTTCGTACGTCCTCTCAATTTTTGGACAGAGGGGGGGGGTAAAAGTGACGTGAACGTCCGATATGTATATATATATATATATATATATATATATATATATATATATATATATATATATATATATATATATATATATACATATATATATACATGCATTTGTTTTAACAGATTTATGGAGCCCTTTTATACACATGAGCATATTTATGGAGCCCGTTTTCTTTTATGGAGCCCGGATCCCATAAAATATTTTTCTCGGGCGTTTATGGAGCCCGATCTAGAGTCTATAACCCCAGGGTCCATTATTTCTTTAGTCACTTGCCATAGGGATCTCTGGGCTGTAGGTACTAATATACAGGGATGGGCTCCATAAACGGATGGGGGGATAATTATATATATATATATATTAAATAGCTGTTAGCGTTATTTATGAACATCAGCCCCCTGTTGCCTCCCCTCCGCCGCCCCTCCGCTCTCACTCAAAATAACGAAAAAATCAGCGTATTTCTATGAATTTTTTTATATTAAAATAGCCTCCGAGACCCCCCCTCACCACCCCGCAGACGCCTTTCCGCCTGCCCCCTCCGACCCCCGTCGTTCCACCCCTCTTGCCGCCCCTTATGTCCACCCTTTTATTTAATCGTAGTTATCATCTCGGTGCACATGCGACAAACATCTTTTTCTCCTCACACCACGCGTGAAATATTGTGTTTACACCCGGGTAAATTCGGAAAAAGCTTAGTTATTTCTCAAAATTAGAAATCCAAGTGTTTCCGGAGACGCTGATCACGATTTTGCTGTCGGAGTTTCGAAATTCAAAATGGCGCATACGATATGACGATTGAAAGTCGTAACAGTGCTTAGAGTTGGCTGAAAATTGGTATGCAGGGGGTTCCGAGGTCGCTGATCAAGATTTTGCTATTATACTTTCGAACATCAAAATGAGGGATTCAATATGGCGGTTAAAAATTCGAAAAAAAGCTTAGCTTTTGTTTTACTTTGGTATACAGGGGTTTTCGGGGTAGCTGATCAATTTTTTCTTTTAGACTTTCGAAAGACAAAATGGCGGATCCAATATGGCTACAAAAAATTTCAGAAGGAAGCTTAGATTCTATTTAAAGTTTGTATATGGGAGTTTACAAGTGCCATCACACTTTCAAAATTCTTAATGGCGGACCCAATATTGTTGTTAAAATTTCGAAAGTAACTTGGGTTGTTCTCAAAAATGGAATTCAGAGGTTTCGAAGTTGCTGATCACGATTTTGCAATCAGACTTTCCAAATTCAAAGAGGCGGATCCAATGTGACGATTGAAAGTTCGGAAAAAGCTTAGATTTTGCTGAAAATTGGTATACAGGGATATTCGATGTCGCTGATACAGATTTTTCTATTGGACTATCATAAATCAAAATGGTGGATCCAATATGGCGGTTAAAAATTCCGAGAAAGCTTAGATTTGATTTAAAATTGGTATACAGTGGCTTTCGTGGTTGTTGATCAAGATATTGCGGTTATACTTTCGAAATTCAAAATGGCGAATCCAATATGGCGATTACAAATTCGAAAAAAGCTTAGCTTTTGTTTATTTTCGGTATGCAGGGATTTTCGAGGTCGCTGATAAATTTTTTCCATTAGACTCTCGAAATACAAAATGGCGGATCCAGTATGGCTGCCAAAAATTTTCGAAGGAAGCTTAGATTTTGCTTAAAGTTTGCATACGGGAGTTTTCGAGGTCGCTGATCACGATTTTGTCATTAGACATTCAAAATTCTTAATGGCGGATCCAATATGGTCGATTAAAATTCGAAAAACGCTTAGGTAATTCTCAAAATTGGAATTCATAGGTTTCGAAGTCACTGATCACGATTTTGCAATCAGACTTTCGAAATTCAAAATGGCTTATACAATATAGCGCTCAACAGCGTGAAAAAAGCTTATGTTTTTCTCAAAACTGGAATACAGAGTTTTCGAAGTCGTTGGTCACGATTTTGCTACAAGACTTTACAAATTCAAAATGCGGATTCGATTTTACTGTTAAAATTTCGCAAAAAGCTTAGATTATACTGAAAATTGGTATACAGGGATATTCAACGTCGCTGATCCAGATTTTGCTATTGGATTATCGAAAATCAAAATGACGGATCCTATAAGGCATTTACAAATTCGAAGAAAGCTTATTACACTTTCGAAATTCACAATGTCGGATCCAATATGGCTGCGAAAAATTTTCGAAGGAAGCTTAGATTTTGCTTAAAGTTTGTATACCGGAGTTTTCGAGGTCGCTGATCACGATTTTGCCATCAGACATCCAAATTCTTAATGGCGGATCCATTATGGTTCTTAAAAATTCGCAAAAAGCTTAGGTTTTTCTCTAAATTGGAATACAGAGGTTTCGAAGTCGCTGATCACGATTTTGCTAAAAGATATTCTAAATTTAAAATGGCGTATCCAATTTGACGGTTAAAAGTTTGGAAAAAGCTTAGATTTTGCTGAAAACTAGTATACAGGAGTATTCAAGGTCACTGAACCAGATTTTTTTATTGGACTACCGAAAATCAAAATAATGGATCCAATATGGGGGTTGTGTTAAAATTTCGGAGAAAGCTTAGATTTGGTTCAAAATCGGTATACACGCGTTTTCGAGGTTGCTGATCACGATCCTGCTATCAGACTTCTGAAATTCGAAACGGCGGTGAAAATTAGAAAAGAGCTTAGATTTTGTTTAAAATTGGTAGACAGTCATTTTCGTGGTTGCTGATTAAGTTTTTCAATTAGACTTTTGAAATTCAAAATGGCGCATCCAATATGGCGATTGAAAGTTGCAAAAGTGCTCAGAGTTGGCTGAAAATTGGCATGCAGGCGGTTTCAAGGTCGCTGATCAAGATATTGCTATTATATTTTCGAAAATCAAAATGGCAGATCCAATATGGCGATTACGAATTCGAAAAAGCTTAGCTTTTATTTAACTTTGGTATAAAGGCGTTTTGGTGGACGCTGATCAAGTTTTTCCATTAAACTATCGACATACGAAATGGCGAATCCAATGTGGCGGCCTAAATTTTTGGATGGAAGCTTAGATTTTGCTTCAAGTTTGTATACCGAGTCTTTGACGTCGCTCATCACGATCTTGCTATCAGACTTCCAAATTCTTAATGGCAAATCCAATACGGTTGTTAAAAATCGAAAAAAGCTTAGGTTCTTCTAAAAATTGGAATTCAGAGGTTTGATGTGGCTGATCACTATTTTGCTATTAGACTTCCGAAATGCAAAATGGCTGATCCAATATAGCGGATGTAAGTTCGGAAAAAGCTTAGATTATGCTGAAAATTGGTGTAAACAGGGATATTCAAGATCACTGATCAATTTTTCCTATTAGACTTTCGAAATTCAAAATGGCGGATCCAATATGACTACCAAAAGATTTCGAAGGAAGCTTAGATTTTGTTTAAAGTATGTATACGGGAGTTTCCGATGTCGCTGATCACGATTTTTCGAACAAAATTTATGAGATTAATTAATAAACGTTTTTGTAAATAAATTTATAAATTTGTAAATAAATAAGTTTTAGTAAATGAATTATGAATCAGTGAGAAATCTATAAATTCTTTGATACTGCTTGCTCAAAAATTGTGTATCTTCTTGTCTATTAATATCCCTTGTGTAACATTAATGAGTCATAAACTTAATAATATTGTTAAGTTAGGTAAAGACAAATCGGAATAGTGAGGGATAGCGGCTGCTTCGCTCACACTGGTGGAACAAGAGCCCAAGCGGTGAGGAGTAGTGGAAGAAACCCATACGATTAGAATACAGAGACTCTCGCGTAGTAGGTGTGCCACCTCTCTAATCGCATGCTCACCTGATCCTACAGTACGAAACAAGACAGTAGAGTGATAGAGAAAAGAGGTTATAAACACGTAGAAGGCAATTGTAAATATTATGAATTTAAATGTGTAGCTTCTTGATAGTATCTATAGTCTTTTTATATGCGTTTTTTAAGAAATGGGTATCATCCATATGGTTGAGTGTATTATTGTAGTAGTGTATGTGCATCATCACGGAAAAAGTGCGCTTGAAATAATTCGGTTCTTTGTCTAGTATTCTGATCTTGTCGAAATTTATGGAATGTCGTGTGTCCTGTGTATGGCCGGCGAGTGCAGAATTTTCAGAGCCTAATTTGACTGCTCTTTTATGCTCGTACACACGTTTCCTTAATTTTCGTTTACTCATGCCGATGAATGTGGCCGAGCAGTTATTGCAGTTGATCTTGTAAACGATCCCATTAGTGTTTAAGAAATCGAGACGGTCCTTTCCTAGTCTTATCAAACGATTAAACTTGTTAAGGGTTTTATATATTGGAATTATATTGTGTGTACGGAAGATACGGTCCATTTTTGGTGTTAAATTCTTTATGTATGGCAGTATCATTTTTGTTTTAAAGATGTTGATTTAGTATTGTTAGCTGTGTTATCAGTTGCGACGTTGCTATTGTTTTTATTGATCTGGTCGAGTCCAATGCCAATATATTTTTTAATAATATCTGAAGGGTAATTGTTACATTGAAGGTAATGTGTGGTTATTTTTAAGTTATCGATATGGAACTGTGGATGAGAGAGTTTTATAGATTTGTCGATAAGGTTGTATATAACAGCTATTTTTTGTGACTGTGGATGGTGGGAAAAATAGTTCATGTAACGTCCAGAGGCTGTGTTTTTTCTATACCAATTGGTGATTATTTTGTTATCATCTGTTTTTGTAAGTATCATATCAAGGAAATTTATGCTGTTATTATGTTCATATTCTATTGTAAATTGCAAATGGCTATTATAACTATTAAATGTAGTGAGGATTTCGTTCATTTCATCTTTCTTAGTAATGAGAATACAGTCATCTACATATCTTTTGTACAGTAAGACTTCACTTTTGTATTTGTTAAGACACGAGGTTTCCAAAAGTTCGAGAGTACTATCGGCGAACCACGGGCTCATGCAAAAACCTATCGGTGCACCCATAGTCTGTTTATAATACTTATTATTAAAATGTAAATACGTAGAATCTAGGAGTATTTTGATTCCTTTCAAAAATTATGTTTTAGATAAGGCCGAATCCATTTCAAATCAGGTGGACCGCGTATGCCTATGTCACCGATCATTTTGGAATTAAAGTATTCATATTCTTCTCCAAAAATTATTTGACCCGTATATTTTTATTTTTTTGTTGCATCAAAATTTCATGCGTTTAGCAATGGCAAAAAATTCGGAGAAAAACCTTACTTAGAAAAAAATTTTTTCAATGAAATTTTCAAACCGCTACTGCTTCTACAGTTTTTTAAGCTTTTTAGCGTGTAACACATAATTTCACTAAGATTTGAGCCCTCTTTCACGTTCTTTATGTTATTTATAAAAAAAATAAAAAATGCACGAGTTATGTACTTTTTACTGAAAAATGCACTTTTTAGAAAAGTGCATTTTTCTCAAAACACCATTTTTTTTTTGCTCAATTTTTTTTTGTCCTGACAGAGGACCTAAATATCTATCTATACGTATTTATGAAATTCCCGACCCGTGCCCAGGAATAGCGATCATTAATGAGATAATACACAAACAAATTTTTCACGCTTAACCCTTACATATAGTCAATGGTATAACAGTCAATATAAAGGTTTTTATCTTTGTGCGTAAGCAATATACAAGTACACATAGTATCTGTTGTGTTTTTTATTTTTGTCTTTTAGATTTTTTATTTTTATATCTACCTTTCTTTTTCTGCTTCATTGTTCTTACTTCAGTAAGGGGACAATCAGCGGTCTTTGCTGTTAAATAATGTACTTTATCATTGCACGTTTCTTTAATCCATAAATGAGTTTTTTGAATTCCAGGATACTTAGGAGTAGCAAGCCAATCAACATTTTTTACTTTTCTAAAGTCTTCTAAGTCAACGTCTTGTAAATGTATTATTTTAATTGCATCTGTATATTTTTGAACGTGCTCTACAAAATCATTAGCATTTTGAATGGATTTTTCATGGGACTCTCGAAGATTATGCGATGTAGCATAATGCTTTATAAATCCACTCACACCATCTACAGCTCCTTTGCCATGTTCAGTAGCAGAGAACAACCATTTTATATCAAATGGTGCTCGTTTTAATTCGTATAATTGAAAGCCAATTTTAAAGTGGCTACAGCGGCGCCTTCTGATATAATGGTAATTTTTGTTATTGAATGACAACAATTGTCTTTCAGGTAGGTTATAATGTTTGCTACTGCGAGCAAAGCATACGCTGAATCATGTTTTCAGTCATTGCTTATGACTGTATAACTTCGTGTCGAATCCCCTTGAAAAGACACTGCTGTGAAAATAGAAATTTGATCATTAACTCAATGATTTGAAAGTATACTTTGCTATCAGTAGAAAACATTATAACCTACTTGAAAGACAATTATTGTCATTCAATAACAAAAATTACCATTGTAACAGACGGTGCCACTATGGCCACTTTAAAAATCGCTTTCAGTTATACGAATTAAAACGAGCACCGTTTGATATAAAATGGTTGTTCTCTGCTACTGGGCACGGCAAAGGAGCTGCAGATGGTGTCGGTGGACTTATAAAGCATTATGCTACTTCGCATAATCTTCGAGATCCCCATGAAAAATCCATTCAAAATGCTAATGATTTTGTAGAGCATGTTCAAAAATATACAGATGCAATTAAAATAATACATTTACAAGACGTTGACGTAGAAGAGTTTAGAAAAGTAAAAAATGTTGATTGGCTTGCTACTCCTAAGTATCCTGGAATTCAAAAAAACTCATTTATGGATTAAAGAAACGTGCAATGATAAAGTACATTGTTTAACAGCAAAGACCGCTGATTGTCCCCTTACTGAAGTAAGAACAATGAAGCAGAAAAAGAAAGGTAGATATAAAAATAAAAAATCTAAAAGACAAAAATAAAAAATACAACAGAAACTATGTGTACTTGTATATTGCTTACGCACAAAGATAAAAACCTTTATATTGACTGTTATACCATTGACTATATGTTCTGGTTAAGCGTGAAAAATTTTTTTGTGTATTATCTTATTAATGATCGCTACTCCTGGGCACGGGTCGGGAATTTCACAAATACGTCTAGATAGGTATTTTGGTCCTCTATCAGGACAAAAAAAAATTCAGCAAAAGAAAAATGGTGTTTTTGAGAAAAATGCACTTTTCTAAAAAGTACATTTTTCAGTAAAAAGTACATAACTCGTGCATTTTTTATTTTTTTTTTAAATAACATAAAGAACGTGAAAGAGGGCTCAAACCTTAGTGAAATTATGTGTTACACTCTAAAAAGCTTAAAAAACTGGTGAAGCAGTAGCGGTTTGAAAATTATATTGAAAAAATTTTTTTCTAATTAAGGTTTTTCTCGAAATATTTTGCCATTGCGGAACGCATGAAATTTTGATGCAACAAAAAAATAAAAATATACTGGTCAAATAATTTTTGGAGAAGAACATGAATACTTTAATTCCAAAATGATCGGTAACATAGGCATACGCGGTCCACCTGATTTGAAATGGATTCGGCCATCATAAGTTTATTTTATTATTAAGGTATTTCCATTTTTTTGAGATTGCAAGAATAATCAGATCCGATGGAATGTTTGTAAACAGAGAAGCGACATCATACGAAGAAAGCTCAAATTCGTCCGTGATGTCTATGGTATCTACTATTTCTTTTAATTCGGTGCTGCTTTTTGCTGTTGATTTTGGCCGGGGAAAGTATTTGGTGAAGATCAATGATAAACTTTTATCTAGAGCATAAGCAGGACTACCAATTGCAGAAACTATGATTCGTATGGCATTGTCTTTCTTGTGGATCTTAACAAGGGCATATGCTCTCGCCAGGATTGTGTTTTTAATATCTGCGTGTAATAAACGAGAAAAACATGGGTCTGTATCGAAAACCCCTTTATTGTTCCAATCTTTGATGAGAGATGAGATATTGTTCTATAATTTGCTTAAAGGCGATTTTTTTATGATTGAGTAATAATTTCTATCCGCGAGAGCAGTTTCTACTTTGTTAAAATAATTATTATCATGATGACGGTGACGATCCCTCTATGCTTTAGTGATGAATATGTCTGGATTCAATTTTATAAATTCTTAAGTTTTATTTAAATTAGTTTCTATTGTTTTGTCTATTTTACTAATATGTGTGATTTTATCTTTCTTATAAAGTTGTTTAAGGCTGCCAAAAGATTATCCCTGATTTCCATGTTTTTCTCGGTGTTTTTTCCCAGGTTGCGCATATTTATTTCTATATTTTTGACATACTCAAAAAGTATACGTCTATCTGGGTTGAGCATAAAATTGAATTTTTCTCCAAAGTTTAATGTGTCGTTTGCGAAGGTCGGTAACTGTACGTTAGATAAATTTACTAGCCATTTTTTTTTTGGTTTTTATAATGCTATTGTTGTTGTTGTGATTAGGGGATGAAGAAGAGCAAACGTTATGACATGACAAGGAATTGTTATTCAATTTGTGAGGCGAACCGTTATTCAAAGTGGAGAGTATATTTTTGATTTTTTTATTGTGTGTTAGTGTGTGTTTGTTCCTTACGAAGTCTATTGCGTGGTTGTAATATTTTAGGAAATCGGAAACAAATCTTTCTGTAGTTCTTTTTTTAAGCTAGATGTAATGCTATTGATACGATTTTGAAGAATGTAATTTGTATGTTAAGATCAGTAATTTCAAAATTTAGAATCTTTTTTTTGGAAATAATCAGAAAAATGTGCGAATTTTTCCTGTACGTGTTTACTTTGAAAGAAAATGTTTTTTATGGACTTACGTAAGTTATCGATGTGACGTGGAAAGATATCATACCCTCTGCAGTTCTCCAAAAACTTCGTTTTACATTTGTTTGTGATTAATTTCCCTAGTGATTTAGATAACTGTACGCAGAGTTTTTTTGAGTCAGTGTCATATTGGTTTTCTATTTTCCTCAGAATGATTGAAAATCTGTGTGGAGTGACACCAGCTAGATAGAAAAAATTGTCAAAATCTGACGTCAATGCTTTCGAGGGATCGATGGAAGAGTTTGGCATCTTGGAGTCCCAATGCCAGGTCAATTTTGAAGTGTTTGAAAAACGTTCGTAGGTGGTAATTATTTGAAGGAGTAAAAAACCATACACAGGCCACAGGACATTCCATAAATTTCAACAAGATCAGAATACTAGACAAAAAACCGAACTATGTCAAGCGCACTTTTACCGAGATGATGCACATACACTACTACAATAATACACTCAACCAAATGGAAGATACCCATTCCTTAAAAAACCTTAAAAAACGCATATAGAAAGACTATAGATACTATCAAGAAGCTACACATTTAAATTCATAATATTTACAATTGCCTTCTACGTGTTTACAACCTCTTTTCTCTATCACTCTACTGTCTTGTTTCGTACTGTAGGATCAGGTGAGCATGCGATTAGAGAGGTGGCACACCTAATACGCGAGAGTCTCCGAATTCTAATCGTATGGGTTTCTTCCACTACTCCCCACCGCTTGCGCTCCTGTTCCATCAGTGTGAGCGAGGCAACCGCTATCCCTCACTATTTCCCTCTCCCGACCCCCACCACCTCTTTCCATTATATCCTAACAGTTATTCATTAAACCTTAATTTTAATTTATCTTTAGTGTTATTTTGGAGTTTGCCCAATATAGTTGGGCACTTCCAATATTGACGATGTGTGGAAAACGTCATAGACTCTGTAAGTTCTTACCATTACTTCATTTTTTTAACAAATATTCTTTCATATACGTATTGCATTTTAATTTCTTAAGTAATTAACAACTCTAATTGTATTCTATAGTGAGTTGGCGACGTTGCGTTCGTGAGGAGAAGTTCAAACTCCTCGTAGACGAACCTAATATGTTATAATATTGTTTTTATGGTATGTTTTTTACATATTTTGTCTAATATTGTTTTTTGTATATAAATCTACATGTTTAAAACTATGTTTTCGTAGCCCTGATAAAGAAAGTAACAACACTTTCGAAACGTTGGTGTAATAAATTCATCAAAACAACTTGGTTCATCTCGAGTCCGTTTTTTACTCCTTCAAATGGAAACAAGTATTGTTTATAAATTCCAATGTGGTAGTTGTCCAGCTACTTATATTGGTCAAACGAAAAGAATCTTGAAGAAAAGAATTGATGAACACAAAAAGACATCTTTAGAAAAGTGGTTACCAATTCCTAAACATTTGAAAGAAAATCCTTCTTATAGTTATGATTTTGAAAATGAACAGATTGTGGATAGGGAGATTAACAAATACATAAGATTAATTCCAGAAATGATTTACATTAACACACATAGTCATACCATTAATAGACAAGAAGATATACAATTTTAGAGCAAGCAATATCAAAGAATTTATAGATTTCACGCCGATTCATAATTCATTTGCTAAAAATTATTTATTTACAAATTTATAAATTTATTTACAAAAACGGTTATTAATTAATCTCACTAATTTTGTTCCATTATGTACATAGTAAGTTGATTTTGAAATGTAACGTTGACTTTTGTGTGGGAGTATCATGTCTACATGGTCAACATAGTCTATGCACGTGTCAATTACAGTGTTCTCGTTTACTCGCTCCTCAGTGTACTATTAACTCTCGATATAGTATGACCTCTCGATACAATATGACGGGTCGTTGTGGATCGCTATGTATACACTTTGTAATTTATTAGTACCGTTGACGCGAGAATTGTATTCTCATAATTCTATGACTACTATGTGATCTACCAAGTATTATTAATTTTATTGTTATGGTATGCGCTCATTAATAATGTTTAGCAATCATATGTAATTTCGAATTTTATTTCAACTCATTTGTTATTATTGTTGGGTAAACTCAATAATGGGGAACGAGGTGATTGTAAATTGAAATAGAATCTTTAGTAAATGATAGATGATTCTCGTGCTACGGCTTTCTCGAGACTAACTTCGAAAATGGAAGGTAGCTTATAAAGGCCTTTGCAAAGCGCGACATCTGTGTTCGGATTGTAGATATAGATCGGTAGACACGCGAGGGGAGGGAGCGATAAGAGAAAGGAATAACGGTTATAATTGCATATACTAAATCTCCCCCTCAATCAAGGCGTTATTTCAAAGTACTTAATCCTAATTCGATAGCACACTTGTTATGCTTCGCTGCAGACAAGGGCTTCGTCAAAACGTCTGCAGTCATTTCTTCCGTACGAAGATACTCCAGTTATATAGGGTATTCTCGAAGTGCTTGACGTATGAAGTGCACACGTATGGCGATGTGCTTTGATCTTGCGTGATACATCGGGTTTCTTGCCAACTTTCCTGCTGACTGATTATCATTTAGAAGTAGTACCTTGGCAAGATTATGACAGTTCAATTCCTTAAGGAAGTTGATACAATATATAGCCTCCTTAGCAGCTTCTGTTAGACTCATATACTCCGCCTCGGTTGACGAAAGTGCTACTGTTTTCTGTTTTCGTGAGCACCAGGATACGGCTGCTCCGGAGAGAATAAACGCGTATCCAGTATAAGACTTTCGGTCTTCACATGAGTTCTCCCAATCGGCGTCGGCCATTGCAATTAATCCTTTGTCGTCTATTTTATAGATGAGACCTTTATCCAAAGTTCCTTGTAGGTATCTGAGGATTCGTTTTGCAGTCTTCCAGTGTTGAGCGTTATAACAGTTGTTAAATTGGCTCAAATAATTGACGGCATGTGCGATGTCCGGCCTGGTTCCTGTGCTGAGGTACATGAGCGCGCCTATCAGTTCTCTGTACGGTATGGAGGCCTCTTGATCTGCATTTGGATCCGTTTCAAGTCTGGAACCGAGATTCATAGGGGTTCCTGTGGCCTTGCATTCCCCCATACCAAATCTGGAGAGAATTTTCTTAGTAAATCCACGCTGTGACATCGTAATCTTACCATCTGCCTGATGAATTTCGATACCTAAGCAGTAGGTAACACTGCCCATATCCTTTACTTCAAATCTTCCGCTTTGAAAATCTTTAATTTCTTTCACTCTTATCGTATTCTGTGAGGCTATAAGGATGTCATCCACGTATAATAGCAGGTAAGTAGGCTCCTTGGTGGTAGTATCTACGTAGACGCACGGATCTGCGTTTGCGATTTTAGTCCTATTTCTTGGAGCGTGTGGTCAATCTTTGCGTGCCATTGTCGACCGGCCTGCCGCAATCCATATATAGCCTTTCGTAATTTGCATACGTTGTTTCCCGCCTTTAGAGAGTCAAGTATGCTCTTAACCTTACGTATAAATGTGACATCCTTCTCCGTTCGCAACAATTCGGTTAAACACTCTTGAAGTAGATCGGGAGTCTTCATGTAAATTTCGGTGTCGATCTCTCCGTTTAAATAGGCGGTGGTAATGTCCAGTTGCGAGACTTGTAGATTAAGCTGCACTGAGACGGCTAGCAGCATTCGGAGTGACTCGATTCTAGCGACTGGTGCGTATGTGTCGGTAAAATCAATTCCAGGTCTCTGTGAAAATCCTTGCGCTACGATTCTCGCCTTTCTCCGAGACAGCGATCCGTCTGCATCACATTTGTTTCGGAGCACGATTCTGCACCCTACTAACTTCGCATTCTTCGGTTTTTCGGTCAGTACCCAGGTATCGTTGTCGATTAGACTCTTGACCTCATTACAAATGGCCTTCAACCACTCGTCGTGATCGGTTCCGCTCAGTGCGGCCTTCGTCGTGATCTCGGTTGCGATCAGACCACAGCAGGCGTCGAGGAATTCGTCGTTGTCGCTCGACGTTGCAGGAGGTTCATTGTGCTCGAAACCTCGGAAAGGCGATCCGAGAGAGCCTGACGAATATCGATGCGCTTGCTCAAATCCTCTGAAAGGTGATTCGGAGCACTACGATCTGATCGAATCCTCTAGGTTCACAGCCTCGACGTCACCTGGGGCGTTGTATGTCGGAGCATCTACCTGTACGTCACTCCTGTTTGGTCCATCGATGAGAACGGTATCTGCTAGTCCGGTTTCACCTTTGGCGTCCTTGTGGGCTGCAACCTTGTCGTCTGTACCGTAGAAATCGTCGAATGAACTGCAGGAATTCGATTCGTTTAGAAATTTTACATCTCTCGATATCCTGACCTTTTTGTGCTTGGGAATCCAGATTCGAAAAGCTTTTGATTGCTCGGAATAGCCCACGAAGTTTCCCTCTATTCCTTTGGGATCAAACTTCCTTCTCGTGGGTTCCTTATTGAGCATAAATACCTTACTCCCAAACACGCGCAGGTGAGATAGGTTCGAACGTCGGTTAAACCACGTCTCGTACGGAGTTCCCTTCGGGAGAGATTTCGTGATACACCTATTTCGGATGTAATTTGCCGTGGCTACTGCTTCGGCCCAGAATGACGGTGGCAACCCGGAGTGTATCAGCAGACAGCGTGCAGATTCCACCAACGTGCGGTTCTTCCTCTCCGCGACTCCGTTTTGTTGTGGCGTGTGAGGTACGGTTAAATGGTGTTTGATTCCAGAGCTCTTGAGAAGCATCTCCATTTGCTTATTGCAAAATTCGCGCCCGTTGTCCGACTGAATTGCTTTTATCTTACGTCCTGTTTGATTTTCGACTAGACATTTGAATTCCTTGAACTTATCAATCAACTCGCCTTTGGTTCGCATGAAGAATATCTCGCACCATCTGCTTTTGTCGTCTATGAACGTCACGAAATATCGAGCGCCGCCGAGTGAGTTATTTCGCATCGGTCCGCATACGTCCGTGTGCAATAACTCCCAACAGCTCCGTTGATACGATCTCGCGTTTCGCGAATGGGGTGCTCGCGATTTTTCCCGCTAGGCATGTTTCGCATTTGCTGAGATCAGTCACACTTTCGCGCTTTAGTCCTATTACGTACTCGCCTTTACACATTTGATGCATGTCTTGTGTGTTCAGATGTCCCAACCGTGCGTGCCATAGCTCCGCACTATTTTTCACATTTTCCATTTCGGCTACGGCGCACGATTCCAGTTTGCTTCGAAGGAAGAATAAATCACCGATACGATTTGCCTTGATTCTTGTGTGTCCGTCGCTGTCTCTGACTACAGCGCCATCTTTTGTAAAAGTTACTTCGTTGCCTTTATCCACTATTTTGGCGACTGAGAGGAGGTTAGTACGAATATCTGGCACGTATAAGGCATTCTTCAGGGTGATTGTATCACTCGCATTTTGCTCCATCACGATGGAAACATCGCATTTGCCTCTTACGTCGGTCGAGGTGTTGTTGGCTAGCTTCAAGTTACTGAGCGTTTCAGTGACGTTTGAGAATGCATTTAGGTCGTTGCAAAGGTGAGCGGTGCAACTGCTGTCTATGCACCATAGCTCGCCAGTGTTAGCGGTCTCTCGTCTTGTGAAGAAGCAGAAGTACGCGCTCTCACCGCTGCCGCCGCCGCCGTCGCCGCTGCGTTTTTCGCTCATCTCCTTTTTCTTGGTGTAGCACTCGGACTCCTTGTGCCCTCTCTTGCGACAGTAGCTGCACTTGTATGTCGATTTCCGTTTCGGATCTCCCTTCGCTCCTTTGTCATTTTCGCCGCGAGGGGTCCCGGAACTGTTTCCGCCTTTATGGTTCTGGAACGATTTCCGGCCGGCACTGGCAAACATGGCGCCGTTGTTGTTGCCGGTGTCTTTCTGCCTGGCGCTGGATTCTTCCATGACTTTTATCTTTAAGGTTTCCACGTCGGGCAACGCGTCTCTTGACTCTATCGCGCATCGGAAATTCTCGAAGCAGGTGGGGAGACTATATAGCAGCATTATGGACAATAAGTCGCCGTTTATTTCGACATCCATACCTTGAAGTTTGTCTACAGCCTCAAAGAATTTTGAGAGGTGATCTTTTAGGTCGTCACCTTCCTCCATTTTATGCTGCACGAGTCGTTTTAGGAGGGTAGCCTTGCGTGCGGGTCCTTTCGACGCGTAAACGGATTCGAGCCTTGTCCACACATCGCGTGACGTTGTGCATCCGCGTATGTGATGAAGCTCCGATGGCTGGATTGCCAATATCAAGTCCGCCTTTGCCTTTCTGTCGGCTTGTATCCAATTTTTGTGTTCGGCTTGGACTACTGCTGTCGCACCGTCGGGAAGCGCCGGCTGTGGCGAGTCTCCTGACACGTATGTCCAGGAATCGTTTTTAGTAAGCAGCGCTTCGGCTTGGATCCTCCAGGTATCATAGTTGTCGCGTGATAACCTTTCGAGGCGCGCTGTGTGTGTTGTGCCCTCCGTCATGTTGCTAGGCTGACTGAGTTCGCCGTTTTTATTTCGTCTTTTTCAGACTTGCACTTTTTCACTCACGTTCCACTGCGCGGCCTGGGTCCATACCCTGTTGGGTAAACTCAATAATGGGGAACGAGGTGATTGTAAATTGAAATAGAATCTTTATTAAACGATAGATGATTCTCTTGCTACGGCTTTCTCGAGACTAACTTCGAAAATGGAAGGTAGCTTATACAGGCCTTTGCAAAGCGCGACATCTGTGTACGGATTGTAGAAATAGATCGGTAGATACGCGAGGGGAGGGAGCGATAAGAGAAAGGAATAACGGTTATAATTGCATATACTAACAATTATTTTTAATAAGGATCTGAAGAGGCTGGAAACCAAACCAGCGAAATATTGTCGAGATGAAGATGTGTTAAGTTTTTTTTTATTTGGGTTGACTCTTTTTCCTTTGAAAATTCGTTCCAATCGTTACAAAATGAAGAGGACATTTATTACTAATTTCAAAAAGAGCTTAGATTTTCTTTAAAATTGGTATACAGGGGTTTTTGTGTTTGTTGATCAAGTTTTTCTTTGAGATTTTTGAAATTCAAAATGGCGCATCCAATATGGCGATTGAAAGTTGTATAACTTCATAGAGTTGGCTGAGAATTGGTATGCAGGCCGTTTCGAGGTCGCTGATCAAGATTTTGCTATTATACTTTCGAAAATCAAAATGGCGGAACCAATATGGCGGTTACAAATTCGAGAAAAGCTTAGCTGTTTTTTAACTTTGGTATACAGGGATATTCGTGGGCACTGATAAAAATTCAAAATGGCGGTAAAAAATTCGAAAAGAGCTTAAATTTGGCTTAAAGTTTGAATACGGGAGTTTTCGAGGTTGCTGATGACGATTTTGCTATCAGATTTTCAAAATTCTTAATGGCGGATCCAATATGGTGTTTGGAAATTCGAAAACAGCTTAGGTTTTTCTCAAAATTGGAATTCAGAGGTTTCCAAGTGGCTGATGCAATATGGCGGTTGAAAGTGCAAAAGAAGATTAGGTTTTTTTCAAAATTGAAATACAGATGTTTCGACATCTCCGATTACGATTTTGCTAGAAGACTTCCTAAATTCAAAATGACGGATACAATTTGATGCTTAAAAGTTCGGAAAAACCTTATATTTTGCTGAATATTGTTATACAGTGATATTCTAAGTCGCTGATCAAGATTTAGCTATTGGACCATCGGAAATCAAAACGGTGGAACCAATATGGCGGTTAAAATTTCGGAGAAAGCTTAGATTTGGTTCAAAATCGGTACACAGGCGATTTAGAGGTGGCTGATCACGATCTTGTTATCAGACTTCCGAAATTCAAAATAGCGGTAACAATTTCGAAAAGATTAGAACGAATTTTCAAACGTAAAACAGTCAACCCAAATAACAAAATACTTAACACATCTTCATCTCGACAACGTTTCGCTGGTTTGGTTTCCAGCCTCTTCAGATCTTTATTAACAATAATAACAAATGAGTTCAATTAAAATTCGAAATTTAATATGATTGCTAAACATTATTAATGAGCGCATACCATAACAGTGAAATTAATAATACGTGGTAGATCACATAGAAGTCATAGAATTATGAGAATATAATTCTCTCGTCAACGGTAATAATAAATTACAAAGTATATACATAGCGTTCCACAACGACCCGTCATATTGTATCGGGAGGTCATACTATATCGAGAGTTAATAATACACTGAGGAGCGAGTAAACGACAACACTGTAATTGACACGTGCATAGACTATGTTGACTATGTACACATGATACTCCCACACAAAAGTCAACGTTACATTTCAAAATTAACTTACTATGTACATAATGGAACAAAATTAATGAGATTAATTAATAACCGTTTTTGTAAATAAATTTATAAATTTGTAAATAAATAAGTTTTTGTAAATGAATTATGAATCAGTGAGAAATCTATAAATTCTTTGATATTGCTTACTCAAAAATAGTGTACCTTCTTGTCTATTAATGGTATGACTATGTGTGTTAATGTAAATCATTTCCGAATTTAATCTTTTGTATTTGTTAATCTCCCTATCCATAATCTGTACATTTTCAAAATCATAACTATTGGAAAGGTTTTCTTTCAAATGTTTGGAAATTCGTAATAATTTTTCTAAAGATATCTTTTTGTGTTCATCAATTCTTTTCTTCAAGATTCTTTTCGTTTGACCAATATAAGTAGCTGGACAACTATCACATTGGAATTTATAAACAAAACTTGTTTCTTTTTTTTCCGATTTGTCTTTACCTAACTTGACAATATTATGAAGTTTATGACTCATTAATGATACACAACGGATATTAAACTTGCGAATTACTGATTGACAAGCATAAACAAATTTTTTATGAAACGGCAATGAAATTGTTAAACTTGGACGAGTACTATTATTTTTTTGTGGATTAAGATTTTTATACTTTAACTGACCAATACGTTTAGAAATACATGAATAAATAAAACTCTGGATAATCATTGTTCATCAAAATATTTTTAACAATTTCAATATTGGCATTATGAAAAGATTCATGAGCCAGCAAAAAGGCTCTATCAATTAGATAATAAACAATACTACGTTTTAACTGTATAGTGTGGTTGGAATTATAATTTAAAACTCTGCCTGAACAAGTTGGTTTTTGGTACCAATTGGTTTTAGTTTTATTATTATCAATTGACAACGATAAATCCAAAAAGGCAATACTATTATTCGTTTCTGTTTCATAAGTAACTTTTAAATGGCTATTATAACTATTAAAAACCTCCAAAAAGTATTCAAATGTTCTTTTTTAATACTCAAAATAGTGTCATCTACATATCTATAATAAAAGAGTGGTGTGCAATTCTGTTTTTCTGTCAGAATCTTAAGACATTCAGCCTCCAAATCTTCCATAACTATATCTGCAAAAAGAGGTGAAATTGGGGAACCCATTGGTGTACCAAAAATTTGTTGGTAAATAGCACTATCGAATTGGAAAAAAGTATGTTTAAAAAGAAATTTAATTGAATCCACAATATCAATAGAAAGAATCTTGGAATTTAAATGAATTTGATGGAACGGTTTATCAATACTATTTATATCTAACTCAGTTGGGATGTTGGTAAATAAAGACGAAACATCTAAAGAGATCAAACGGTATTGTAAGAGAAACCAATTTTTTTCTTAATTCGAAACTATTGATAATATGTGATAACGGTTTTTTAATACATTTTTTGAGTTCCTGGTCGATAATTTTAGTTAAAAAATTAATAGGACTATTAATAGTGGAAATGATAGATCTAAGTAGGGTATCTACTTTATGTATTTTTGGTAGTGCATATGTCTTTGGAAGAACTGTATTGGACTCAGTTAGACTGTCATTATTGTATTTGAATTCAAGATAATTATTATCATTAAATTGAGATAAAATATTATGAATTTTAGATGGTAAAGATTGTAATGGATTGCTTTTTCTAATTTTATATGTCTTAGTGTTACAGAGCAGAAGTTTCATTTGGTTTTATAATCCTCTGTATTAAGGCAAACAGTCATATTACCCTTATCAGCACTAGTAAATAAGGATACCAGGATTATTTCTGCAAAATTGACTAGTAAATGTTAAATCTTTGGAGAGTTCTTTGTCATGCTTTGTTAACACTTGTGGGCGGTTACTAACTAATTTTATATTGTTAATTAATCTTGCTCTGAGATCTTGTATAGGAACAATATTTTGGTTTTTAAGGCTAAATTCAACATTTTTTATAGTTGTGATAATCTTTTTTTGAAAAAGCTGAGTTCAAATTAAAATTTTCACCCAAATATACAATATTAATAACTTGTGAAGGATGTAACGGGGTGCAGTTATGGAGAGGGTATTAATCCCATCTCACGGGTTCGCGGGGTAATATACGGGCGTACTATACTCCCGGGCGACTCACCGTTGTAGAATTACCTGTAGTCCGGCAGAAGCACCTCGGCACAAGTTCCGAACATGCGAGCCCGGCTTCTATTGTAGAAAGCTTAGGCCGCTTTCTACCAGAGCCGGCGCTGTGATCTGCCGCTGCAACCAACTGCTGCTCGCGAACTACCGGCTGCTCGCTACAATCTAGCTTTACCAGCGCAGACGGTATCTCCCGTACAACGCCGCTCGGTATAACCTCTAAGCGGCCGATGATATACTTACTATCGCTACCGATGCTACTCTAGGAGGTGATGCCTGCGACTAGCTGCAGCGCTGAAAGAAATGGTAGAGGGCGGTATTCGGAGAGCATGCATAGTTTAAGATCCGCTAATAAATACTCGTGACTCGACTATTAAAATGAAATAAAGGTGTTTATTTAAAAATCGCGTACAAAACTATACAAGGGGAACGCGCAGGCCGAGACTTTACGGCGCCGGCGACCGGCGCCACCGACCTAACCTCCTTCGTGAGGTTAGGGATTCGCGCACGCGTTGCCGCTGCGCAGGCGGCGACAGATGTAGTGGCGGAGCCGTTCCCTCCGCTCATTCGCTGCAAACACACCGATCACATGGGCTCTCTCTCTCTCTCTCTCTCTCTCTCTCTCTCTCTCTCTCTCTCTCTCTCTCTCTCTCTCTCTCGCTCTCTCGCTCTCTCTCTCTCTCTCTCTCTCTCTCTCTCTCTCTCTCTCTCTCTCTCTCTCTCTCTCTCTCTCTCTCACTCTCACTTCAAAAACGAACGAGGAGGTGCGAACCACTTACTTCGTCACGGGACGCGCGAAGGATCACAATGGCCGCGGCGTCCCTTTCGTGGCAGCACCACGGCGTCTTCTAGGTTTGCTTCCTTCGCGCGGCGCGCTACTACTCACGATACGTGCAAGCGCGCGAGATTCAAATCTCGCCACGCTGTATCCGTGCTTTATATCGACGCCCATTACAAGGAATATGAATATCAGATAGATTTTTAACCAATTGTTCTTACTTACTCTGAGATAAAATGTGTGTGTACTCTTGTTTCTAAGTTATCAAATTTTTTATTCAGCGTTCTTTCCAATTTTTGAAAAATATTTTGACTTTTACTTTCAATAAAATTTTGGAAATTTTCCAAAACAGTATAATAAATTTTGAGAGTATTCATAATATACGCTATCGGATTGAGACATTTCCTAACAAAATTAATATGAAAATATAAATCATTAATTTCCAATTTGAGTATTTTTTTGATTTGTAAATTAATTACGGAACTGTGTTGTCGGTGACAAGTATTGCTATTAAACGTATACATACATGTGTAACTATTAGATATATGTGCCTGAACCACTTCTTCACGTCTACATTTGTTCAAAAATAAGATTCTGGCGTTGGGCTGTGACAGATCATATCTGAAGGTAGACTATCTTTCCAACACAATAACAGTTTGACAACCATATTTTTGTGAAATAGATTTGTAAAAACTCAACCTTCCTTGAGTGTGGCCATTGTTCCTTTATAGGCCGTAGTTATAATTAGTCATAAATTTACTCTTCATGTTGTAACGATTAGAACGAATTTTCAAAGGTAAAAGAGTCAACCCAAATAACAAAAAACTTAACACATCTTCATCTCGACAACGTTTCGCTGGTTTGGTTTCTAGCCTCGTCAGATATTTATTAAAAATAATAACAAATGAGTTCAATTAAAATTCAAAATTACATATGATTGCTAAACATTATTAATGAGCGTATACCATAACAATAACATTAATAATACTTGGTAGATCACATAGTAGTCATAGAATTATGAGAATACAATTCTCTCGTCAACGGTAATAATAAATTACAAAGTATATACATAGCGATTCACAATGACCCGTCATATTGTATCGACAGGTCATACTATATCGAGAGTTAATAGTAAACTGAGGAGCGAGTAAACGAGAACACTGTAATTGACAGGTGCATATGTGGACAATGTAGACGTGATACTCCCACAGAAAAGTCAACGTTATATTTCAAAATTAACTTACTGTGTACATAATAGAACAAAATTAATGAGATTAATTAATAACCGTTTTTGTAAATAAATTTATAAATATGTGAATGAATAAGTTTTAGTAAATGAATTATGAATCAGTGAGAAATCTGTAAATTCTTTGATATTGCTTGCTCAAAAATTGTGAATCTTCTTGTCTATTAATATCCCTTGTGTAACATTAATGAGTCATGAACTTAATAATATTGTCAAGTTAGGTAAAGACAAATAGGAAAAATGGATGGAAACAGCTACTTATATTGGTCAAACGAAAAGAATCTTGAAGAAAAGAATTGATGAACACAAAAAGGCATCTTTAGAAAAATGGTTACCAATTCCTAAACATTTGAAAGAAAACCCTTCTCATAGTTATGATTTTGAAAATGAACAGATTGTGGATAGGGACATTAACAAATACATAAGACTAATTTCAGAAATGATTTACATTAACACACATAGTCATACCATTAATAGACAAGAAGATATACAAGTTTAGAGCAAGCAATATCAAAGAATCTATAGATTTCTCGCCGATTCATAATTCATTTCCTAAAAATTATTTATTTTCAAATTTATAAATTTATTTACAAAAACGATTATTAATTAATCTCATTAATTTTCTTCCATTATTTACATAGTAAGTTGATTTTGAAATGTAACGTTGACTTTTGTGTGGGAGTATCATGTCTACATGGTCAACATAGTCTATGCACGTGTCAATTACAGTGTTCTCGTTTACTCGCTCCTCAGTGTACTATTAACTCTCGATATAGTATGACCTCTCGATACAATATGGCGGGTCGTTGTGGATCGCTATGTATACACTTTGTAATTTATTAGTACCGTTGACGCGAGAATTGTATTCTCATAATTCTATGACTACTATGTGATCTACCAAGTATTATTAATTTTATTGTTATGGTATGCGCTCATTAATAATGTTTAGCAATCATATGTAATTTCGAATTTTAATTCAACTCATTTTTTATTATTTTTAATAAGGATCTGAAGAGGCTGGAAACCAAACCAGCGAAACATTGTCGAGATGAAGACGTGTTAAGTTTTTTGTTATTTGGGTTGACTCTTTTTCCTTTGAAAATTCGTTCCAATCGTTACAACATGAAGAAGACATTTATGACTAATTTTGAAAAGATCTTAGATTTTCTTTAAAATTGGTATACAGAGGTTTTCGTGTTTGTTGATCAAGTTTTTCTTTGAGATTTTTGAAATTCAAAATGGCGCATCCAATATGGCGATTGAAAGTTGTATAACTTCATAGAGTTGGCTGAGAATTGGTATGCAGGCGGTTTCGAGGTCGCTGATCAAGATTTTGCTATTATACTTTCGAAAATCAAAATGGCGGCACCAATATGGCGGTTACAAATTCGAGAAAAGCTTAGCTGTTGTTTAACTTTGGTATACAGGGATATTCGAGAGCACTGATAAAAATTCAAAATGGCGGTAAAAAATTCGAAAAGAGCTTAAATTTGGCTTAAAGTTTGTATACGGGAGTTTACAAGGTCGCTGATCACGATCTTGCTATCAGACTTCCAAAATTCAGAAGGGCTGTCAAAAGTTCGAAGAAAGCTTAGGTTTTGCTTAAAATTTGTATACAGGAATTTTCGTGGTCGCTAATCAGAATTTTACTATAAGACTTTCGAAATTTAAATTAGCGGATCCAATATGACCTGCAAAAGTTAAAAAAAAACCTAAAGGACTCCGCACAGAATCACAGGAATTTGGACCTCTGTGAAAACTTCGGAAACATTGGTATATTACAGGTTATGACCTTCTGATCAAAAGTCCTCATGGGTGCATGATCCAAAAATTAGAATATCACCAAGTTCCTTTACTTTACGGGCGGAAATTGGTGCGCTTATTTTTGTGCTTAATTGCTTAAGTGTGTGTATGTGTGTGTGTGCGCGTGTGTGTGTTTGTCTGTGTGTGTGTCCGTATGTGTGTGTGAGTGTGTTTGTGTGTGTGAGTGTGTTTGTGTGTGTATCCGTATGTGTGTGTGTCCATATGTGTGTGAGTATGTGTGTGTACGTCTGTGTGTGTGAGTGTGTGTCCGTATGTGTGTGTGAGTGTGTATCTGTGTGTGCGCGCGTGTGGGTGTACCCGTATGTGTGTGTGAGTGTGTGTGTATATGAGTCCGTATGTGTGTGTGCGCGTGTGTGTGCCTGTGTGTGTCCGTATGTGTGTGAGTGTGTTTGTGTGTGTGTCTGTGTGTGTCTCCGAACGAGTGTGTGAGTGTGTTTGTGTGTGTGTCTGTGTGTCCGTATGTGTGTATGCGTCTGTGTGTCTGTCCATATGTATGTGTGAGTGTGTTTGTGTGTGTGCAGACGCGCATACTTACACACACAAAGACCCACACACAGATACATACACACACAAACACACTCACACACATGTACGGATACACACACAGAAACACAAACACAGACACATACACACACAATCACACACAAACACACTCACACACACATACGGACAAACACACACAAACACACTCACACACACGTACACGCGCGCACACACACAGATACACACTCTTAAGCATCTACAAACCTAAGCGCAGACACTCATAAAAATAAGCGCACCAATTTCCGCCCGTAAAGTAAAGGAACTTGGTGATATTCTAACCTCTACATCTCAAAATCTGTCCATTTTTGGATCTTGCACCCATGAGGACTTTTGATCAGGAGGTCATAACCTGTAATATACCAAAGTTTCATAAGTTTTCAGTGATCCAAACTCCTATGATTCTGTGCGGGCCCTTTTGTTGAAAATTGTTTATGTAATACTCTAATTTAAACTATTTCTTTCAGTCTTAGAATGAAAACTAATAAATAAATATTTCACAAACTTATGAATGGGGGGCTGGCGAGTGGAGCTAGCATGGAGTACCCCCCTAGTGTATATATATACTGGGGAGGGGGTTCCACCCTACTCGCTCCTCTCGTCAACCGAATTAGAATATTAAAACCATATTAAATGTAATCTAGTATATAATATGTTAAATTTACTGTGGGCTTCAATTTATTCAATGAAATATCATTTTTCAATCGAACATGTACTTTAATACAGTAGTCTATAATACCTAATAGTAGTTTTCGTCACTAGGGCGTAAAGTTGAACTTTACACACCGAGTGATCGGCACGCACGAGGGCACGAGGGTCGGTGCAGCCGGCCCGAGTGTTAGGCGATCGCGATGTTGTAAAGATTTCGCCCGCGTGGCGAACAATATTTTTTTTATAGTATGAGTAAAACACGTCGTCGCATTGTTTGACTGTGTAAAGTTGAATTTTACGCATAGTATCGTTAAGCGAAGCTTTACGCACACTATGTGTGCAATTCAACTTTACGCACTGAAAACGATGCGAATCGACGTACTTTACGCATACTATGCAAAAAAGAATATTACGCATCTTTGGAGAGAAAAACTTGCCTATTTTTCTCCCGTGGTACGTATAATATTTTTCAAAATACCCCTGCCGAAAATACCACATTCGCGTCTCTGAGTCGGGAGCGAAAATAGTACTTCCGATAGGGTATGACAAAATAGTTTTACTATCTCTATGTGTCTGTATTTATATCCCGGTCTCTATGTCTCTGAATCTTTGTCCCGTGCTGTGTGTCTCTGTCTCTGCATTTTTGTCTTTACGTTTCTGTCTGTGCGTCTCTGTCGCTACATCTCTGTTTCTACGTCCTGTCTTTACGTATCTGTCTCTACGTTTTTATCCCTGCGTCTCTGACCCTACTCTGTCTCTCTATCTCTACTTTCTGTCTCTACGTTACTATCACTACTTTCAGTCTCTACGTCTCTGTCTCTAGTTTCTGTCGCTATGTCTGTCTCGCCGTTTCTGCCACTACGTTTCTGTATCTATGTCGCTGCCTCTACGTCTTTGTCTCTAATCTACACGATAGGCCATTTTAAGTAATTCACTCAAATATCTTCCAAAATAATAGGTAAAAAAAGAATTGTTCCTACAAAAGTTGTTCACGACAAAGGGAGACAAATTTCTGTTCTGTTAGATTTGACCTTGAACTCAGTGTTCAAGGTTATTTGAAGGTCAACGTGATTCTTTTTAATTGGTGCCCCTATTTTTGACACCTGATTCTCGAAGAGTGGAAAATTTTACGTCCGAAATGATATTTTCAATTTTTCAGAATGAACTACAGAAGGTCAAATTAAGGTTAAATACTGAAATTTCACCAAAAAATCGTTTTCTTTAAGCTTTTGGGGATTGTGGGCAAGTAAATGTTTCAGTGAGCTTGTGAGCCAACGACATTAAGCAGATTGACCATGAACTAAATTTTGAAGGTTATTTGAAGGTCAAAGTGATTTTTTTAATGGGAACCTCTATTTTTGATACCGAATCCTGAAAGAGCAGTTAACTTTACGTCCAAAATGGTACTTTTCATCTTCTTCAAATGACCTTTAGAAGGTTAAGTCAAGGTAAAATACTGAGAATTTGCTAAAACCCGTATATTTTTTAACTTTTAAGGATAGAGGTCAATTTTGAATGTTATTTATTAGTCAAATTAAGTTTTTACATGAAAAATCTCACTTTTATCCTAAATCTCACTTTTATCCTAAATCTTACTTTTAGCGTTACCCAGAAACAACAACGATGATGTAAGTAGATCGAAATGGTAGTAATATAAAAGTAGGCTTGAGGGGGTGGGATAGGCTAAAGCCTACCTGATGTAAAGTAACATTAAATCTTCATTTCAAAAAACAAAAAATCCCCGAATAGTGTTTTCGATAAAATCAAAAGATTGACCCCCTCTCCCCCTTTCATCTGTCCGCAACACTATCAGGACATCCTAGTCCCACCCCATATTCGTGATCAGCTAACCCAAGATACCTCCGAATTGTATTATCGATAACATCAAAACATTGACTCCGTTTGCACCCCCTCCCATCGATTCCACGCCTCCCCAACACTATCAGGACATCTTAGTGCAAGTCTAACTCTAGAAATGTGATGAAATTCCTGAATAATATTCTTATTAAGATTAAAAAATTGATCCCATTTAAATCCACCTTCTCTACCCGATTGGAGAAATGCGTTTTATTTGATGGTATTTAATTTGAATTACATTACGATTAAATATTGAGTTAATTATCAAAGTTATTCCGTCATGTTATCGATTTTATTGGATTATGCATACATAAATTTTTTCGTTTAAGTTACGATATAGTCATAGTTATGGTAAGACTTCTTGATGCTATTACTCCTTAAGTTCACTTTAGGATTATCAGAATTTTTCTATTTCAATTTCATTTTAATTAAAATAAAGATTCAAACTTAATAAAATAGTCTTATATTGAATTAAAATTTTCGTCATGGGTGATTATCAACCTAATCATATTGTTGATATGATAATAGTTTTAAGAGAATGCCACAATAATTATCGTGCAGTGATATGATGCTACGCTGAACGCTTTTCTTTAAGATGGCACCTCAATCATCCCATTATACGTGGATTGACTGAAAGAGCTCGTGGTGGTCATCTTCGTCGTCAACACAGACACCACGAATTCGACGAAAATGATGTTCATGTTATAACCATTCTTGCAGCTGTTCATATTGATCCGCACATTAGCAATCGGCAAATTGAAAGTGAAATCGGTATACCACGAAGAACGGCTTTAAGAATTCTGTAAACTATTCATCATCATCCCTACCACATAACTTAAGTTCAAGAAATAAGGCCGAATCATGTTTAATTACGTATTGAATTTTGCCAGTGAGCTTTAGGAATAATACAAAATGACCCAGATTTTTTTAGATATGTTTTCGGATGACGCTAAATTTTGCAGTGATGGTCAACTGAATAGGCACAATTGCCACTATTTTTCAAACGAAAATCTCCACTGGCGCAGAGCTGTTGATCATCAAAACTGATGCACCCTTATGGTGTGGTGTGGTATAGTTAATGGTTACCTGATTGGACCTTATTTTTTGAAAGAAATATAGATCAGCATAGCTATTTTGATTTGCTGACAGATCGATTTTCAGAGCTTCTAGAGGAAGTCGATTTAGGAACACGACAAAAAATGTAGCTACAGCAATATGGTGCAGCTCCCCACTTTGCACGAATAGTACGTACATTCCTGAATGAAGATTATAATGAGAGGTGGATATGTCGAGGAGGTTCAATTAACTGGTCTCCGAACTCACCAGGCATGACATCCCCTGATTTTTACTTGTGGTGCTACTTGAAGAATATTGATTTATGCACAACAGCTAACAAGTAGAGAAGACATGATGGACCGTATTCGTCGAGCTTGCACAGCAATCGCAAGAGAGACCTTGCTCAGGTCAGTGCAACATTTTCAAACGCGTTTAAATTTGTGTCTTTAAGCGGATGGAGGGAATTTTGAACATTTAATGTAAGAAGTTGAAAGTGAGAGGCAAGAAGGCTTATCCTTTGTATCAGCAAGCGAGGGACTAACCTCCCTCTCGTAACGGATAACCGATCAGGAGAGGCCACAGTAGTACCCGTACTTTACTTGCGATAAAATGGGCCTTCGTGAAGTTCCAGAGAACATTATCCAGAGCATCCACGGCAAAAGCAGGAGTTTTCACAGGAGTAAACTACAAGACTTATTGAACCATGCGAAGGTTTGCTGGGGGTCTGAGGGGGTCTGCGGGGGGGCACGAGGGGGGTCGGAGGGGGTACGAGGGGCGTCGAGGTTGTGGTGAGGGCGGTGAGGGGGGCTCTGCCATGCTCGAAATAATGTAAAAAAAATCATAATTTTACGTTACTTTGAGGAGGGTCTGAGGAGGGTGTCGAGGGAGGTCTGCCTGACATGAATAACGCTTAGAACCATATATATATATATATATATATATATATATATATATATATATATATATATATATATATAACATAACCTCCCCTTAGTTTTTTTCATGGACTGGATAATTATTATTTATTTTGATGTCGAAACTTGCGTTCAAGGTGCCAAGTCGGGAGGTTATGTTTTTTCAGCAGATCATTTTTTATCATGTATTTGGTGTAAATAGATACGTAACAATCGTACTTTTGATGTAATTTGAGCTGTTTTTATATTTTTAAACTAATATTGAAAATGTGATAATTATGCTATGAGTTAAAGAACGATAAGTGTGGTCTACGGCAACTTCAGACCTTCCGTTTGAAAAGTCCCTAGATTGGTGGATGGGTATTAATGATTTACAATGCTAAGAGTTAATTTAACTAATAGGAAAAAGTAAATTTAAATACTGCATAATTAGAAAAAAAAATTAATTTAGAGAAATTTTACTAACCTAAAAAACTCTATTTCAAGAATAATGTAATTTTGTAAACTTATTGAAGCAGATGGAATAATATGTAGAATAATCATAATAATAGTTAATTATTTAGACAATTGTAACCGGATAAATCGTGCATATCTCATCGTCACAACGGGGCGAGAAGAGCTAAAAAAATCAATCGAGTTAGCGAGTAAGAGCACGGCGTGCCGCGAGCCGCGAGTAGAGTGCCCTGGATAAAGACAGATATTCGAAATCCTATAAGAGAGAAAGAGAAAGCAATAGTAAGTTACGTCACACGGCACGAAGTGTAGAGTCAGCTTTATCAGCGTTACAGAATAAGTCTTGGTGCGGCCGCGCACGATCCCCGACGGGAGGGAGGAGCGGTCCGTTGTGCTCGATCTTCCTCCGATGGCGCTTATACCCGTGAGATTAACATAACGCGTGCCTACGGAGATAAGAAGACGAGACACAATTTTTCTATGTCTATTGCTGCACCACTTCTTCTCACTCTTATTTTCTACAATTGATTGAGTTTCGACAAGTACTAGTGAAACTGATAAGTAAGAAAAATCAAATTTGGCCAATTTTTGGCAGAATTAGAGAATACGATGTCTAAACCCAATATAAGTACTTGTAAAGTTTGTATAATATGTATTTCTATCGTTGTTAAAGTGAATAATGGTAATATTATTGTTATTAATATATTCACGTATTAATAATTAAGAATGCGTATTATCCATAAATATACGCAAGCAAGCCAAAGAATCGCGCATTGACGCGGCGTGCGCCAATTGATAAGCGCAGGCCGCTGGTGCACAGCAGCGTACTGGGCATACGCGACGTTTTTGTAGAGAACAGCAGGTGGCAGTAGTAGTTGCTAATAACGAAGCAAACATTAGATACTTTATTCTTTATCTGCTTGTTAACTAACTGTACACATAGGTATCTCATTAATACTACTTTCATTAGACATTATTATATTTCGTGACCTAATCGCGTCTTATGAAATCTTATATATAAATAATATCAATTTTTCATTTTCGATAAATAATTTTCCTCATTATAGCTTTGAATCCCTTCGCTCATCGTAACGTCTTTTTAAAAAAAAATCTAATTTTATTTTTGCAGGAATTAAGCCCTACACTAAGATAAAAAGAAATTATTTTTCTGTCGATTTCTGTAGTTTTTTTGATTGTTACTATTACATAAATACTTGTAGTCATCAAAAGTGATAAAATTTGTTCATTATATTTATCATATTTAAAATAAAATGTACCATATCTCGAGAAGAGCCTATGATACTCAACGTTTACCAACTGTATAACAGTCGTATAAGACTTTATAACAGTCCTTTGTAAGCTTCGGGCTTGTTGTTCGGTGGCACCGTTTTGGGGGTTCTGCGCTCTGTAGTTTTTGACGTGTAGGTGTCGTAACGGAAATCACTGTGATCAAGAAGTTATAAACTATTTTTATAAACACAGTGAAACATTCATAAGTAAATTGCAATTCGGCCCAATCTTTACTACAGTGTGGATCGTAGCCATGACATCATTTAATATAAAATTAGGTTTTAAAGCTACTGGTTTTTTATCCGTTTGGTAACAGTGTAATACAGAATCTGTTAAGATAAAGTCAGCTGCCATTTTACCGACATTATACCACAATATGAACCTTGTTACTCTATCATTGTCAGAAGTCAACAATCACCAGAACGCGGACATTCTGGTTTGAATAATGATAGAATGACAAGATTATGTATATGAAAAATCAAACCATTGTTTCTACAATAAATCATAATAAAATCGTGATATCGTAATCAAGTGAGACCTCTTGATATTATGATTTAGATATATCCTAATTATGTACATCATTCTCTGAACTTTTACCTTCTCCAAAAGAATAACTCCAAAAATTGCAAACAGAAATTTTAAATATAGTGAAGGGCTTATTTTTCCGAAGACTATTTTTAACAATCAACCATCGACAATAACGCGGTGTAAAGATAAAAAAAAACACTAAGGGCCAGTGAAAAAGAAACAAAAACATATTTCTTGGTTTAAGAATATGTGATTTTAAATATGAGAAGGTGTGAAATTTGTGAAGATTATGTCTACGAAGAATGCATCGGTTTAACAAAATATGATGTGGAGTCGTTGATTTGTACCTTTTGTGTGAATAAAGAGTATAATCAAAAAGTTTTTTTTGTTTAGTTGTAGATGAAATTCCTTATGTAACAACTTAAAATCTAAAAAATAACTTTATTTATTTAATATTTTGTTATTATTTCTATATAATTTAACAGTCAAATAATGTTTTTCTCGTACATGTAAATATTAATTTTTACAGTTTATTACTTAATTTATAATATTTTTTCAATATTGGCGAAATTAGATAACATTTCAGCTAATTTGGCCATTACGCACATTTAACACTTTTGTACCTTACAAAGCAATAACATCACATATGGGGTGCTCTTAACGTTTTCTTTACGTGTTAACTTCAAATATTGCATTTAAATTCATGTTGGTATAGTTAATCTATTGCTCGCGGTCGGAAGTGAAAAATGTCGAAACGCAAAGAAAATCGGAGTTACATTCGTAACTGTTTAGACAAAAGCGTTAAAAATTCAATTTGCGAGGAACGAATATTACAAACGCACGAGTTATGTAACAGCTTTCAAAATAAAATTCGCTACGGAGTTTTCATAACTAATAATATTCGTAAACTCGAAAGTTTTGAAACAGATTATAGTCTGTAAACGCATGCTAGATAGCTCGCGACAACAACAAAGTCAACGAAAGTCGGAGTGCGCCGAAATGTATAAACACGCGGCCTGCCGAGCAGAGCTGGCACAGCGCGCAACGGGGAATTACACGAGAGCGAGCCGCAAGCTATAGGTATAGCCAAAGCATGGCGGCCGAGTCCAACAGTGCGGGAGCCGCGGAGAGAGAGAGAGAGAGATAGCTGCCGCATAGGCGTAGACAGCGCAGGCGACGGGCAACAGCAGGGGCTGTGCTCATATAGTGCCTATACAGGGTATAGGCATAGAGCTCAGCAGCTGTTGCGAGTGCACGCGCACTGAGAGCATCGAATCTGCCCACGGCGTGGCAGCGCTTACGCGCTGTACTACAATTTTCTCTCCCCTGCTGGAAAAAGCAGATAGGAATCGATAACAAAATTTGAATAGATTCCTAGTGTTTATCTTAATACCCACAATTACGTTTGAATGCGATTAATCAAGAATAAAAAAATGTTATAGAAAGATGTACATAGAATACGATTAAAATCAATGAATCAAATTGGAATTGAAATTGATTGAACTTCGTGGAATGTAAATCGATTTGAATAGTACATGTGTGAATTGAATTCAATTGGTTTTAATGAACTTCAATACTACATTATCTTTTTAGTAGATATTAATGGTAAAAGTAGGTATTAAGAATCACACTTCCAATCGATTGATGTTCTTTAATCGATTTCAAATCTGCTTTGAACTATTTGCGTTAGCATTCGAATCGAATTTGACGTTAATCGTATCCGCCGATTCTATGTAATTTTCTCTACGAAAAGTTTCGAGAAAAATGAACTTGAAATTGTAAAAGATATTTAAAAAACTTCTTTTGTGAATACGTTTGTGATAAGATCGTTACATACAAATCAAACAATAGAAAGTAATGAAATGTAAATGCATAAAGTCACATATTTACTACTCTCTCCCCACATCTCTCTCTCACTTCTCTATCTCACACCAAATACCTCATTTAAATCCATTCAATATACATTTTTTATAAAGCTTGTGTAATAAAAAACAAAAGAACGTTGTGATATCCCCCCGCCCTCTCACTCTTTCTCCCTCTCTCTATCTCACACCAAATTATACCTCATTTCAATACATTCAATATAAATTTTTTATGACGCTTCTATAATAAAAAATTTTTTATATTACTTTTTACAAAAGTATAAACCTAGGCAAGTAACAGTGTATTACCAGCCGCTTCTATGTAATTTTCTCTATGAAAAATTTTTAGAAAGACGAACTTGAAATTGTAAAAGATATTAAAAAAACTTTTTCTGTGAATACATTTGTAATAAACTTCGTTAAATAGAAATCTAATAAAAGAAAGTAATGAAACCATTAGGCATAAAGTCAAGTTCTTACCATTAATTTTTGGAATAAATAAGAATTTTCTTTTATTTAAAAAACTCGTTTAATCGCCAACACTTATGTGTATGTGAATATTACTATTTCAAATACGTTTTGTCGATAGCTATGTTTTTTTCCAACTTAAAGACCTGAAAGTTATCTTTCTTGGAATATTGTACATTGGCATCAAAATTTCATTTTACTAACGATGTTTGATGTAAATTTTCTACAAATTAAACAAAAGAAAGTCATGAAATTAATTCGTATAAAGTCAAGTATTTTATCATTAATCTATTTTCGGAGTATATAAATTTTTTTATTACAAACATTTAATCGCCAACGCTTACATATATTTTCATGTTACTTCAATAAAGAATATAGAAGTTCAAAATTTCGCACTCAAAGAGAAAAAATTCATTTGCTTTCAATACATTGTACGTTGGTATTGAAATTCATTCAAACGACGACATTTTTGATAAATTATACAAAAGAGAGTTGTGATATCAGTTCCCAGATAGTCAAGTATTTTTATTATAATTGAATTGAATAACGATACTTCATTTTTCTAACAATATCTTTTACATTAGGTATTTGATTGAGATGTTAATGGTTCAATGGCTAATTTACGTATACATGAATATGGCCTAGTGGAATTGCTTACTCTACTTTGATTTATAATTTTTTCATAAAGTTTTCAATAGAAATTTGAATATCTCTTTTATAAAACTTTTTTTGATAAAATAAAATTTTGTTCTCTTGATCATTGTTGTACTTACATGTAGAATCGCTTTATACATTTTAAAGGTTTTTCATTGGAAAAAATTAATGATAAACATACTTGCTGGATCCGTCCTTTGGCTGTTATGCTATTGAGCTATATAATTTGATATAGAAATATTGAATATTATTTCGTAAACGATATAGAAATAAATATCATTTTGGTACGTTAAAAATACAATTACATAATAAAAGTAGAGTACTTAAAAAAATATTATATGATAAAAGTATAAAAGTAATTGATAACCTTATTGTAATGTTCTAATAATATAAAGTTCATATGACAATTATTATGTATACTAGATGCATTTGTATATGCCCTTTAGTCATGGACTATATAAAAATTAAAAACATCATCATGAAAACCATGCATCGTCAGCAGTGACTCAAGTAGATGGGTTACTATTTATGATATTAATACTCGTCGTGTAGTTGAATTCTACTAGACCATTGAACTTGAATACATTACGACATTGTAATCGTTGTAATATCGCTTTAAAAATATTTAGTTGTATTCCATTGGAAATGAAAGTGGTTCCATCGACAATCATTTAAGCGGTGTGAGTGCCATTCGTTACCGACTATTGCAGGGTCCCATTTGTCTGATTCAATTTTGAATTTTAAGAAAATATCGCTCTGGTACGTTATAGTTAATTATCAAATCTATAACGTGGCAGAGAGATTTTTTGTCAAAATTCAAAATTGAATGAGAAAACCAGATCCCTGCAAAATTGAAAACTAAGCAATGTTTATAGTACGGTGTGACCTAAGCCCGCACTTTAGTCACGCCTATCCGTGACTAAAGTAGTCCTTTTTTGCACCGTGTATATCACACTCGCTAAGCTTGTGCGCTAAGCTCACGGTGCAAAAAAGGACTACTTTGGGCACGGATAGGCGTGACAGCGGGCTTAGGGCAGGCAGTGCTATAAAACTCTGTACGATACTCGTGACATAGTGGCTCTTTATTGCACGGCGTTTAGCGCCCTCGTTGCGCTCGGGCACTAACCTCAGGCCGTACACAAAGAGCCACTTTAGTCACACGTATCGTAATATACTATTTCAAACGAGTTCCCCAAAATTTAATTTGAGTAGTTAACTGTTTCGCTAAAAACTGCCAAAGGACGGGTTCGGCAAGCATGTTTATCATTAATTTTTTCCAATGAAAAACCTTTAAAATGTGTAAAGCGAATCTGCATGTAAGTACAACAATGATCAAGAGGACAAAATTTTATTTTATCAAAAAAAGTTTTATAAAAAAGATATTCAAATTTCTATTCATAACTTTATGGAAAAATTTCTCAATTCTTAAAAACTTTTGGGATACACTGAAAAAAATTTTAGGCTGTAGAAACCATAGTTTCGATTTGCTGTACTAACACTATTTATAGTGTTCATTTACCCTTACAGACGTCTGAAGTAGCTATTCACTTGTATAATGTAACGGCACTATTGGTCAGATGCGGGAAATGTACTTGTACAGCTCTGACAGCCGTACGATTTAGTTTTGCCGCCGATATTTGTTTGTTGACAACGCTACAACGCGAAGCCGATATTCATGTTATAACCTAAAAAAGTCAAGAAACTGGCCACATCAACCGCATGTTTGCAATCCGCGTTTGCGTATTTCATCTGTAATCAGTGTACTTATTAATCGAGATTATTTTAATGAAAAATATGTATGTATGGCGAATCATAACCTATTTAATGCTCCGACAAAAGAACTCTATACATTAGTGCTTTCAGTGTATCTTGTACAGCTCTCACAACTGTACGAATACAATTACTGTATCTATAAAATTTAGCAGAAAGAAAATCAGCCGAACAGTACTGTTGTCAGAGCCGTACTTTCAGTTCTTACAACGTGAAATTTATTTCAGTGTAGCTGACTTATTATTATAAAAATTATTATAAATCAAAGTAGAGTAAGGAATTCCACTAGGCCATATTCATGTACCTAATGTAAAAGATATTGTTAGAAAAATTAAGTATCGTTATTCAATTTAATTATAATAAAAACACTTGACTATCTGGGAATTGATATCAAAACTTTCTTTTGTATAATTTATCAAAAGTGTCGTCGTTTGAATGAATTTCAATACCAACGTGCAATATCTTGAAAGCAAATGAATTTTTTCTGTTTGAGTTGGAAATTTTGAAATTCTCTATTCTTTATTGAAGTAACATATAATAATATATGTAAGCGTTGGCGATTAAATGTTTGTAATAAAAAAATTTATTTACTCCGAAAATAGATTAATGATAAAATACTTGACTTTATACGAATTGATTTCATAACTTTCTTTTGTTTAATTTGTAGAAATTTTTACATCAAACATCGTTATTTAAATGAAATTTTGATTCCAATATACAATGTTCCAAGGAAGATAAATTTCAGGTTTTTAAGTTGGAAAAACACATAGCTATGGGCAAAACGTATTTAAAATAGTAATATTCACATACACATAAGTGTTGGCGATTAAATGAGTTTTTTAAATAAAAGAAAATTCTTATTTATTCCAAAAATTAATGGTAAGAACTTGACTTTATGCGTATTGATTTCATTACTTTCTTTTATTAGATTTATATTTAACGAAGTTTATTACAAACGTATTCACAGAAAAAGTTTTTTAAATATCTTTTACAATTTCAAGTTCATCTGTCTAAAAATTTTTCTTAGAGAAATTTACATACAAGCGGCTGATAATACACTGTTACTTACCTCGGTTTATACTTTTGTAAAAAGTAATATAAAAAATTTTTTATTATAAAAGCGTCATAAAAAATATAAATTGAATGTATTTAAATGAGGTAGAATTTGGTGTGAGATAGAGAGAGAGAGAGAGAGAGAGAGAAAGAGTGAGAGGGCGGGGGGATCTTACAACGTTCTTTTGTTTTTTATTACAAAAGCTTTATGAAAAATGTATACTGAATGGATTTAAATGAGGTATTTGGTGTGAGATAGAGAAGAAAGAGAGAGAGAGAGAGTGAGAGATGCGGGGAGAGTATTAAATATTTGACTTTATGCATTTTCATTTCATTACTTTCTATTGCTTGATTTGTATTTAACGATTTTATCACAAACGTATTCACAAAAAAAGTTTTTTAAATATCTTTTATAATTTCAAGTTCGTTTTTCTAGAAACTTTTCGTAGAGAAAATTACATAGAAGCGGCGGGTAATACACTGGTACTTGCGTAGGTTTATACTTTTGTAAAAAGTAATATAATAAAATTTTTCAGTATAAAAGCTTTATAAAAAATGTAAATTAAATGGATTTAAATGGGGATTGTGGCGTTGGAGAGGGATAGAGCGAGAGAGAGAGAGAGAGAGAGAGAGAGAGAGAGAGAGAGAGAGAGAGAGAGAGAGAGAGAGAGAGAGTAGTAAATACTTGATTTTGTGCATAGTGATTTCGTTACTTTCTTTTGTTTAATTTGTATTTAACCATTTTATCACAAACGTATTGACACATCTGTTATAAATTTTTTTTTTTCAATGAAAATGTAAATAATTTTTATACAATTTTTTTTTCAAAAAATGCAAATCACTGTTATAAAATTTTTTTTCAATTAAAATGTAAATAACATAGATTTTTTTTTCTTCATTAAAAATGCAATTAACTCTTGTTAGCATTTTTTTCATGACTTTCATTTGATGAATAAAAAAAGACACATACATGCAAACAACTACAAATAACTGTAAAGAACTGTTACTAACAGCAACTAATTCATAAAAACTATTCTTAAGTGTTATTAGCGTCTCAAAACAGCGATTTATAAATTGAAAATAAAAATTATATTTAGTTATTAACAATTGTGTGCATAATTTATTTCCGTCTGGATGGATGTAGGTTAGTATTACATTGTAATGTCTTTATTAAGATTCTTGCACTTCTATATTATTTGACAGATTGATAAGACCTCCTTCATAACTAAATTCACATGTCCTGGCCCAACTTTCTTTGGTTGTGTCATTATAGCAGTAGTATACCCCTCGCTATGGGCCGTCACAACAAACCTGACCTTGAACCCAGGCGCTAGCTGGGGTCAAGGTCAAGAAGTCCGACGACGCATAGCGAGGGATGGAGATAAAAGTGGTGCACGTATGTGTGTGTGTGTGTGTGTGTGTGCAAGCATATTCTGGAGAGAACACCCATACACACACACGCGCACGCACACCCGCACACACACAGCCACACGGACATACACACGCGGACCCACATCGACGCCAGCACGCACACGCACGCACACACAAACACACACACGCGCACACCGACGCCAGCATAAGCATGCACGCGCACGCACGCGTGCACACGCACACGCAGACACCCACACACAGACACACACATATAGGTGTATTTTATAACTTTTTCATATAGCCTCTTTATACCATGGCACCTACATAATATAAGTATACCTACATAAAAAATTTTCAAATTCATGGGTTTTTTATGGGGTTTTCGATATTTTATCGGATTTTTGAAGCTAATGGTACGTGATTCATGAATATACAGTCTTATGGAGTGTCTATGGGGTTTTTATGGTGTATTTTATAACTTTTGCGTATAGCCTCTCTGTACCATGGCAAGGGTACCTAAGTAAAAAATTTTCAGATTCATGGGGGATTTTATCGGGTTTTCGATATTTTATCGGATTTTGCAAGTTAATGGTACGTGATTCATGAATATGTAGTCTTATTGGGAGTCTATAGTGCTTTTATGGTGTATTTTATAACTTTTGTGTACAGCCTCTCTGTACCATGGCAAGTGTGCCCACATAAAAAATTTCAGATCCATGGGTTTTTTTATGGTTTTTTACAACTGTTGTGTATAGCCTCTCTGTATTGCACAGCGAGTGACCAGCACCCACGCGCCCGGCTTGGAAAAATGGAAAAACCGTAACTTCACATCCCATAAGACCACTTCATCATAGATTACACTTTCACGGCACTCTCGTGGAACGGTACATTCGAATTTTTGCGTTGAATCACTATCTACATAACGTACTCGTGCAGAACGTTTGCATGGGGTACAAGAGAGGTACACGACGCACAGTGTGTTGAAACTCCAAAAAAACCCACTAAATATCTGCTTCAAGCCAATTTAGCTGTAAAAAATCTGAAAAAAATGGATTCGGTAGCTATCCAACTCTACTTTAAGAAACCGTTTCCCTCGAAGTGCACAGAAATGGTTATTACTATAACCATAGTAGTTTTTTAAGTGGGGTATCGCGGAATCGATTTTTCTGACAGTAAACGACAAGAAAGCGGTTTTTTTCCATTTTAAACTACTACCTGATTGGAAGCATAAAGCAACTTTGGTAAAAAGAAGTTATATATAGTTTTATATATAACTTTGATATAATTATATATGGTTATATATAATATATCTATATATAATTATATATAACCATAAATGGTTTTATATTGACTTTGACCTTAAATAATTATATACGATCATATATATATATCAATAAATATATGAACCTCTACTTATGCAGACATTTTACACAACCTAAATAGACTTACGCAGACCGAGACGGACTTATGCAGACGTCAACATAAGTAGAGGGATTATTTCTTTAGTCAAGCATGACTTATGCTGACACACTCGTTTATACAACCAGACTTATGTTGACCCCTGACTGTAACGGAACGTGACTTATGCGGACTGGTAAATATATATCCATATACATACAAATATATATATATATATATATATTTATGTTTTATGTTAGTTTCCACGACATTCCAGATGTTTAACGTTGGTTTCGGGGACATTTGTTAGTTTCGGGGACAGTCCCAGAATCTACATATGTTTAACGTCAGTTTTGAGGACATCGACCCCCATAAGAGGCATTATTTCTTTAGTCACGTATAGGTATACAGTAACATGGGGTCCTGGGAACTAACTTATACAAGTTTATATATATATATATATATATATATATGGGTACCTTCATGTCAAGTGTGACAGGTCAAAATTTTGAAATTGCTCAAAATTTTTTTACTAGTTCCAAATTAGCCCCAAAACACAACCCTAGAGTTTTAGAGCAAAATATTCAATCGTTCAAAAGTTAGAATTAATTGAAAATTTGAAAATTTTGAATTTTTTCATAAATCTTCAATTTTCATGATTTTTTATCTCAAAAACTTGAAATATTTTGTATAGCACATTAAATGGGAAAAAGTTTCCAAATTGTAAATAGAATTGCTCAGAATTTTTCCAGATTGATGCCAATTATATTCTAATTTATACGTAAGAAAATACCATACAAAATATGCTCAAGGCGGTTGTGACGTGATTAATATCCCTCGACAGAGGCTAAAAATTTGATACAAAATGTTACTTTTAAAACGAGACCTTGATGAAAGTGGAGCGCAAACTCAGAAATAAGTAACAGAGAATTGAAACTGTATATATGTATATATATGTATATATATATATGGATTACGAAATTGTATCTTACCACGTGTCCCACTATGTTTTCCGAACAAGAAACGAGTCGACTTTTTTCTTCTTTATTTATTTAATCGTACGGTACTGTGGAATTTTGCTGATTAATGAGAAAATATCACGTACATCGAGTTTCAGCTGCACATTATTTTGACTATTGAATTACACAGGTAAAGAATTTTTTCTCGAGAAAAGTCTCAAGGAAAGGAATTACACATAGAAGCAAATACACCCATACACATACTCACACATACACAGACGCACGCACGTCAATATTTTGACGTTCCAAGGAACATGCACCAGGCACTGCTGTTTTTCGGGTCGTTGATAGAGGCAGGACCGTAAGGTCTTTTCAAACCTTTCTCGAGGCACGGATGACCAGCGGGAAGTCGACTGTCAGGAATTACACATAGAAGCAAATACACCCATACACATACTCACACATACACAGACGCACGCTCGTCAATATTTTGACGTTCCAACAAACATACACCAGGCACTGCTGTTTTTCGACCCGTTGATAGAGGAAGGACCGCAAGGTCTTTTCAAACCTTTCTCGAGGCGCGAATGGCCAGCGGGAAGTCGACTGTCGGCTATTGGAAGTCGGGCATTGGCTGCTGGAAATCGGCTGTCGACTGCAGGAAGTAGCTGTTTCAAATACTGTTTCAGTTATCCATGCTGCTACATCGGCGGCCCGGCTACTACTGCCACATCAAGGGACCACACCCTGGAATGTTAGTGGCGCTGGTGTAGCAATACAAAGAATGCACTCGTGACCGATGACGACGCAATGTAAAATCAACTCATTGGCCGACAAAAAACCAGCGGAGCTAGCCCCACCACAAGGTTCGCGGACTCGCGAGTAGCCACGCGCGGGAGGAGGGGCACCAGCCGCGGCTAAGAGCTCATTGGCCACAACCACTGCGCCGGCAAAAGAACCACGGAGATTGCGTCAACGCATGTTTACGTCACCAAGTTAAAAAATATTTATGAGTATGTAATTTCAACTAATTTTTGTTAGTTATTAAATAATTTAAAAATACTTTTTGAAAAAATATCCAAATGTAAGCTAGCTCCATTTCGTTAAATAAAATTTAATTTATATAAGTTGCAATTTAGAAATGTAAGGTAAATATTAACGTCTTAAAAATACAATAAGTTGGGATTAAGAGGAAGGCAAGGAAGACAAAAACAAGTACATAGTAAGTATTTCAAATTTTTCTATTTATTATCAAATAATATAGTATTTAATACATCAACAATTCTTGGCATGTGTAATGATACAATCCGATACAATGCATCAGCAACATCGCACTTAGGTAGAGACGCTTGATCTTTTTCTTTACATTGCTTTTCTACACTAGAGGTTATTTCGTCTATTACATCATTATCAATTAAATTTACAACGTCTTTTACAATACTAGGTGTATATAGTTGTACTTGTGGTTCATGCATGAGACTACTTTTAGTTTTAATAAACTCCATAACGTCGCAGGTAAGATATTGTACACTACTCGCAATAGAATTTAAATATTTAAGACGAGTATCGACACACTTTACAATAAATTCTTGGAGACAATCAAAAGTAACTTTTTTCATTACTAAACTATGGTGAAACCGTTTGATCCGACCAACATCAGTCTTCTGCAATTTCGATTGCTTTTTCTTGGTAACTTGTGGTGAATTTTAAAGTCCAACCGTTTCCGTAACTTTTCTGGTTCTTTAAACTATAATCAAGTCCACGAAAATATTTATCAATGTCGTCGAAACTTGTTTTGAATTCTTCCCAGTCATTATATAAAAATGCAACACCTTCAAAGTCATTCGAGAATAGTCGAACCACAGGTTTGTAGCACTCATCGTCGACCTTGTCGATGACCTCGCCATATTCCAAACCAACAATTAACGTCTTGGTGAACAATTTATTTAAGGCGTACAATGTACAAAATACTTAATGTGGGTGTTGTGCAGCTGGTGGTAGGTCGCCATGGCGATCCGCGTATCTTTACGAGTAGAAAGCAACTGGTGCTAAAGACGCTGAAGCGATCCTTTAAATACAGCTCTTCAAACTATGCACACGGTTAAAAAAGTGCAGACGTTTAAGAAGTAAAGATTAAGATGAGCAAGGTTAAACAATGACGCACATGTAGTTGAAACGGTTAAATTTCCATGACACACATTGTATCGTTTTACATCAAAACTTCTTTCGCGTGATAATAGAAATGCTGACAATTATAGCAAAGACATTGTAGAGCGAGAGTTTTGTAAACATCTGACGAAGCATCCACCGTTGCCAATGAAATTTACGTCAGCTTTTTTATAATGCACATAGCGTCTAACTATGTTATCATTTTTCTCCAAGTTGGCAGAAAAATTATCCAGAAACTTCTTGAAACCTAAACCATTACTCATATAGCATAAAAACATAATACAATATTGACCACATACATCGGATGTATCATTTTGAAGTTGTAATGCGTTCCAACGAAATGTTTTACAATTTTTTCGCAAACGGCTTATGTGATCGGGTATTATAGGTGGTAATCCAAAACTATCAAAGTATAGACCGTTAGCAGATCTATCGACGTAGAACGCAACTCAATGCATACCAGGCTTGGTATGGTCGTCAGTGTTAACGATGAACGCCGTCGAGTTGGTCCACACCCGCGAGATTTGATCGGTTGGGAATACACCTACCGTATGCGACTGGATTGGTGAAAGGATCTTCAATATTTGAAGGCTGTCCATTGTGAAGATCGATTAAATTTTTATTCAGATAACCAAGGCGTGAAGATAACCTTCCAAACGATAAGCGCGATTTAACGCACATCGATATTTATGACCCGAAAATTTTAAAGCGTGATGCATACAATATACATTAGATGATAACTTATCGAACGGAGGACAATCTACGTCATACTCCAAATTGATGATTTCGTTTGCTATAATTTTATGAAGCATCAACCACTTTTCACTGCCTCTAACGTAAATTTTTGGAGTACTTTTTGATAAATCTTGCAGAGTTTTATGAAACACTTTCAAATCAACTTCACCTTCCAAATAATTAATGCCGTGACAATGCTGAGTTAACCAATTATTTTGTCTTCTAATTTCAACGCTTAAATCATCTACACAAACTATCGGAGCCATTAACCAATGACCGTGGAAATCACCATTAAGAGCAACAACAGCAATTTCCTTTGGTGCATTGTTATTGTCAGTATCTTTGAGACACTGGATATCTATAACTAAATCCATCGTTTTTATGTAGCTTGCAACGACGATCACGACTCGAAACGTACTGGCCACCAAGAAACAAATCTTCTACGTATTGTTAAGTCCGGAAATAAGTGGAAATAAGTAGTAATTGGTTTTATGTAGGTTTATTATATAAAATACAATAATTTATTACCAATACAATCTGCTGGCTTCTGGTAGATCGATGTGATGTAATTTCAATTACAATTCTTTTCTATAACACTTGCTTTTATAAATTTACTATAAATAACTTATACGATCTGCTTACTAGACGAGTAAGGCTTACGATTACAATTTCAATAACTTATAAAATCTGCTTACTAGATGTGTAAGGCTTACGGTTTCAACTTCTCGATGTCGTAGAGGTACACGGAGTTCGCCAGGTTTCTTGTACGCTGTGACTGATTTGCGTGATGCATTTCGCAGTTTTATTATGCGGTTTAATTGGGTTATAGATGATAAATTGAGATCATCTTTATTAAGAAATTTTCGGTTGCGGCTTATACGCGTAGCATTTAAGTGGTAGCATTGTGAAATGCTGATTTGTTAAAAATTTACACGCCACTGTCTTCTGGAGGTCGATGGCTCTCTACGTCACACGGTCTACGGTACGATGCCTGAGCGAAATGCTGCGTTGCATTCTCGCGTTTATATGTCAGGAAATATCTGATGTGAATAAACTTTCAGAATGAAATTCTAAATCTATAATACGTCTCCGGACGTAACACCTCCCCCCTTAGACTGTTGAATGTCATAGAGATTCAACAATGTTATTATGCATCAGAGATTTCCCGTTACAAAAATTTATTGATAAGTAAATGATAAAATATAATAATACGGGTTATGAATGATAATAATTATAGTAAAAATAATAATAATAATAATAATAATTATAATAATAATAATAACAATAATAATGATAATAATAATAATAACGATAACAATAATACTCGTCAGTTCTACTTTGATTTAGTGGTTATCAGGTTTAAGTTTCAAATGACCCTTTCAGCATTTTTGAGGTTGTCTGGTCGAACGTTCATTTGACTTTATATGTAATAATTTTTTTTGTTTTGCAGTATTTACATAAAATAGTCATTCATTAATTAAGCTTAGAAATAATGTGCTTATTAAATAAAATTTTTTTTTTTTTTTTTTTAGTAAATAAACGATGAGAAATATATAGGGAATGATTCAAGTGATCATTCACTTCCCTCCCTGCTTAGATATTTGGCAAGGGATATGTTTTTTCTTTCCTCTCTTTGTTTAAGTAGAATAACATTAAAGGGCTTTTGATGTTATCATAACAAAATTATTTTAACAATCGTATTATAATTATTTCCAAAAGAAAAATACAATTATATATGGTGTAGGTTTTTTTCGTAAAAAGGAAGTGAATAATTGAAATGATATTGATAAATTTTGACTTGTTATTGCTTTTATGCATCATTGTATTTTACCTTTGTTTGAAAACATTCAGCCATTTCAAAAGTTCATTTTAGAACTTGAACTTCTGTTTCGGCATAGGTAGCATTCACATATCTGCTTTAAAGAATACGCAATCTGTTAGAGTAGAAAAATGTTTTACATTCTCAATACAGTGCAGAATAGTGTATCTTATATAGGATGATCATGTTAGTATATGACAGAACTGATCATTCCAAATACATATATTCTATTTAATCTTAGCAATGTGAACGTAGCTACCTGAATAATTTTTTTTGTTCTGAAACTCTTTAATAAATTTTGACGAGTATCAACAATTTTTTTCCTTTTTTTTTCTTTTTTTTTTTTTTTTTTTTTTTTTGTAGGTGAATACAGTTTAATTTTGCATAAAATTAGTCAAATTATTATTATCTTTTTTTTTATCATACGTTAAAAGGTTTAGGAATGGGTTCTACTTCTTTTCCTTTTGGATTAGTTCTATACTTTGTTATTCAAAGATAAAATCATAAGCTATTAAATTGATCATAAGTTAATTCGTCCCTGTAATGTTTTCTACTTTGTGATTAAATAATTACTTTATATATTTTTATTATTTAATAACACATCATTTTCACATGTCAAATTTTTTTGATTGTTTGATTGTTATAAGACCAAAGTTACTTTGTATTAATATCTAATCGCAATATTTATGTATTATTTCTAAAATTTCATTATTCAAGTGTATCTTATTTCAATCGCATTTTTCTAAAATTATTAGCTTTCTTAGTGAATATAGTTGCTTTTCATAAAATACTGACAAGTTGATACGAACAATTGTAGACAAACGGATAAGTGGTTATAATTTTAAATTGTATATTTGGTAAAATCTGGATCACCTTAGGGTTATATATTAGTTGACCAAGAAGTAGGATGGTTTTGCTTCAAATGGAAAAGTTCAGCTGCAATTATAATCCTGTATTAAATTTGGAAAAATAAGAAGAGATTATGATAGATGTTAATATTGAGTATGTTGTCCACATCCTAAAACAAAAATGTTATGTTATTATTTGTTATAATATTGCTTTGCTTGTTTTTCATAATTAGTTAAGATATTATTTTGTTTATTTTAATAGCGTTGAAAATTCTTATTATGCTGATCGTTTTGAAATTTATTCATATTTGGTTCTTTAATAGGCCATGTTTTGTCTCCCTTTTTAAACCTTTTTCTGATAGCAAATTTATTGTAGTAACCTTTAGATTTTAATTTTAGTTTTGTAATTTTTGATAATTCTTTTAAATATTTTTTATAATTAGATATCCATTTTAGTTTTCTGACGTTTTTATTAGATTTTACTTTGATAGGATAGTTAAAAAATAACTGCAATTGGTGTACTTTATTAGGATTTGTATTTAAATTGATTATTACGTTATGATCTTGATTACCCAAAGTTTCTTTTAGTTGATTTTTATTGTCAAGCTGTTCTTGGTGTTCTTGATTATCAAATATTTTTAGATGACTTTTATTCTCTAAATGTTTTATTAGTTTTTGATTATCGAACATATCTTTTGGTTGATTTTCATTTTCGAAAACTACTTTACTATTATTTAATAAGTTCTTTAGATTTTTTGTATCATTTAATAAAGACTCTTCTGAATGTATTGTTGCTATATTCTCTTTTAACGAATATTCAAGCGAGTTTTGTTGGAATTTAGTTTCCATTTGATCATCTTCGGAAAATGGTTCAGCTAAAGCAAAAGTTATGTCTAAAATGACTTTACGATCATCATAAAAAGTTACTGTTTCCAACGAATTATTACCTTCTTTATTATTTTCATTCGAAATTTCATTCTTTTGGTTATTTATATTGGATTCATTAAAATCAATTACATTAATTTCATCACAATCCTCATGAGTTTTTAAATTAGATTCGTTGAAATTCATTTCTTCATTAGTCTCATAATTTTTTACAGTAGATTCAATAGAATCAATTAAATTTGTTTCCATAATTTCTTCAATTTCATGATTATTTTTGAAAATTTCGTTAAAGTCTATAAAATTAATTTCATTAGTATTTCTATGATTTTTTATAATCATATTATTATCTTTTGGTTCATCAGTGATTTCATGTATTTTTATAAAAGGTACGATAATTAAATTGATTTCTTTATCATCATTAATTATTGTAGATTCCTCTATGATATTAGTTTCCTGTTTAATTTTATTTACTTTATTGTCTGTAATTAGTTCATTACCATTATACCTTTCAATATTCGTTGTATTAACTTTGTTTTTCTGAATTTTTGATTCGCTAATTGTTTCTTTTGTAACATTATGGTATGATTCATCAGTATTAATACTTGGATATTGTTTGATTTCCTCACATTCTTCAGTAGTATGATCTGGATTTTTACAAAGATCACAATGATTTCCTATTGCATTATATTGCATCATAAGATTTTTAAGTTTTCTGCAGTTGTCGATGTCAGGTCCAATTCTTTTGCAATAATCACATTGAATTCTTTTTCTATTTACTGTATTGGGTTGTTGATTATTAAAAATCGTGTTTCTTGGCTTGTAATTTTGTTCTTGAGTTTTGTTAATGAATCGGTTATAATTTCTTGTAGTATTTGGTAATTGATGAATTTCTTTATTTTCTAAAATTTTGTAGTTTGTGCTATTTTGAGAATGAGCATTTCTTTCTGGGCAATACTTTGCTGTATGTCCGATTCTGTTGCAAATTTGACAAATTATTCTATTTCTTAAAATCGCATGCTTGCAATCTGATGAATTGTGGTCTTCTTCCTTACATAACGTGCACCACATTATTTTTTCGTTTATAGGGCAGTATTTTATCCAGTGCCCGAGTTTATTGCATTTCATACATACTGCTGACAGACAGTCTTTAGTTGAGTGACCCGTGCTTCCGCAATACTCACAATCAAGTTCATATTTCTTTATAACAGGGCATTGAGTAGCTGCATGTCCTATCATTTGACAGTATTGGCAATAATCTTCATTTGTTTGGTTAAATGTACACTTCTCTACAGAATGTCCTCTGTGATTACAGAGTTTACAAAAAAGTTCTATTTTATTTTTAGCATTCTTGCAAAAATACGATATATGATCTTTACTTTTACAATAAACACAAACTGCATTAGAGCAAAACAATGCTTCGTGATATTGATCTCGGCAAATTTGACAATGAAATACTTTAGTATAATAATGGTTTTGTTGTTTAAAATTATAAAATGTATTAGCTTGATTATTCATCATGGTTTTTTCATTTTATTAAATGTTCGTAATTATTATTGTCGTTTATTCTTGAATTTATCTTTTATTTTGTTTATTATTGTCTTACTTTCATTTTCTCGTTTGAGTGTTGTTTATTTTTTATATTATATTTAAATATTTTTCATTTTCTTATTTTATTATATTCCCTTTTGCAATGTAATATTTTATTCTAATCTTTTTTTTTTGTATGATTCTTCATTATAATATTCTTACTTTTATTGTAATACTTTTCGTTTGTTTAGTTATTTTTTATTATTATTTTGATTTCCTTATTTTGATAAAAAATGACTTGATTATTTTATACACTGATTATATCTCTCATATGTTTTCTATTTTGTATTGTGTAAATTCTCTATTATTTATTTCCCTTTATTTATTTCTCTTCATTCGTTTCTTATGTTTTGTTCTTTATTCTTTTTATTTATGTATCAGTATACTTAATATTTCTTTTTAAATATCTTTTATTATTATTTCAACTATATATTTTTTTGTGTATTATTTATTTCGCAATTTATTTATTTATTTGCCAATTTTATATCTCTATTCTTAATGTTTTTCGTGTAATTTGATTTCTGATATTCTTATTTCTTGTTTATGTATAATATTTATCCATTCAATGATCATTATTTTGTATTATTATTTCATTTTTCTCCTTCGTGTTGGATTTGTTTTATTTATTTCAATTTCTTTTTATTTATTTATTCATTTGTTTATTTTTTTTTCACTAATATTTTAGTTATTTGTTTTTACTGATATTATTTAATTATTTGTTTCTTAATTTTTCCCTATATGAATTTTTCACTTTAACTTTCTTGTTTGTTAAATATATTTGCATGATGCTATTTACTTATATATTTTGATTTATTTTGATTTTATCTTTATGTGAAATCTTTTTTTTTATATTCGTTTACGTTATTTGTATTTGGGTTATCCTTTCTTCTTTCCCTATTTCTATAACATCGTCTATTTTCCCTTTTTTTTTTATTTATCTGTTAATATGTTAGTAATCTGGACGAGCCGTAAACGTTCATCTTCAGAAGTTTAAACGATCATGCTACAATGATCCTCTCAACTTCTTACTGCAAAACGAGAAGCTCGGAATCAGTTAGTAGTGATATTTTTAGTAATTTTCAAATACTATTCGTTTCCTCTTACTCCGGTCTTATTTTTCGTATAAATTTAGTGAACTTACGTTCGATTCGTACCGGAACCACTGTTAAGTCCGGAAATAAGTGGAAATAAGTAGTAATTGGTTTTATGTAGGTTTATTATATAAAATACAATAATTTATTACCAATACAATCTGCTGGCTTCTGGTAGATCGATGTGTTGTAATTTCAATTACAATTCTTTTCTATAACACTTGCTTTTATAAATTTACTATAAATAACTTATACGATCTGCTTACTAGACGAGTAAGGCTTACGATTACAATTTCAATAACTTATAAAATCTGCTTACTAGATGTGTAAGGCTTACGGTTTCAACTTCTCGATGTCGTAGAGGTACACGGAGTTCGCCAGGTTTCTTGTACGCTGTGACTGATTTGCGTGATGCATTTCGCAGTTTTATTATGCGGTTTAATTGGGTTATAGATGATAAATTGAGATCATCTTTATTAAGAAATTTTCGGTTGCGGCTTATACGCGTAGCATTTAAGTGGTAGCATTGTGAAATGCTGATTTGTTAAAAATTTACACGCCACTATCTTCTGGAGGTCGATGGCTCTCTACGTCACACGGTCTACGGTACGATGCCTGAGCGAAATGCTGCGTTGCATTCTCGCGTTTATATGTCAGGAAATATCTGATGTGAATAAACTTTCAGAATGAAATTCTAAATCTATAATACGTCTCCGGACGTAACAGTATATTTAGTACAACAATGCCATCTGCACCTCGTTATTCTAACCACTAAAGTCTACAATAGCTTGACGCGATGCATCTACTTCCAAAATATTATCGTACTCAGCATAGACAATACAATTTATAGTATTGGCTAGTGCTTCAGCGAATCGAACATCTAATCTGACGTTACCGTGCATAATCAAATTCCAATGAGTGCATTCGTTAACCGACAGGTCGGGTGTTAAATCAAACGCGAAAAGACAATAGCCATTAGGATATGATTCGTTAAGAAAATGTCCGCCTGTTCAAGTAAAAAAAAACATGTATAATTTTTTTAGATCTATTATAATTTATAGTACTCGGATATTTAAAAGAAAGACATTTGCCACTAAACTCAACACTTGAACCTCCATTGTAAATCATAAATAGTTCATACTTATTCGCGGCGTCCTGGTGGTTGCTGAAAGAATTTTCATCTTGAACAAGAGCTTCCGAAACTCTTTCTGCCATGAATACATCATATTCACTCTCCAATTCGGCCACAACTTTCCGTCCGTATTTGGTAGCCACAGTCTTCAAACCTGTTATCATATAACGCTGGCTCTTGGTCAGATCGACCAACCTTTTCATTGGAAGGAATCCTTCACGAGCGATCGCATTTAACTTCGAAAGATCCATCTGTAACAAAAAGTTTGCAAATGATTAATATCAATCTAAGCAAAAAAGAAGAACAGAAAAGAAAATAACTTTTAATAATAAGATGTTTACCTTAGAATTCTTTCAATTTTTCATTTTTGACTCGCTGATAGAGTAAGGATCGCAAAGTCTTTTCAAATTATTCCCGAGGAGCGGATGACCGGCGGGAAGTTGGCTGGCGGGTGCTGGAAGTCGGCCGTTGGCTGCTCGAAGTCCGTCGTTGGCTACTGGAAGTCGGCCGTTAGCTGCTGGAAGTCGGGTGTTGGCTGATGGAAGTCAGCTGTCGTCTGCTGGAAGTATCCGCTTCAAATACTGTTTCTCGAAGCGAGTGTCGCTCAAGCGGTCAATGTATTTCAGAAATTTTTTAACAAATACTGTTTTACCGCAACCAGTGGGCCCACTCAGCGTACAAGTCCACGGATGTTTCCAGCGCGTGTCTATAATTTACACTGACTGGCACTCTGAAACACTTTTCCCGAAGAACTCGTAACCGCGCCCGGTGCCCACCGAGCGCGGCCGCTCGCGAGTCCGCAAGCCTTGTGGTGCGGCTAGCTCTGCGGCAAAGCAGCTCTTTCGCCGGCGCAGCGGTGGCCAATGAGCTCTTAGCTGCTGCGCCTCCCGCGAGCGCTAAATCCGCTTGTTGGGGCACACCAACAGCCAGTGAGCTCTCTTCTGGTGCGCCGCCGCCGCTTGGAGGGCGCAGCAGCAGCCAATGAGCTCTCTTATCGTGCGCCGCCGCCGCTAATCACAACGATGGAGACACAGCGGTAGCCAATGAGTTGATTTTACATTGCGTCGTCATCGGTCACGAGTGCATTCTTTGTATTGCTACACCAGCGCCACTAACTTATCAGGGTGTGGTCCCCTGTTGCGTCCGTAGTAGACGGGCCGCCGATGTAGCCGCATGGATAACTGAAACAGCTACTTCCTGCAGTCGACAGCCGATTTCCAACAGCCAACGGCCGACTTCCAATAGCTAACAGCCGACTTCCCGCTGGTCATCCGCTCCTCGAGAAAGGTTTGAAAAGATCTTGCGGACCTTCCTCTATCAACGAGCCGAAAAACAGCAGTATCTGGTGTATGTTTGTTGGAACGTCAAAATATTGACGTGCGTGCTTCTGTGTATGTGTGAGTATGTGTATGGGTGTATTTGCTTCTATGTGTAAATCCTTTCCTTGAGCTTTTCCTCGAGAAAAATGTTTCCCTATGTAATTAAATAGTCAAAATAATATGCAGCTGCAACTCGATGTATGTGACATTTTCTCATTCATCAGCAAAATTCCACTGTGTGGTACGATTGAATAAAGGAAAAAAAACAATTTCAACTTCTTTTCTTCGAGACCTTCCTCGAGAAAAAATGTTTTTCCTATGACTCTGAATCCAGTCACCAACTTTATTTATCCAAGAAGTTGCAAAAAAGATTTTTGGATTCGAATGCACGAATAGTATTTTTGTATTTTTATAAGAGATGAAGAATCAGCAGTAAATGATAGACCTGGTTATTTCTCCAATGGGCTTCCGTCCCTGCTTATGTTTTATAGTGATATTTGCGAACCTTGCATAATAGATGACGTTCAATCGCGATTGTTGCGAACAGTATCGTTAAATATCGACGACGACTACACGTATACTTGTACAAGAATCAAGAGTTTCTCACCACCTCCCTCTACATGCCTTTATTATTCAACTCATTTCAGACAATCGAAATTGATATAAGGATTACCAGGTATACTTCAACATGCACGTTGTGTGCTACAATAATCATTTTTTCGACAAATAATTATATCTCTCATATCTGGAAAAAAAAAGAATGAAATGCGAGATACCGAAAAATTAAACGAATTTTGATTCTCTGACGAGGAGCATAAAAATTCTGCATTACAATTCATAAAGAAGTAGCAAATTATAAGTGATTTAAACTATTATACGGTTGCGAAAGCGAAATAATCGGGTGAGGTGATACTTTACTATTATCTACTTTCCGAGATTAGATAAAAATACGGAATAAAAAGTTTTCCAATTTTGGTTTTTTCAATGATCTGCTACCATCATTGCATCCCTTATGTTAAAATATAACTACCTTGTGAAAATCGCGCAAATATCTCAAAAATTGCAGAAGCTGTTATAATAATTATTTTCGTAACATAATTAAATCACTCATATCTCCGACAAATAAATGAATTTTGATTCTCTTACGAGAAACGCCCATGTAGCTCCTTTACCATATTCAGCTTACAAAACTTCAACTGTACAAATAATTAAACTACCTTTAAAATATTCATGGTGGTGGTAAGAACCGACTAACGGGGCTGATAGCACTTATCGCTGATGTCGGATGCATTACATGTACAGCATGTTAGACAACCTCATTGTTATAAACTGACATCCAAACACGTGATTAGGGTTTATATTTCTCGCTTGACGGACTTTGCTTATTATGCATAGTTGAGGCGGTGATACTCTGCTCTTGAAGAGGAATTTCTATGTCGGCACATTCTTCTTACACGCGTAAGCTGTGCTGTTCGTCGAGGATAGCCTACCGTTGCATGAGCGGCTTTGTCAGTCCTTTGTCTCTCGTCATCCGCAACACTTCAACGGTTTGAGATGCGTGTGATGGAGAAGTGCGTTGTAGAACAGGTCGCTGACACGCGGGTTTGTGTAACGGAGCAAGCTCTCGTCAAGGTTCTGTACGAGCAAGGAATTTTAGAGGAGCGTTCCGTACAGATGCCGGATCCCGCTTGTCCTGTGAGCGACACTGAAGTGGCTCTTCTTAGCCATCTGTCGGAGCCGTCCGATATCTCGGTCGGTCGAGAATACGTTATTGACGTAGAAGCTGTAAGCGAGAACTTGGTGAGTTCGGTCGAGGATCGAATTCACTGGCTTCTATTTCTTGCTCAGGAGTGAGCTGGTGATGTACATACAAGTAGTAGTACCAGCAGCAACGACGGTGACGATGATAGCAGAAGCAACGCCAGCAGTCGTAACAATGACGACGATGATAGCAGAAACAAAATCAGCAGTGGCAACATCAACAGCAACAACAACGATAACGATGACAGCAGAAACAACACCATCAGTGATAACATCAGCAGCAACAATGACGATGATGGTAACAGTAGCAACGCCAGCAGCCGTAGAAGCAGCAACGTCCACAGCAGTAGCAGCAGCGATTTTAAAGGATTCGCATTGAATGAAACCGCGATATCTGGGATCGAAACCATTCAAAAAATGATTATAGAGATAAAAAAAATCTTTACCTCGACTAGTGCGTCGGGGGCCACTTAGAATAAAACGTGAAGACTCGCGTGTATATTGTAGTCGGCGCTTTTATATGCAGCGGCGGTTACAAAAAATTAAATGAGAATACTGCGAGCGATACCACGAATGGGTGTGCCCGCTTGCAGTGGCATTAATGCCGTTTTTTGTAAAACTGTGAAAAACAGCGAATGGGTCTGCCCTGCTTGCAGTGGTATGAAGTGCCATTTTTTGTAAAACTGTGAAGAACAGTTAAATAAAATAGTGTAATCTATGTATGTTAAATAATAAAAACAGTGAATTAAACAATAAATGTCGTTCAGTTGATGGGGTAAGAAGAAAAATAAGCAGGCGGAGATAAGATTTTTTCTACATAAAATAACGAGAGTGCCGTGGATCTATCATGAAATGGCCACGAGGTGTCCATGAGGTTACGGTTATTCCTTTTTTTTCATACCGTGCGCGCGTGATTAGATACTGCGCGTGGGTATTGGGCACTCGTTGCACAGTACAGAGAGTCTATACATAAAAGTTGTAAAGAACCATAAAAAGCCCGTGAATCTGAAAATTTTTTGTGTAGATACACTGGTCATAGTGCAGAGAGGCTATACACAAAAGTTATAAAAAACACCATAATAACACCATAGATAAGACCATATATTCATGAATCATATACCATTAGCTTTCAAAATCCGATAAAATATCGAAAACCCCATAAAAACCACATGAATCTGAAAATTTTTTATGTAGATACACTTTTCATGGTACAGAGAGGCTATACGCAAAAGTTATAAAATACACCATAAAAACTCCATAGACACCACATAAGACCATATATTCATGAATCGTGTACGATTAGTTTCCAAAATCCGATAAAATATCGAAAACCCCATAAAAACCCCATGAGTCTGGAAATTTTTATGTAGGTGCATTTGTCATGATACAGAGAGGCTACGCGAACTGGGCCTTGATGGCATAGCTTAGTATGTGTGTGTGTACGGATGTACGTGCAGGTGTGAGTGCGCGTGTGTGTAGCCACTCGTAAATCTACGGACCGTGTGGGGAGCTAATAGCTCTTTTGACGGTACAGCGGTGACCAATCAGCTCTTCCCATGCTGCGCTTCCGGCGGTGATTAAAGCATCTTTTTGGGAGACACAACCAATGAGCTGATTTTACACTGTGCCGTCACAGATCACGAGTGCTTTCTTTGAGCTACTACACCAGTACCACTAGCTTTCCAGGGTGTGGTCCTTCGATGCGTCGGTACCAGACGGAACGCGGATGTAACCGTATGGATAACTGACACAGTATTTGAAGCAGCTACTTCCAGCAGCCGACAGCCGACTTCCAGCAGTTGACATCCGACTTCCACCAGCCAACGGGCGACTTCCAACAGCTGACTTCCCGCTGGTCATCCGTTCCCCGAAAAGTGTGCCGGGTGTTCATCAGTAGACATTTTTAGCTCACCGTGTCGCCGCATCTTTTTTAATCTCGGTTTTAAATAATTTGCAGCTGCAACTCGATGTACGTGACATTTTCTCATTCATTAGCAAAATTCCACAGCGCCGTACGATTAAATAAAGGAGAAAAAACAATTTCAACTTTTTTTCCACGAGAAAAATTGTTTCCCTCTGTAATTCAATAGTCAAAATAATGTGCAGCTGCAACTCGATGTACGTGACGTTCCCCTCATTAATCAGCAAAATTCCACAGTGTCGTGCAATAGAGAGAGGCTATACACAACAGTTGTAAAAAACCATAAAAAAACCTATGTATCTGAAATGTTTTATGTGGGTACACTAGCCATGGTACAGAGAGGCTATACACAAAATTTATAAAATACACCAAAAAAACCCCATAGACTCCCCATAAGACAACATATTCATGAATCACGTACCATTAACTTCCAAAATTCGATAAAATATCGAAAACCCCATAAAATCCCCATAAAAAACCATGAATCTGAAATTTTTTTACGTAGGTACCCTTGCCATGGTACAGAGAGGCTATACACAAAAGTTATAAAATACACCAGAAAACCCCCATAGACACTCCATAAGACTGTATATTCATGAATCATGTACCATTAGCTTCCAAAATCCGATAAAATATCGAAAACCCCATAAAAAACGCATGAAAATTTTTTATGTAGGTATACTTATTTTATGTAGGTGCCATGATATAAAGAGGCTATATGCAAAAGTTATAAAAGACACCTATATGTGTGTGTCTGTGTGTGTGGGTGTCTGCGTTGGCGTGTGCACGCGTGCGTGCGCGTGCGTGTGTATACTGGCGTCGGTGTGTGCGCGTGTGTATCTGTGTGTGCGTGCGTGTGCGTGCTGGCGTCGGTGTGGGTGCGCGTGTGTATGTCCGTGTATCTGTGTGTGTGTTTGTACGGTTGTGCGTGCGCGTGCGCGTGCGTCTGTGTGGGTGTTCTCTCCAGAATATGCTTGTGCACGCGTGCACATACACACACAACACACACACAAACATGCACCGCTTTTATCCCCACCCCTCGCTATGCGTCGTCGGACTTCTTGACCTTGACCCCAGCTGGCGCCTGGGGTCAAGGTCAGGTTTGTTGCGACGGCCCATAGCGAGGGGTATACTACTTATAGCTTACCTTCCAAGGAATATCTACAACAGTATTTATCTTCGTCGCTACTACAGGAGGTTGTGTGCTTTGACAGATATGAAAATAATCTTTTGATGGCCTTTGCATAATAATTTGATTCACACCATCCAACAAGAAAAATTTGTATGGAATTCATATGTTCTGCATTTTATTATAACAATCTATCTTTAAGCACAATAAGTTAAAGTTATGTATGAATAGAAAATACAACCTAAACAGTTTGCTATATAATAAACTCGTGTTCTAGGTTCAATTACATTTAGACCCTACATTCATATAGATCACAAAGTAAACATATTGTTTTATATAATATGCATCTTTTAAATTAACTCATTTATTCACTCCTTTTATTTTAATTATTTATGCTTTCCACTTTACAAAACTTTTATCAAAATATACAAAATAACGTATATTTCACTCACATAAGAACGCACATTAGTTTTTCACTGGGAAGCACCATGTTTTTATATTACAAAAAACAAGTTATTTCACAAATGCTAAATGTTTATTTCTTTGTACTAATTTTTATTGTTTATTTCAAATAGCTTTTTCACACACACGTCCACACACACCCACATTAAACGACTCGTGTTCCAAGGTTCACTGCCATAAGACCTTGGATCCATAGATTACCTAACATAATAAACATAGTTTTAAATGCATTTTTTAAATTCGCTTATTTATTCACTCCTATTTTAATCAATTATTCTTTTCACTTCACAAAACTTTTCTCAAAATATACAAAATAATGTATATTTCACTGACACAAAAGCCCACAAATGTATTTCACTGGAAAACATCATGTGTTTATATTATAAAATATTCACTCCTTTCATTTGTGCTTTTCACATTACAACAGTTTCATTGAAATACACAAAATAACGTACATTTCACTGACACAAGAATGCACAAATGTATTTCACTGGGAAGCAGTATGTGTTTATATTACAAAAAACAAGATATTTCACAAATGCCAAATGTTTACTTCTTGTACTAATTTTTATTGTACATTTCAAATAGTTTTTTCATTCACATATATGGGAGCGAACAGCAGAAACGGGCCACCGAGCGCGCGCGGTGCCTTTTTTCGCGTAAAAGGAGCTCTGTTTATCTCGCTCATAATCGTATGCTGCGTCATTGAAAAAAAACCAAGGACCTATATCGATAGATTTTTTCTGCTCTTTCCAATTACGCCATTGTTTTTATTGCGAAACGCGTTCTTCCGGACGAAAACTCGAGTTGAATATTGAAAGCCATTTTTCTCAAAGTATATCATGTTTTTTTTTTTCAAAATAAACTACACCATTGGAAAGTACAATTCTTAAGCTTCAAAACCCTATCTTGGAGAAGTTGGAGAAATAAAGGGTTTAAAAGTAACAACATGAAAAAGACAGCGCCGAGGGTCCGCGCGAGCCTTTCGCGCACGTGCGTACGGCACGTTTAAGTGCACGCTCTATTCAATTCGCTAATAATCGTGTACCAAGTCTCTGAAAAAAGAACTAAGGACATATATCGATAGATTCTTTCCTGCTCTTTCCAATGGTGCTATTATTTTTATTCTGAAATGCTTCCTTCTAGTTGAAAATTCCATTTGAATGTTTAAACTCTATTTTTTCAATAAAATATCAGTCTTCTCTTCAAAATGAATTATATTTTTATTATATTATAAAAATAATAGCACCATTGGAAAGAGCGGGAAAGAATCTATCGATATATCTCCTTAGTTCTTTTTTCAGAGACTTGGTACACGATTATTAACGAATTGAATAGAGCGTGCACTTAAACGTGCCATACGCACGGGCGCTAGGGGCTCGCGCGGACCCTCGGTGCTGTCTTTTTCATGTTGTTAGTTTTAAACCCTTTATTTCTCCAACTTCTCCAACATAGGGTTTTGAAGCTTAAGAGTTGTGCTTTCCAATGGTGTAGTTTATTTTGAAAAAAAACATGATATACTTTGAGAAAAATGGCTTTCAGTATTCAACTCGAGTTTTCGTCTGGAAGAACGCGTTTCGCAATAAAAACAATGGCGCAATTGGAAAGAGCAGAAAAAAATCTATCGATATAGGTGCTTGGTTTTTTTTTCAAAGACGCAGCATACGATTATGAGCGTGTTAAACAGAGCGCCTTTTACGCGAAAAAAGGCACCGCGCGCACTCGGTGGCCCGTTTCTGCTGGACGCTCCCATATACAAATATTTGGCACACCTATGGGATCACCCATCTCTCCCTTATTTGTCGACATAGTCATTGAAAATCTTGAAAACTACTGTTTAGACACACTAAAAAGAAAATACAATATTGTCCCTCTCTTCTACTTTAGATATGTTGATGACATATTATTATGCATTAGAAAAGATGATTTGGAATTAAATTTAAATATTTTTAATAATTATAATGAACACTTAAAATTTACACATGAAATAGAAGTTAATAATCAAATAAACTTTTTGGATATCACCCTCATCAGATCAAACAACAAAATAATTACAAATTGGTACCAAAAACCAATGGCATCCGAAAGATTATTAAATTATAACTCTAACCACACTGTACAACAAAAAAGAAATATTATTTCTAACTTAGTGGATAGAGCGATTCTGTTATCTAATGAAGAATTCCATAATATTAACATTCGTAATATTAGACAAATACTGTCCTTAAATGACTATCCTATAACATTCATAGACAATTGCATTCATAACAGACTTCGCAAAATAAAATATTCCAACAAAATGTCATCGTCCAACAGGGATCTCCAACCTATTGTTTCTATTCCATTCCAAGAAGAATTTTTTCATAAATGTAGTAGAATTCTTTCCAAACACAATATACGCACGGAGTCACTCATCAATAAAAAAAAACTTAATAACGTTATTAAGCTTGGGAATGATAAACTTGAAAAAATGAATACGTGTGGGGTTGTATATAAGATCAACTGTAAGACCTGTCCTACTACATATGTGGGAGAAACTAAAAGAGCTTTAAAAATTCGAATCAAAGAACATGAAAAAGATAAGAAAGACAAATCCATGATAGCTGTACATGCTCAAAACAACTCCCACATTATAGATTGGGAGAATACACAAATATTGGATAAAGAAGTTGATTACAAAAAACGAAAAATTTCAGAAATGATTTACATCAATAGTACAAAAAATACAGTTAACAAAACAGAGGATACACAAAATTTAAATAATGTATAAAAATCGCTCTTTAACTTTCTATTATGAATTTATATATGTAAACAAACTGACTCGTATATATATATATATATATATATATATATATATATATATATATATATATATATATATATATATATATATATATATAAGTAGAGATATGTACGTTTCCCACAACATTGACTTTATTTGTTCGACGTTGTTAATAAAGTCATCTTTTATTAGCATAGATTTTTTGTTGTGGTAAGCCTGATCTAATTATTATTGTTAATTTATTATCTCTGTTTAATTGTAAAATAAATTCTACCCATTTTGTATATTTTTTAATAAAGCCTGAAGAGGTCAGTAATCAAGCTGACGAAACGTCGCACAAGCTACAATTGTGTTTTTTTTCTACGTATTGGCCCTCACAGGATCCCATATACATTACTATATTTCACATTAACAATGGAGGGTGCCTCTATCAACTTTAATTCATAAGTATCAAGTTATTTCATCCTAAAGTTTTTTTCGTTGAAATAAGTACTATACCAAGTTCCAAAAGCCGTTAGCAAAGGCTTGTGGTTAGAGTACATCCCAGCTGCAAATTCTTTACAAGTAACCATTGCTGCTTGTTTTTTTAATTATTGGAAAGGCATGGCATTCTGTAAGTTCTTATAATACTTATTGGATCCTGAGCCAGATATATTTCCTGAATACACGTATTCTATTTGGGTATTAGTCAGCTCCCAATGCTGCTTTTTTTACTATAGTAGTTGAATCTTCAAAATTTAAATTTAAATCTATGTATTACCTGATAATCCTCTAGCTTTTACAAAACTTGAAACTCGAAGTTAACTACAATTTCCATAATCACTTTCACTCATATAATTATCTGCAACATTCAGTATATGCTTGTATAATCTAATACCAACAAATTATATGTTCTATTATATTCTATGGTGTTCTATTTTCATTTGTTCTATTTATTGTATATTCGTTATTGACTTTCCCCCACATGTATATTCTGTACTCCAAAGTCTACTTCATAAAATCAACTTATTTTTAGATATTTTTTCTATCACACTTCTTAAATTTTCTTTCTTCATTCGTTTATAAACTTCTTTTCATTCTTCCATAAAAATGTTTGGTTTTTCAATTTTTTATAAACTACTCCTGGAGCCCAAGTATAAACGTCAAACATAATCTGGAAAAAAAGCTCACACAAAATATCTAATTTTTTACAGCATTATTTTGAAAAGAATATTATAATACTTATCTAATGCGTATCTGCATATGACTGAAATCATGACTGAAATCTTCAGTAACTCCGTATCAATGACACCGTACATATAAATACAACCCACGCATCTTGATTTACCTAAACTTAATATATAATAACATTAGTTCTATAATGTCACTTTAATGTATATGTAAGTATAATTTCATATTACCGAATGTAAACAGATGTACAACACACGGAATCGAAAAGCAGACAGTTGAGCTCTTATACACACACACACGCGCGCTGGGTCGTATGGGGTCATGTGACGTTATACATGTCACGTGATGGGAAGCGGATGTAGGTCTGATGAAAGAAAAGGAAAAAATGTAAAGATTGGAATCGACCAGTCTGATTCTTTGATACTTAATATCTCTTAAATGAGACAATATTTTTGAATAAAACCTTTAAATTTCTCTAGTTTAATGAACATAGATTCAACAAGTGTATTAGCTAAATATTTATATTCTGTATAGATAGATAAAGTACGACGCGATCAAAGTTTTCGCGCACTCATATCAAAGAATATAGGGCACTGGCTCACTGCTTAGATCTCTTCTGCATTGACTGTAACTTGCCTTCGGAGCGCTCCCGCGCTCCTTGATATGTTACATTGACAAATCATCACATTGTACAAATTAATAAAAATGAAAAAAAGTTTTCGCACATAATCTAGTAATAATAGTGTTAATAGAGGTAGCCATCCCCACTAAAATTAAAATATTTTTTATTTTTTTAACTTCTAATAGTAAATATGAGTCAAAATAAGCATTACAAAAATAAAAATCCAAAGCAATGTTCTGATTAATTTTTTTTAATCACTAAAAGATAAGTGACTAAATAGGGGTAGCTCACTCCTTCTATGTGTTTTTTCAAACCTCGAAACAGGTTACCTATAATTTCTAATTTTCTTTACAACATGGCATTTTTTTACCAAATATGGCTCGTCAAAACTTTGTTATTTAAAAAATAATGTGAAAAAAATTATATTTACCCCCATAAAAATAGGGGATGCAACGTCTTATCATTAAAACTGTGTCCAAATACTCGTCTTTTTATAAGAAATATATAGGTGTTGGTTTCATTAAAATATTCCGATTCCATCTCGAGATATTAAAAAAAAGTGTTTTTGGGGGTTAACTTTAAGGGTGGTTTTCACCCCCAGATGTCTTTCTCCACAGATGAAAAAAAATACGTGTCAAATATTTTTCGATACTCTAACCAGTTGCAAAGTTCCATGAAAATCGGAGGCAGACACTAACAAGAAGGTAATCAATTAAATTAGGGGTAATTCACCCCGTCAACGTGTTTTTATTTTTAAATCTCAAAACAGGTCAACTATAATTTTCAATTTTCTTTATAACATGACAATTTTCGATCAAATTTAGCTCATTAAAACATTTGTAATAAAAAATACAAGGGAAAATATCATATTTACCCTTATAAAAAATATTAAAACTGTGCCGAAAAACTCGACTTTTCATAAGAAACAAATAGGTGTTGGTTTCATTAAAAAATTCCGATCCCATCTTGAGATATTAAAAAAAAACGGTTTTTTGGGGTGAATTTTAAGGGCGGTTTCCACCACTTAGATACGTTTTCCCGCAGATAAAAAAAAATACGTATCGAATATTTTTTGACACCTTACTCATATGCGTAGTTTCATGAAAATCGGAGACGGACACCAAGTATCCTTTCCTTGTGAGTGCTTGCGAGATCACCATAGCCACCTAGTGTTCAGCTATGAAAATAATAAAAAAATTTGAAGGGGGATAGAAGCCCCAGCTCGCTTCTATCCTGTGAGGTTCTACCTGTATATCTACCCCTCCATCACCCCTCAAATTTTATTCTTCAATGTCTTCCCACTCCATAACGTCTTCCCACTCCATGTTGGGATCGTTGCGGTATAATTTCTTCATGCGCTTTACGTTGTACAGGGCACAAGTAATTTTACACACTCCATTATAGTTAGTACATTTAGTCAATGATCTTGAATAGTTGAAAGATGGATAGTTCATTTCGTTGATATCAGTAACATTAAAATTAAAACGTTCTAACCACAACTTTTTTATTTCACCAATCACGAAAATTCTTTTAGCATCTTTTAATGAATCATGAAGAATTTTTCCAATTTCAGTATAGTCATAATCACCATCATTCCAAGATAGCCCATGATAGCAAAGTTCTAAACACAAATTTTCACGTTTTTACTTGTCTGTTAGTCTTCGCCAAGGAAACGGTGGTTTGAATAGTAGCACTACAGGCACATCGTCGTCGTTGAGAGAAACGAAAGCCAACTCTTTGTGAAAGATATCATTGCCAGGCTTTTCAAAAGCCATGCTGTACAAAATTTCACTTCAAATTCTAAATGACGAATGACAAGGAACCGGAGGCTCGCTCACCTTATATGTTCCTTAAAGTTTCTGCACGTCGCTTACGGGACTATATTGAACTATGTGATCGTGCAAGATCAAGCAGTAGGCTGAAGTTCCAGCAGGAAAATTTTCCTTTGCTTCAAATTCTAGACGAATGTCTACAGGGGCGCTCTTTAAGGATTCGTTTTGTTTTGAGCAGTCTATCACTATCAGCGGTATGTAAGTGAGATATTGCGACTTTTTCAATATAGGTTATGGATCTTTACCATAGTAAGAATTTTGAAAATTAGCGTATATATCGTAGAGTATGGCAAATTGATTACGATTCATACCAAGGTTAAGATTGCCATATGGATATGACTGAGAATTGAGAAAGAGTTTTAGATTTGTAAGATTGCAATGATCGAACTGACTAGCATTTGCAGCTCTTCGATCTTTTCTATTAGTTTGAAAACCTAAGATGACAAAGCGTGGTTTTTCAAGTTCATTGATGGCAATAGGAGGATCTTTCCCAACAAAATCTAGTAGGCGAATTTTGTTAGAGTTTGATGCAACTACGTATGGCATTAGCCATTCGATTCTAGTTATTTCAACATTAAAGTCCTCGTAACCCTCTGCATTGTCTACTCTTATTGTTGTTTGTTTAACTGCGTTTAATTTGTTTGTCGATCTCATCAGAACGAGTTCATGCTTCGCATTTACTACAATTTTACGATAGTCCTCTGCGAAGCCAAAAATTCGGCCCAATGGAATCGATACATTAAAGTAACCAGCATTATCAACAATATTCTGTGTTTCTTCTACATCGATCCAGCCCGCATTTTCAATGATGAATCTCTGAGTCGGATTGAGTGTCACCCAGCCTTTCATGAGAGTGGTTAAACCAATATTTTTACACTTGTCTATCTCAATGGCATTCAACTCATATCTGATTTCTTCAAACAAGTGACAAATGACATTATTGACAAGTTTTGTATTTGTAGTGGGAGTATTATTAGTTTTAGCCAATCGTCCGCATATATGTAACGCACTGCGGGAAGGTAAAAGATATATATTTTGATGTTGAATAGATATGCGAATTTCATCGCTGTTGTTGAATGATGCTGTATACGGTTGATGAGCGTGAACCTCTTAGTGCGCTACGGATTCATCGAAAGTTACAGGCTTGTAGGCTTAGAATTTCTTCCATTTCGTTGAAAGCAACAAAAGATGATACAAGTTATCTTCCACCAAGTACTATTTTTAAGCCTAGACTTTTTAGTTTTTGTAGACTCCAGAAGTGATATTACACTCGATTCTGAAAGCGTTGATTTTGAAAATTGTAACAGGTAAATCTGAATTATGAGCAACGTTCGGTTCCAGAACACGTCTGGTGAAGCCGAGTAGCCGACCGAGTGAATTTTCAGGTTGAACATCTATAGGCTGACTACACTTGATTGTACAGCGAAGAGTATTATTATTTGGCTTTAAATTGAAAGTAATGTCGTTGTGCGCTAATTTTTTACGAAGGAATTTGTCGTTATCCTCAATTTCGTAACTTCCCATCGGAAGAAGGACGTTTTCACCTACGTAAAGCTTATTATTGTTACTTTCTACATTGGGGACTGAATTAAATGTTAAAAGTTCAACAAGCCCTAAAATGTAATTTTTGTTTGGCGATAACTCGATTGGTGGAAAATAATGTGCTTCTAGTGTAGAAGATGTACCGGAAAGTGTCAGAGTTAATGAACCTTCCATGACAGCTTAAATCAGAATGATGCAATGTTTCCCCTACCTCTCCTTATATAGCCCCGCACAAAAATTTTAGACATAGATTTAGGCAATTGTATATGTAAAAATCTTGATATCTTTCATGATTATATTTAACTTCGTCTACTCCGAGGTATAATATTAAATCTAACGGCGGTCGCAGATCGCCAATACTATCGAAATATGTAACATTTTTGCCTCTTTTTCTATATGCAACCCAGTGTGTGCCAGGGCCGCTAGCATCATCTAGATTAACTATAGCCGATTCGTAATAGTGTGGGTCAGAAGCCGGCAATGCATTTCTCATAAATACTTTCCGAAAATTAGATATTTTTAAAAGTTTTGTATATTTTAATATATCTTTTTTTATATTTTTTTTAAATGAAGACCTAACACTACTTTGTGTGATTTAAGATACAAGCCATTGCCCAACACTACACTTTCCATAGTTTTATTATGCCTTTCATTTTCTTCCAACTGCTCCTTAGCGGCTTTTGCGTCCTTTACCGCCTTCATTATTCCAACAGTACCACCAGCTGGAGCGTCAGTTGCACTCAAGCCTGCAAATAAAGATATGAGAAATGGTAACATACCACCTCTTTTCGCAGGGACTGGCAAAATGCGAGGAATTTTAATATTCTTTTTACCTCCAGCATCTTTAATAGCGCTTCGAGCTTTTTTCAAGGCTGATCTTATGACTGTTAGAGCACAGTTACTAGGTGTTTATTTAAAGGCACCAACTTTGATAATTTTTTTCAATGAAACTTGGCTTCTCTTCTTTAAACCCATTCCCAATTTTTTAGCCTTATTTTGCTTTCTCTTTTTCTTCAAATCCATACCAAACCCAGGTTTTAATTTCATAGTATTAGTTATAGCGCATGCAGCCGCCAAAATTAGCGTCTTTTGATTTAACGCGATTCCAAGCTTTCTCAGCTAAAATTTTATCTGCGGCGTTTCTCGCTCGAACGTTTTCAAGATTTTTAGAATAAGCTATATCGTGCTCTTTACAAGTAGCATCTAGGGGATTAATTCCATAATCTCCTCGGCTAAACGTTTTGCCAACTTAGTGCCGGGACCACAGTACTGATAACCAGGTATGTGAAGCTCAAATGGAAGTTTATTGATAACTTTATTAACTAAACCGCATCCGCGTTTGTGAATGATCATCACTCTTCGAAAGTCAAGGGGCAACTGATTGTGGAAGCTATATAAGACCGCTATTTATACTCATAGCAATCAGTCGTGATTTGGCTGTCATATATAGAGTAAAGATCATGAACTTTAAGGAGCAAACAGTAAAGCTGCCAATAGAAAATTTTGACGCGCTTGTAGAACATGATAAAAGAGGAAAGCGGCACGGCAATCTACTTCCTGATAGTATACGAGCCGTCCTCTGTGGAAAAACAAATAGTTTACTTGCTCTCATAACACACTCCAACGGCGTCAGATTTGAAAACTTATATGTCTACTCAATGTCTCTCAATCAGCCAAAATATAAATTTTTAAATGAAATCTTAGAACCTATAGAAGGTGTACAATAGTTTCCGTTCAGCGAGCACGATGCAGTGTCGACCCAGATCACGCACTTCCAAACTCTATCATGATATTGGATGATGTTGCTTGCGAGAAACAAGATAATGTTAGAGCATATTTATGCATGGGCAGACATAAAAAGATTGATTGTTTTTATCTATGCCAAACTTATGCTCACGTCCCCAAACATCTTGTCAGAGATAATGTAAACTTACTTGCTATTTTTAGACAAGATCAAGTAAATCTAAAGCATATCTATGACGATCGCATAAATACCGATATGACTTATGTACATTTTAAAGAATTATACTCCAAGTGTTGGAGAGATGATAAGCACGGTTTTCTAGTCATTGATAAAGATAGAGGAATAAATGATGGCAGATTTCGCAAGGGCTTTGACAATTTTACTATAAATATAACATGCACATAGGTAGCAATCACCAGTTTCTGACTGAACGTTGAATTGACAACATGGCTGACTTTCAACGAGAAAAAAACGTACTTCGTCAATTCGTTAAGGCAAGAGCTACGATTAAACGCAAATATAGAATATTAAAATTTGGGAAAGACAATGCCGAAAAGATTTTAAATGAAACTTTTAAATCAATAGTTGATCCTCTGCAAAAACTTATAACTCAAAAAACCGTTGAACAAAATAATGTCGAAGATAACACCGTCGAACAAAGTAGCTTTAAACAAAATGAATTTTTCACAGTGAGTTTAATGATACGATACAGAATGCCCACGAGACATCTTTCGATACCGCAGATAGTGATATCGACGATGACTCTGATTTATACGTCAAGGCCCTGAAGCTCAATCAACCTCAGTATCTTGACAAAATTTATGGAGTACGAAATGAAAAGGGTGAATTTTTTATTGGAAATTTATTGATTAGGTTTTATAATAATAAAATTAAAATTAACGGAGTAGTATACCCGAAAACTATAGGATTACTTGAGTTACTCATAGCGAAACAACCAAATAAAAATAATATAAGTTCAGATGATTTAAAAAATTATCGCAAAATTTTAAACTATCATCTGCTCATAAAAGGCGATATTACAAGAACCGAAAGATTCGTGTTCATAATAGTAATAAATTTAATAATATTATTGCTCCATTGTTCAATATTACCTCGAAAACAATTACCGGAAAATCGATTAAAGGTGGCTAGTTACCTCGCTATAAAATTGCAAAAAAGTGTACTGCTTTGGACTACGTCTACTGGGATGCTCCAAACGAGCTCGTTGATCGTCTTTAATTACTAACAGCTGAAAGATCTGTCGGAAATCCAAGTCAAGTAACGAGATACAGTCTATAATCGAAGAGTTGTGTGAAGCAGACTATATATATTGAGCGCTCACGAATATATGACTCATTCTCAAAATGAGCGTTGACGTGTTTGGACGTAACCTAGGAAAAACCGAAGGTAGTCGAGGGCCATCTGGCGTTGGCTTTAAAGTCACGACTGACGGTCACTAGGACATAGAAAATAAAAAATTATGCAATGTTGCTGATCCTCAACAACCAAGCGATGTTGTAAATTTAGAGACTGTACGAAACATTATTCAAATAGAAATTCGAGGAATGATTGATATAATTACGAGAGCTAATCATAGAGATGAACTGGATGCCCAGATATCTCAAATAAAAGCTGACATTTTGACTATAAAAGAGGCTATGGCACAGCTAATCAATCATTAATTCCACAAGCATGGAACACGAAAGACTAGTTAAAGAACTGCACAAACCCGCAAGGCGTAACTATACACGTCGAAGCTTTGTCGTGCGTGGTTTGGAAAAGACTTGGCAAGCAGGTCTTGTCGAAATGATTTCTTACGCTCGAGATAACAAAGGCTATAGATACCTGCTCACTATAATAAACATTTTCTCCAGATACGCATGGGCTGTTCCTGTAAAGAGAAAAACAGACAAAGATGTCTCAGAAGCTATGAAATCTGTGCTGGTTAAAGGCAGAGTACCGAAAAATCTGCATACCAACAGAGGTAAAGAATTCTATAACTCAGATTTTCAAAATTTATGAACACATACAAAATAAAGTTGTACTCAACCTTTAGTAATCTAAGAGGCAACTACAAGTGGCTAGATATTTTACCTGATTTACTTACCACGTACAATAATCGTAAACATCGTACTATCGGTGAGAAACCTAAGGATGTAACAGCCAGCAACGAAACAGATATACTATAGAAATTTTCCCGTAAAATAACTAAGAAGATTAAGCCAAAATTTAAAATTGGTGATAAAGTCCGAGTGAGCAAGGCTAAAGCAGTATTTGATAAAGGATATACTCTTAATTGATCTACAGAGATATTTACAATTGTACGTATAGCAGCTACAAACCCAACAACTTATCATCTGAAGGACTATCAAGATCATCTCGTCTCTGGCGGCTTCTACGAAAAAGAACTACTCAAAGCCAAGTATCCAGATATTTATCTTGTAAAAAAAGTAATTAAGAAAAAAGGAAGTAAAATTTTTGTAAAATGGCTTGGCTTTGATAATTCACACAATGGTTGGATTGATAAAAAAGTTATGTAATCATGCAAATGGAATGTTTAATAAAAACAAAATGTTTAAATCAAGAACAATGTTTTATTCTTTAACTTATTTTAACATATGTCTTTAACTTATTTGTTTTTACAAGAACTAATTTTTAACGATTATTCACAATGCTTAAGAGTGCTCTCTACCTAAACCCCAACTCCGGAATAGATCGCAGCGCCCCCATGACTTCATTTACGTATTTTCATTAATTTAAGTGTACTTATAAATTTTAAATTAATCATAACTCAGTTTTTCCACGTGTAAAAGTTAATAAGGATTACTTTTAAACAAGTTTCATGAATTTAAATGAATAAATGAACTTGTATTTTCTAGAGAAAATTCAAACGTTCAGTGGACATTTCTGAAAATGACTCCACATTTTTCTCTACAAAATACAGATTTATTAATGGAATTTAATTTGGGAAAACTCTTGTAATCGAGTCTTTAATACTAATTACACATGGGAAAACTTTATTTTTACGTTAATATTGCCCTAAATTTTTTTAATTAACAAAAAACACTTTTGACAGTAGGTGGCGTTCCAATCAGGGTAGAGAGCACTCTTAACTATATATTTACATCACTTATTGAATATTAATCGCATCGAGACTAGTTTTGCAACATTTTGATTTTTAAAGTTAATAATCATGAACAATGTTTTTTATTCTATAACTCATCTTTAACTTATTTACAAGAACTAATTTTAACTAAATATTAACTAAATATTCACAACACTTATTTTCCACTAAATTCAACATTAGTCGCGTTGAGACAAGTCAAAAAGAGTTCGTACTTGTTTGCACCATCTGCTAACTCATTGAAGAGCTTCTCATCGTTTATTAAGGTGATTGATACTCTCTAGGGCAAAAACACCTCAAAATCGTTGTCCTGCTCAGCTACCACCTTCGTTCCATATTTTGTCGTCAAGATTTTTAGTTTTGTAACCATCAATTTGACATCTCGTGGTTGATCAGAGTTTTTTCGTAGGGAGAAATCCTCCACGAGCGATGGGGTTCAACTTTGCAAGATCCATCTGTAACATATACAATTGTGTTGATTAATTTTTTTGTATTAAATAATGAAAAATTCTCAATGTACGATACTAACCTTAGATTTCTCTTGGTTTTTTGTTGAGTGATTCGTCAAGTGTCCTCTCACAAGATCTATTAAGTTGTCGAGCGGAGAGGAGTGGCTTTTGAGTAATAAGGAGCGGCTGCTGAGCTGCGAGGAGCGAGACGTCTTGATGCTCGGGAATCTGAGCTACAGGGAGCGAGATGTCTAGATGTTCAGGAGCTTGCTGCTGATTGCTCCTAGGTGGTACGACTGTGCGAATGAGCTCCTGCTCTCGCACCGCCTCGTTATATAGCGGGCTTCCCACTACCTCCTCTGTGATATTCGGCGGCTCGATCCCCTCCTCTCGAGGTGTTTTCTCATTGGACGTTACCTCTGCGGTGTTCGGCGGCTCGATCTCCTCCTCTCGAGGTGCTTCCTCATTGGCCATGACTTCCTCCACTATGCGGTAGTGGCCCCAGGGAAGTGTATCTGTCGTGTCGGGCTATAGATAGCGTTTATCGTCGTGAGCACTTTCGCTGCTCTCGAGTAACGATGACATTCTCGTGAAGACATTTGATATAGTCGTCAAAGGTGATGGTGGCTTTAACCACAGAACTCTTGACACCTTTCACCTTCTTTATAGGTTTTTGGTTCTGCACTTTGACACTATACATTTTGCTTCGCAGCCCGATAAATTCCAACATGATCTCACCCTTACATTCATCTTTCATCAAGCCAACCTTCTTTTTATTAACTCGTAGCATGTTGAACGGGTTGATCTCTGGATAACCTGATGTATCGAATTCTTGAATATCATGTCGTATCACGTTATAAATGTCGACACCTGTCACCTCATATATCAGACTATCCGTGTCGTTGTACAATAGCTTGCCCTGGTCTCCTACACGGTCTCGCATGTAATCGTAGTGGAATCTATACACAAGCGTCTTTGACAGGTCCAGTACTGCCAAGCCGACATAAATGGGCTTCCTTATGGAGATCTCAGTTCGTAAGAGTTGGACAGCAACGAGGTTTTCATCAAAAGTGTCACTCCCAAACGGAAATTTTTTCTGCACATAATAATTATTAATTATTCATAAAACAATATAATTGTTAGAAAAGAATAATAAAAAGTAATAACAGTAATAAATGTTCAGATTTGGGACTGTCATTAATTTTTATTATCTGTTATTATTATTTATTTACTGTTTTTAATCATTATTATTAGTTATTATTGCTTCCTCCTAGAGGAAGCTTTGTGATAGTAATATTTTGAGTTGTTGTAAAAACATGTTATAATTGATATTCGAGGTGTTAGGAACCAAAATACATGATTTTTGAAAAATCTTTGTATGGATGTGTGTGTGTGTACGCCTGGATCTCAGCTTCTACTCGATCGAATTTAACCGTACAGGTCTCATTCTTTTTGTATTTTTTTGTGTGATGGCGGGTCAAAAATCCGTTTTTTTATTGGGCCGATTCGTTTTTGTTTTTTCGAATTTTCGATTTTCTCAAAATTGCTTTTGGCTTTTTTTCAATAATAGAATCGAGATATTTAAATCTAATGGGTAGCATTCGAAACAGCGTAAAAAAACCTATAATTTAAAAAAAAAAAATTCTCTAGTTATCCCGGTTCTCTTGTTATTGACAAAAACGTGTTTTTTTTCTTTAAAAAGCTTATAACTCCGAAACTAAACGGTCAATTTTTTGAGAAATATTACGATAATGCAGAATATAAATAGCTATAAGCTCTAAAAATTTGAATCCATTCTTTTGGTTAGTTTTTGAGAAAAAAATTGAAAAATGAAAAAAACGGGTTTTCTATGTCCAACGATTACGGAAGTAAAATTGACTTAATCGCTTTAAAATTCCTTGTAGAGGTAGATTTTGTATAGTTCTCGGTCGAGTTCTTTGGGCAAAATGATTGGTCCATAAATTTCAGAGATATATGAGGTTAAAAATTTTTTACATTTTTTTAAAATCCTAATTTCTCGAGAACGGCTCGATGTATCTGAATGGGGTGGATGGCATTCGAAAGAGAATTAAAATACCTATATTTTCTAAAAAAATTAATTTTCTATCTATCACGGTTCTTTAGTTATCATCAAAAACAAAAACGTGTTTTTTTTTTTTTAATTCATAACTCCAATGATGTTATCATCAGTATATTATAAAAGTATATAGTATTGGCGTCAAAATGTAATATGTTTGAATTTTCAAGATTGAATTCTTGAGTTTAAGTATTCAAAACTGATGAATAATTAAGGTAGTGCTCTTCATATTGCAAAAACTCAAAAAGCTTCTGAAAAAAATATATAAATATTCTTGAAAGTCACAGAAATGGTACCATATGTTTGTTTACATACATTGCGGAACAAATTTTTGAGAAAAAATTCTTGAAAATGGTTATTTTTACATGAGAGTAAATGAGTGCTATATTAACTGTGACAGAAACTAATAGTATTACTCATCAAAAAAACTGGACTTCAAAAAGAAAAACATAGCTTAAGAAATATGAAATTCGGCTCTTTCTATTAAGTTTATCAAATATGTGTCAAGCCGATCTTTTTAAAAATATATTAATGATTATAAACACAAATAGCAGACGACGTGCACGAGAGCGAGAGAGACAGGACGACACCCGTGGTATAGTTTGTGCTCTCGCTGAGCAACAAACTGTAGTGCCCGAGGAGAACCCCCTTAAAATAGTATAAGAGTAGGTGGCACTCCGATAGGGGTAGCGTGTAGTGCTGTAAGCTATTTGTTTTATTATAAAATATAGATATTTTACTTCTATTTCAAATGATAACTTTATTTATCAGCTCAAAATTTATATAAATTTGATATAAATAAATAATAAATAAATAAATTTAAAAATTAACAATTTTTAATATTCATAAATGAATTTAATTATAATTATGCAATAAATTTTTAAAAAATTATAAATTTTGTTATTAAAAATTAATTAAAGGAATCAACAAATTATGGTTGAGGAAGCTACGGGCCAATGAATTGGCAGCGGTTTTTTTTTTTTATTCAGGAACCAATTCGGATAAGGTAAGTGTTAGTAATAGTTATTATTTTTTATTATTTTTTTCATTTATGAAACCAATTCGGATAAGTTAAGTGTGAGTAATAGTTTTTATTTCTTATTATTTTTTTTTATTCAAGAAATCTATCTACATAAGGAAAGTGTTAGTAATATTTATTATTTTTTATTATTATTTTTATTCAAGAAATGTACATAAGGAAAGTATTAGTAATAGTTATTATTTTTAATTTTTTTTTTCGGTTGATAAAATTGCATATAGAAAAAAAAATAGTAAATACATTTTATAATGAATTTATTTATACAGTAAATTACTGAATACACTTATCTACATTTATGATACATTTTAATTAACTTTTTAATGAATACAGTCACCAATCGCGCCTTTGGCAATTGAACTTAAGCAATAATTACCTTTAAATTTAAATATAATACAAGGTCTATGCAGCATACAATATTTAATACAGTGAGTATCTTCAGAATCAAGTACACATTTTTTAATATTAATTATGTTTCTAATATCACAATCAGTTACAATGTTAGTAGGTATAAGTTTTAAAAGTCTAAAGAACACAAATACGTCACTTTTATTATCATATTTTGTCATATATAAAGAAGTAATAATCCCAAATTTACCATCTTTTGTTTCGAAAACCGAGTCATTTGCCTTTTTACCTTCAGAATAATTGCAAGAGGTGTATTTACAACTTTGATATATTATTTTTTCATATTTTTTACATACAGTTATTTTTACAACATTAATATATGAACGAAGGCACGTAATTTCTTTTTCATCCAGCATGTGATATTTTCCACTGCCTACTAATGCGCAATCTTCAATTCTAAGCACTTTTTTTAATAGATTATTATTTAATTTATTACAAAAATCTTTTGTTTGTTTGGAGATAACTTTCTATTTCCAACATGGGAAGCTGCTGATACGTCAATAATCTCATTGCAATTTGTTTTGCAATGTGGTGGTTGCTTTTCTTCATTTGCAATAAATATTTATTTTGATTTTCAAATGGAAACGTATTTATTGCCCATAATGGACCCCAATTTTTAACTGTGTCAGATAAATGTAAAAGTAGATGAACATTGTAGTGCATATATTGATCTCCAAAAAATTCATTGAACTGAATAACAAATTTTATTAATAAAATTTTAGAAGTTTGTATTTCATTTGGCGATATACTGTCTTGCTAGAGAATATTCATACAAATAATGCTAAATAGTTTAGGTATTTTCTAAGTAACAAACCTTCTAGGCATGGTAAAGAACCAAACAAAATCCAAAATAACCAATGTGAAGCCTTTCAATTTTTTCGTTCATCAATACTTTTTGGAAAATTTGCTACACATGTTGGAGGTCTCGTGGATAATAAGCGTTGGTTAATTATACGGGTAGCAGCAGGAGATCCAACATAGAACTTAGCACCAGCACTTGTCATTATGATTTCAGTATATAATTCCATGACGCCTAATAAACATGAATACATGAAATCAACAACCATGCCCTTTGAAACATCAAAATATTCCAAATTCATTAAGCAAGAAGGTCCCCATACTCCACAAGTATCTTTCTTATTTCTAGCAGCCTTTAACATCTGACATTTTATACTATGGTCTGTTCTTTGTTTGGGAACATCTTTTAAAATAGAGTACTTCCTAACTCCATTTATATTAATTGTTGAGTGTTCACAAAATGTACAACCGAAAGTTCCACTGAATCTCTTCATATTCAACATGGCACACCTTGCTACCGAATCTACACAACTCCCTAAAGGAAATTTACTTCTTATTTTTACGCCATCTTTAAGCCGTTCAAATCCTTTCGAAGACAGATAATGAGCTTGATTTACGAAAGGTTGTAGAAAAATATTCATGTTTGGATCAACTTTAGAAACCCATAAGCCTGTTAGTAACATAAATTTTTTTCTTAAATAGTCCGAAAACTCATGAAACATTACAAAAATAGGCCAAGCAGTAATTTTTGGTTTATCTGCAGGTTGTCAACCATCTGTATTAAAGGCGTTGAGACATCCCAGCTGCTTTGAAAGTTACTTTCATGTTGTTTGTAATGAGCACCATCATAAATGTCTTCTAAATTATTAGGACATTTTTTCTGTCGATTAAATCTTTTTTTAAGACTATTTGCTATAAGCGGGTCAGAAAATAACTTTGTCAACTGGTCGATTATATCTATATCGACAAAAAATAAACCGATTGCAGAGGCGATACTACATTACCACATTCACATGGTATATCTCCTTTTAGTTTAGAATATTTACCTAGATATTTATTACATTTATGACATATAACATGATAAGATCATCAACGTATCAGTTCTTACTTTCATTAATTTTTTAATCATGTACTTTGTGACTGGAAAAATACTTTTATTGAAAATAAAATTGAGCGCTATAAATATGTCCAACACAGCAGTCCAAGTCAGCGAATGTTTTTTCATAATGTTCATGAATATTAATAACACCTCTCCAACATTTATCCCACTGCAATTACAAGTTTTTATACTTAATGAATTAAAACGTTTTGCATCTGCAGATTTGTCATGTACCTAAAAATATTTATTAAAACATAAATCCTCTCTTAAAAAAACGATGGACGGATGTTGTGAAACACTTAAAGAGTGATTTTGATTGGTCTGCAAGGAATAGGTGCGAAAATTCTCTACTTCCACTACATTTGAATTTTTGAAATTGAATTTTTATTCTTAACTATTTAAAACTAAATAATTAAATCAAATTAGAATAAAAAGATTAATTTTGTCATGGTTTGAAAAATCATCTGGTTATCCTATAATTTAAACCAATTACAAGAAATCATAATGAAAAATTATATATTCATAATCTAAAAACAAAATAGTACGCGCTCAGCGCGTTTGTATTTTACTAGTATTTAAAAAAAAAAACCAAGTGAGTGTTGCAATCTATGTAACCAAAATATCTGATTAAAATATCTGCCACACGCACATGAGAAGTTGAATTTATGTACATTTGTTGATATCGATATTTTATATTCAAATAAGAGCAAAGTTGAAAATTTCTTACGTTATATGTTTCTCGTGTATTGTCACAAAAATTGAATTCCGCCAAAGTAGTATTGTCATCAAAATCGAATTCCGCCAAAGTAGTATTCATTAAATGATATTCACTCTGAACATGATTCAATGAATCAAGACTGTGATCTTTGCTATAAACAAAATGAGTAGATGACTCAGACCTTTGCAACTAAAATCAATAAATTTTATAAGAAATCCCATTCAAGTAAAAACTATTACAATAAAAACTATATATAACTATGTATACTCAAATCCTAGCTGTAATGAATCGCTTACTTTTTCATTTGATTCCTGGTTTTGAAACACTTGTTCATTTCCTTCTTGATCATATTCATCTTCAGAATTTTTAATTTCACCTTTGTTTCTATAAAATGTCGAATGAGGAACTTTGTGTTCATTACTACTATAATATTGCTTGTACGGACCTCTACGAGACATAATGTTATGTTAAAATAATCCAGCTGCAACATAATGGGTTGTAAATAATAAATAAAAAAAATTTCTTAATCATTTTTCAGATTAAAAGTTATATTGGCTAAATTAGCTATGATGCTACAATAGTACATTTCGACACGTGTGGAGAAGTTGATTATTTAGCTCATGTGTCTTTTTGCACGAGCGAAACGAGTCCGAAAAAGTCACATGAGCTAAATAATCGACTTACACACTAGTTCCGGACGGTATTTTATACCACGAGCGCCGAAAAATCATACCAAAGTTTTAATTTTGAGGTTAAAGTGGTATAAAAGGTATTAAGAAATATAAAACCTCTTATAATTCAACTGTTTATAATTAATTAACATATAGTAACAGAATATAAAAGAATAAAGTAAGTTTAAGTAATAATTGGTACATTATTGTTTAAACTTTTAATTTTACTGAACAGAAATTTTATATAAGGTGAAATCAGCTTTTTCATAAAAGTTGTAATTTTTTATTATACTTACTAAGTAATCTGTAATACGCATAAAACACATCAATTCCAATTTAATTTTACAATATTTTCACACTAATTTTAATGTTTATTTAAACTTTTATGATGTTGCTAATCATAATGGCGCCAATTTTCTTGCACGCGTGATTATAATTATTATTATACGTGCCAAATTATACGTATGGAAAATAAATCTTACTTTCATCCAAGAGTTTATCAATCGTAGTTAAATACTACGTTTGCTCATATTATTATAATTCAAATGAATTTATTATTTTTTTGCATTTAGTGTGATTAACCTAAATTCGATTTCTTACGAATTTTTATGTTGTGGTTCAGTTGACCGGTCCGATTAGTCCGTTATTCATTGTCCCGATTTCATAATTCATAGTTCCGCACCATCTGAATCGATAAATTATATAAAACCTGTTCGGAAAATGTATGTTTTGCTAAACACGGTCGTGTAGAGGGCAAAATTCTAAGACAAAAGTTCCTGTGCCGTTTTTGCAAATTTTGCATATTAACGCCGTTACAGGCGATCAAAAGTTCAATAAACCGGCCAATCAGCTCCGACGTCGGCGCGCGCGACAGAGAAGTAGGCGGAGCTCCAGAGCTACGGCCGCAGGAGGAGGAGAGGCGCGACATCAGCGCTTCGGCCACTGGAGGCGGACCCGCCGGCGTCTATCGATCTATCGACTACTCGCTCGTTCGCCCTTTTTCCCGCACTTTCACGCTCTCTCTCGCTCTCTCTCGCTCTGTCTCGCTCTTTCTCGCTCTCTCTCGCTCTCTCTCGCTCTTTCTCGCTCTCTTTCGTTATCCTTGCTCTTTCCTGCTCGCTCTTTCTCGCTCTCTCTCGCTCTCTCTCGCTCTCCCTCGTTATCCTGGCTATTTCACGGTCTCTCTCGCTCTTTCTCGTTCTCTCTCGCTCTTTCTCGCTCTCTCTCTCTCGTTCTTCCCCGCTCTCCCTCGTTATCCTTGCTATTTCACGCTCTCTCTCGCTCTTTCTCTTTTTCCCTTCTCGCTCTCTCTCGTTATCCTTGATTTTTCTCGTTCTCGCTCGCCCTTCCTCGCTCTCTCTCGTTCTTTCTCGTTCTCCCCCGTTATCCTGGCTATTTCATGGTCTCTCTCGCGCTTGCTCGTTCTCTGTCGCTCTTTCTCGCCACTTCACGCTCTCTGTCGCTCTTTCACGCTCTCTCTCGCTCTTTCTCGCTCACTCTCGCTATCCTTCCCCTTTCACGCTCTCCCTCGCTCTTTCTCGCTCACTCTCACTCTCTCTCGCTATCCTTGCCCTTTCATGCTCTCCCTCGCTTTCTCGCTCTCTCCCTCGCTCTTTCTCGCTCTCTCCCGTTCTTTCCCGCTCTCCCTCGTTATCCTTGATAGTTCACGCTCTCCCTCGCTCTTTCTCTTTCTCTCTTGCTCTTTCTCGCTCTCTCTCGCTCTTTCTCGCCCCCCCTCGCTCTTTCTCTCTTTGTCTCTCTCTCTCTCTCTCTCTCGTTCTCTCTCGTTATCCTTGCTCTTTCCCACTCCCTCTCGCTCTTTCTCGCTCTCTCTCGCTCTTTTTGGCTGGTTCATACTCTCTCACTTCTTTCTCTCTCTCGCTCTTTCTGGCTCTCTCTCGCTCTCTCTCTAGCTCTTTCTCGCTCTTTCTCGCTCTCTCTCGCTCTCTCTTGCTATCCTTGCACTTAAATTCTCTCTCTCGCGCTCCCTCTCTCGCTCGTGCTGCTCGCTACCGTTCTTTCTCGCTCTCTCTCGCTTCCTCGCAATTTCACGCTCGCTCTCTTCGTTCTCGCTCTCTCACTTCTTTCTCGTTATCACTCGTGCTTTCTCGCTCTCTCTCGCTCCCTCTTCGTTTTTGCTCTCTCATTTCTTTTTCGTTATCACTCGCGCTTTTTCGCTCTCTCGCTATTTCTCGCTCTATCTTGCTCTCGCTTGCTATCGCTCTTTCTCGCTCTCTCCCGCTTTTTTCGCTCGTTCACGATGTCTCTCTTTTTTCTAGCTCTGTCGCTCATACTCTCTCACTAAAACAACGTTAAAAAACTTCCTAAACGTCGAAATTGAAGCTTTTGACTCAAGCTTTTCATTTCATTTTACCAAATTATCCTACAAGCTTTGATTCAAAAACTACGCTTATTCAAAGTTGAGAACAAAATTCGGGATCTTTTTATTTTTATTTTTTAATGTAAAATAGAAAAGAAAACAATAAAATAGATTAACACTTGATAAGAGGCTTAAAGCTCTTGCTTTACGCTTCTGAATGCGATCCTGCCCGTTCTGGTAGCCCAATAGGGAGCAGAGTTATAAAACTTTTTCGATGACCCGAAAAGACGTTTAGGTGGGCAAAAGCAAATGACCGAGAGTGCAGATGTTTCAAGTATAAGTCTATGACGAATTCTAAGTCGTGTCATAAAAATAGATTTGAAATATCTAAGTCGATGTGACAAATGTTAGATCGAGACGAGACATTAACATTAACTCGTGTCTCACTCGATTCCGACCTCTAAGTCCTACTAAAAAAACCAAAAACATAGGGGTTTGTGCATGCGCATGCCACAATTTCAGCCGTCATAGCAGTGTATCGTCACTTGGTACATGTCACATACGAGACGCTTAGAGAATCAGGCCCCAGGCCATGAATATGAAAGCACGAAATAAGCAAGATATCCGATTACAATATAATCCCTATTAGCGGAAGTCCGGTCGGTGGCGGCCGTAGCTTGTTGGTTGTGTTTCTGACTAGCCAGTCGGCGGCTCTGGTTCGGTCCCAGAGTCCATCGCTTTTTATTATTAAAAGTTGAGATAACTCACTCGTAACAGAAGTAAAGTACTAAAAAGCGACAATTATCAACTCTGTGCCTTTGTTGTGTAATGTACTGTTTCAAACCTATGGAGCATAAATCGATTAATTAATGAATGTTGAGCGGGCACCAAACGTTTAATTTGTCAACTGTGATAAAAATTGTACCAACTTCAGAAGTATTAAAAGTCGAATTAAGCTTCCCGGTTCTCAGAAACTGAATTTTTTCGTGTTTATAGCAGATATTTTATAATACGTTTACCTAAATCTGCTGTCACGCCTATTCGTGCCTTAAGCAGTTCATTTTTGCACCGTCGGAACGAACGTAGCGAGTGCTGTAAGAAGCACGAGGGCTTTGACTGCTTTGAGTCCACGCAACGCTCTACAGCGGAACATCACGGTATGCGCCGCTGTCCACAGCGCCGAGATGGCGCCAACCTACACAGCAGAGGAGTGCAGTGGATCTACTGCGGTCTCCCCTCTACACGACAACGCCTGCTCCGTGTTCGCGCTTACGCCGGCGTGACTCTCTCTCTCCTGTGCCGAACGCCGACCGATACGGACGCATCACCTTCGCTACACCCAGTGCCACCAACCTACTCAGAGTCTCAATAAAGAGTTTTCAATAAAGGACGCATCACCTTCGCTACACCCAGTGCCACCAACCTACTCAGAGTCTCAATAAAGAGTTTTATTGTTTTATATAGTGTTTTGGCCTCCTCATTTATATACCCACTCCAACAGGTTATCGGCCCAGCCACGCTTTGAGCTTTGGAGGCAGGCACTTAGAAGAAGATCGATGAGTACCTGAGATTTTTTTGCGAGGCTAACCGAGAAATGCGGCCATGTTGAGGTTTTGACCGCGTGGCAAGAGTTTTCAGACGTAAGTTTGTTTAGAATAGCAAAGAGCTAATTAGAAATACGCGATAAATAGCTCTCATTTATAAGATTGAATAATACTGGAAATTATAAGAATTATTTAAGATTAACTTCAGAAAATAATCAGAAGCATTCAGAAGAAAATCTATTAAGACGCTAAATCAGACGAGAATTTGACGGGGCGTGCGAGGAGAAATATCGAAGAATTGTGGTGCGGGCGCAAGACGCGACTAAGCAGTATTTCTTTTTCATAAGTAATACACGCAGGATAAGACGGAGTAAGAAAGCAGTTGAAAAGCACGCGCAGCGTGCATGCACGGACACACGCGGACGAGGCGTGAAGAGAAAATTAGATGCAATTTTTTTCACATTAACGTGTTCTATCCGTTAGGCACATACATACAGAAACACGCACACACACAGACGAAACGTGGAGAAAGCGTCTGGCACAATTTCTTTCATATAAGTGTTTTCTCTCAGAATAGATTAAAAACAGAATTCTTCGTGAGGGAAATTCAGAGATTCGGAGGGAGTGAGTCAAATTGCTGGTGCGCGCGCGGCGTACACGGATAGACATGCACACGCGGACGAAGCGTCAAGAAAGATTCAGACGCCATTTTGTTTCACAAAAGTATTTTCTCGTCGTTGAGCGCGTGCTGCACGCACACATACACAATTCTTAGAATTACATTCACACGCGATATACACACTGTAATGACGACATGAGGCGTAGATGATACTGCCGTGCAGAGAATTCTTGCCTTCATGTAAAGTCGTTACAACCGTGTGAATCATTGGGACTGCGTAAGTGCACGGCCAACCCACTGACACTATTGGCGTCATTGCTGTGCGTGACGTCACGATCGGAGGGAGCACGAGCGTGGGACTGGTGCAATTGGAGTAACGACTGACTTCGAACTTACTAGACTTGCTGTGCGGTCTAGCAAAGGTAGAAGCAACAATATCAATAAACAAATATTGAAAATAATATAATTCAGAATAAATTTTTGGCGTTAGAGTATTCAGAAGTCAGAAGAAATAAGAAGAGAAGAGAGATTTAAAATGTCTAACAGAGACGATCAGACGCCAGAGAAACAAAAATAATTTGTTTTTAAACTTTATATATCAATATATAAATAATTTTCTCTCTATCTAAATTTAAATAAAGTCATTTACACAGCGTAATAAAAACTATATTAATATAAAATTATATTACGATGTTATAAAGATAATATAACAAAATTGATTCAGAATACAGATCTGTAAAAGTTTATTAAATTCAGATTATTCAGAAAGACCAAGTATTTATCAGAATAATTATTTACGTATAATCAGACGAGACCTCAACATCAGAATCTCCGTACACGCCGCCCGGTCTATCACATTTTTACTCGATAAAGCCATCAAAGAAAGTGACGCAGATGATAGAAACAGAGAATAATAAAATCAGAATATTAAAAGTAACACAACCATTCCTTAAATCCACCACTGTAAACCCAGATGATAATATAAATTCAGAATTAGTAATAAACAATACACAATCACACCAAAACAGAATAATGGGCGATTCTAATGAGTCTTTTAATAAATAAAATAAAATAGTTCAAAATTAAATATTGAAAGAGACTATAAATTGTCACAAAAAGTAGTTTTAAATGTGTGATTAGATTACCTTCATTCAAAGTTAAGACCTAATGATTTATTAGACATAATAGATGATAAAGTGCAAGCCCCATTAAACTTAACCGAAAAAGAAGTAGAAAAGAGAAATTCATTAGTCAGAGATATTATCATAAATCACTTGGACGAATACTATCATAAGAAAATTTTGTTCTTAAAAGATCCCAAAGAAATTTTAATTAAAATCAGAGAATTCAGAAGAGTAGAAGCAAACGTGACAGCTTCCTCAGTTAGGGCTCAATTGTATCGCTTAAAATTAAATAAGAAAGAAAAGATAAATGCATTTTGTGACAGATTCGATACGATTATAAGAGAGTATGAGAGTTGCGATACAATTGTGCCACTATCTGAGGAGGAGAAAAGATCAGCTTTTTACCAGGCGGTTTCATGCGATAACTCTGAACTTCGTTCAGCCTACCTAATCAGAAGACAAACTGACAATAAAGAAATGAGTTTAGAAGAAATAAAATCATTTCTTTTACAGTTAGAAGCAGAGAAAAAGAGCTCAGAGGAAACCAGAGGACCCAGCGCGAATTTGATTCAGAATGAACCAGAGTGGCAGTCGGGGCCACACGCTAAGTGTTTCAGATGCAATAAGCGGGGGCACATGGCACCAAACTGCCCACTCATAAAGCAAAACCTGTGGTTCTGCTATTTCTGCAATTCAGAGGTTGAACACAGAGGCACAGACTGTCCTAAAAAGGGCACAGGACAGGCACTCAGAGAAGGTTTGATAATAATTATATTAAAGAATACACAACACTAAACAACACAAATGATTACACACAGTTCAGAGGAAACAAACATATTAGAGAGAGAGGTAATAACAGAGGCAGAAGTATTGTTATAAGAGGTGGTGGAAGTGGAAATTTCAGAGGTAAGGTTTTTAAAAGAGGTGGAAATCGAGGCGCGAGAGGCGCATCACAATACACCTTAAAGCAAGGGGCAACAACGTATATTGCAGGTACGATTAAAAATCAATCAAATCCGCATACGAACATTAAATTTATCGCAGACTCAGGTGCTACTGATCATATTGTAAATAAGGGTATAATATTGAGCGATTTTAAAGAATGCGCGGGAGAGGTAATCAGAAGCGCGAATAAAAATGATTCGGCAAATATAGAAATAGACGGAAAAGGAAATTTAATTGTAAGATCAAATATTAATACAGATGAAATAATTATTTTGAAAAATGTAATATCAGCAGAAAACATATCAGAGAATTTAATCTCACTCAGACGCTTTGCAGACGTAGGTTTAGGAATTTACTTAGATGATGAAATTTTGAAAGTCTTCGATAAAAATACAGGTGCTGAATATATTACAGGAAAATATGAGAAACCAAATTGGATTATAAATTTAGATGTAGAAAAACAAAGAAATATAAATAATCAAAATTCAGATTACGAAAAATATTCATGCATGGGTAGGTTAATTACGTTGGACGAGTTTTTGCAACAATCTCAGACGGATGTCATGAATTTAGAATTAAACAAATTATCAGAAGAGAATACAGAGAAAATTAATACGAACACATCTGAGATTGGGAGGGAGAATCGAGAAAAACTCGTTCAAACAAAACCAAATATCAGAAGCCCTCAAACTAGCGACTTCGATTTAGATGAAAGAATTTTAAACAGAAAAATACATAACCTAGATAGCATGAGAATAAATGAGTCAATGGAAATTTTGGACTATAATGAAAAATCAGAGGATAACAAAAAGAGCAAATTGAATGAAGGCATGCTATGGCATATCAGATTAGGTCATGCTTCTTTAGGTCATCTCAAACAGATGCAAAAATCAGATGAAAAATTAAAAGGAGTTAAATTCGACAAAGACATAATGGATTGCGAAGTGTGTATCATGGCAAAGATGGAAAAATTACCATTTTCAGAGAATAGAACCAGAGGATCCAGACCGTTAGAAATGATACACACGGTCACAATGGGACCCATAAAACCAGCTTCATTCCGTGGTGGTAACAGGTTTATAATTGTATTTGTAGATGATTACACGAGATTTGCATACTCTGTGAAACATAAAACTGAGGCTGGTGATTGTCTTGAAAATTTCCTAATAACAATGAGAAATCTATTAGGAAAAGATGAAAAAGTCTGTTATATCAGAGCTGATAACGGTACAGAATTGATCGGAGGAAAGTTCTCAGAAGTAATGAAACTAGAAAAGATAGAGTATAATGTAGCACCTCCACACACACCAGAACTAAATGGAACTGCAGAAAGATTTAATAAGACGTTGAAAAATAAGATCAGAGCTTTAATGATTGATTCCGGCTTACCAGAAACAATGTGGATATTGGGAGTAGAAGCCGCAGTTCACATATACAATAGAACACCACATAAGTCGTTAAACTCGGAAACTCCAATAAATATGCTAACTCCAAAAATCAATAACCACTTAGAGAAAATCAGAAGATTTGGATGTGTAGCATATACTAAAATTCCTATAACGGAAAGGAAGTTCTCAGAAAGAGCAATTAAAGCTATAATGGTTGGGTACTCGCCAACAGGCTACGTCCTTTGGCATCCTTCAACTGGAAAATTCCTTCACTCCAGATATGTCAGATGTAATGAAAAACTGGTTTACAAAGATATTTACAGAGATAAGTCAGAGAACAAATCAGAAGAGACAGAAGTATAAAAGGATCCGGAAATAGGAAAAGTACCATCAAACTCAGAGGAAAAAGAAAAATCAGAGGAAAAACAATCAGAAAATAAACAAAAACACAAACCAAAGAAAATAAAAGCTGAAAATAAAGAGACAAATAACTCAGAAACTGAGAAACGCAAACAACCCAGAAGAAATGCGAAAACAACAGAAAACAGAGAAAAATACATGTCTATCAGAAGAATCCAAGTGACAAGGCAATTAGAGGATACAAGCCTAAAATTAATAGACCAAGAACCAACACATAATTCAGAAAGAAGGTGTGATAAAGAAAATTCAGAAGATGAAATCAGACACGCATTTATAGCCACAATTAATAAAGACCCAATAACATACTCAGAAGCCATGGCATCAGACGATAAAGTAAAATGGTCAGAAGCCATAAACGAGGAAATTAAATCAATGGAAGAAAACAGCGTTTGGCAATTTGTTGATAGAACCTCCAAAACGAAAGATGACAAAAAGGTTCACATAATAGACTCGACATGGGTCTTCAAAAAGAAAACAGGAGAAAAAGGAGAAAATGTGTATAAAGGAACGTTAGTAATCAGAGGTTTTAAAGACAGAAATGAATATGAATTGAAAGAGACATATGCACCAGTATCTAGATTAGCGATAATCAGAGCGGCGTTAGCCATAATAAATAAATACGACCTAGAGGTATTTCAGATGGATGTCAAAACCGCTTTTCTGAATGGAACACTGGAAGAAGAGATATATATGGAGATTCCAGATGGTATAAACTGTGATGCAGAAATCAGAAGAACAAAAGTATGCAAACTACAGAAAGCTCTATATGGTCTGAGAATCAGTCCAAAAAGATGGAATGTAAGGTTTTCAGAAGAAGCACTAAAACTAGGATTGGAAAAAGACATAAATGAACCATGCCTGTTTACCGGGAAAGATGGAAAAGTGGTTATGTTAATTCTATACGTAGATGACATACTACTAGCAGGTAATGATAAACAAAAATTAGAGGAAATCAGAGAGAAACTAAGTCTTGTATTTAAAATGAAAGACTTAGAAGAACCAGAGAACTTCTTAGGAATGAGAATTATCAGAGACAGACAAAATAAAACCTTGGCATTAAAACAGACAGAAAACACAGAGAAAATCTTAGAAAGATTTAACATGACAGAATGCAAAACTCAGAGAACACCCATGGTGATAAGACAAGTTAGAAACAGAGAACTCAGAAGTGAAGAAAACTCGAAAGAATCAGAAGAACCAAAATTAAAAACCAAAGCACCATACAGAGAAGCCATTGGAAGTTTGTTATATCTGGCAGGAGCTACGAGACCAGATATCGCATTTGCAGTCAACTATTTATCCAGACGACAAGTAAATCCAACAGAAGAGGACTGGAAAGAAGTAAAAACAATTTTCAGATATCTCAAAGGAACTTCTGACCTTGGGTTGACATACAGAGCAAAAGACGAAAATCTAACAGCAGTAGTAGGTGTACCGCTATAGCGAGACAGATAGGTATCAGGTTACACTTCCGGTGTCATCTTCAAGTGGGCACTTGACTGAAGTGTTTATATAAACATCTCTTATCTTAAGTGTTTGTTTATATAAACAGTAGCCAAAACAGTAGCAAAACAGTAGCAAAAACAGTAGTTAATTATTGTTTATTTATATAAACAATGATTAATAGCCTATTGTTAATGAGCTACTGTATAGCTCCTGTTTAAGTGTCCACTTGATGGCGCCGTAACCTGATACCTCCGTTCTCGCTATAGCGGTCATGACGTAACCTGCTGGCCCACTCCGTCGCAGCCAGCGCAGGGTATTGGTGCGCTATACCAGTCATCACGCCCCCACTCCTTCGCAGCGGTGGGTATAGAGCGGCGGCCTACGCTATACTTGCCACGCGTGTGCTGGTAGTTGGCACCCCGCTGAGCGCGGGCCTGTGGTGGATCGCCCGTGTGCTCTCTCCGGGTGGCTTGGGCGTACTGCTGTGTGCGTTTGTGTATGCGTGCCTGCAAGCCGCTTGGTTCGAGAGGAGTGGGGAGTTTTGGTGTGAGCGAGAGAGAGATGAGTAAGCGCTCGCTTGCGTGGATGGGCGGGAAAGGTACTGTATAGATATACAAATGGATATGCTTGCAGGTAGCAGCGCGTTTAATCGTATATGTGAATAAAAAAGGGGAAATTCGATTATTATTTTTTTCGAGGAAACAAAGGGATTGGATAATTTACTGGACGAATGTGAGGTCGATAAATGAAAACAATTGTTTTTGTAAAAAATCATAAATCACATTTTATTAACACACCATACATGCATACACACACATTTACATAAATAACACATAATAGTGTACGCAGACACTAAGAAATTTTACAGGTAAATGGTGCGAGGAGTGTGTAGTGGACTGTCTGTCATAGTGTAGTATTTTTGGTTGTGTTATTAGTTTTTAATGATGATGAGGGTGACGACTAGCTGTATCTGGAGTAGCCTTCTTTTTGGGGAAAGAGTGGGTGTTGGTGGAAAAAGATTTAAAACGGGCAGAATCTTTATCCGTGGAGGAATGGTCTTTTTATTATCGACGAGAGGCTGTTTGTCTTCCGGCTTGCCGGCTGGTTTGCTGAACGGCGGTCCCATGATGTTGTCTCGATGAGGATCGCAGCTCTACTGTTTTATCGCGGTGTTGTCCTTTACTTATATTTATGTGGTGGTGGTGATGGGCATGATGATGACGCAAGTAAAAAATCAAATGTGCGAATAATGTGTATTTATTGGATGCTTTCGTGTACTTCTTTTTCCAGAATGTGTAAATACAGAGTGCGAAGTTCTAAAAACAATCTCTCTACGTCGGTTTCTCTAAAGTTTGAATAACCTACGCGATCGTTCACATTAGATTTTAAATTTTCTTTTAGTTCGTCGAATATTTTTAGAAAAGTTATGCCGTCAAAAAATGAGTGTATTATATTCTCGTCGTTTTTTCACGAATGTTTATTTTGATGTTATTAATAATTAACTCTACCGCGGAATTAACAAATATCACGATATTTTCTAGTTGTTTGAATCTAAAATTTATACACTCGCGTAATTTTTTCAAGTGCGCAAATGTCTTTAACTACATCACAACACTCGGTAAAATGTCGATCTTTCTCTTCTTTTTGGGTGGTTCGTCGTCGTCGGTGGCTGCAGCGGTGGTGGTGGTGGCGGTGGTAGGGGTGGTGCTGGTGCTGGTGGTGCTGACGGTATCGTCGTCGTGTATTATGCCGTGCGTGAGGCAGGGACTGCGTCCATCGGCGGTATCCCAGTCCTGGGCCTCGTGTTCGTAGCAGCTCGAGAAGTCAGGTGGTGTAATTTCCCGACTATGGTTGACGGATACGGCTTTTGAGCTGTAGCAGAGCATCAATGAAATGTCGTGGGCGGGTAGGATGATTTTTCTAGGTGTTCGATTCTCGTTGATCAGATATTCTTGAATGGTGACAAAATGTTCCGTGAATTTTTCCCAGCTAGGTTTGTCCATAGTGACGTATTTGTGAGGTGAAACGCCGCCGCCAAATTGAATAACAGGGCGAAACTGTTTGCCGAAGTATTGTAAGCCGAGATAGACAAACTTTGAGTGCGATTTATTGAGAGCGTAGCACGTGCTGAATAGTAGCGTGTGCGGAATATTCTCTTGATTCATTTTAACACTTTTTACGTGCACTTTTAATAAAAAAATACTGACGGCAATGCCCGAGATGATGTGTTTTTTTAGATAGTGTACAGTGCGGTTCGTGCTTTCTTTTTAAGAAAATACTGCTCGGCGGTAGAGATGTCGTGCTTTCGGCTGCTGCGCTTCTACTATATTATCCCGCTCGCGATGCCCTATGGTTCTCTATACGCGTACCTCCCTCCTTTGCGCAGTGGGTGGCGGTGGTTGGTAAGCATTTATCCAATGACAGATCGCGACGTATACATGCTGTTGGAGCGTGGTGGTGGTGGGGGAAGACCTTGTGCGAAAAATTATTCTCAAAGAGAAAGATATCTTTGTTTTGAAAATATTTATCGATAAGCGCGATTTTAACGGTGCCTTTGATAAATCGATACATATCGTAGTTCAAGAGGTATTTTATTACGCGTGAGTTCATCGGTAACACCGGAAATGTACAAGAGAGAAACACGATCTATTCTCAAAGAGAAAGATATCTTTGTTTTGAAAATATTTATCGATAAGCGAGATTTTAACGTTGCCTTTGATAAATCGATGCATATCGTAGTTCAAGAGGTATTTTATTACGCTTGAGTATTCGGTAACAGCGGAAATGAGGTCATCAATTTTAGTCACGTACGTGTAGATAAGTTTTGTTCAATAGAGAGAAACGCGATCAGTGCGTAAATATCGATAACTATTCCAAGAAAAGCCAAGGCTAGACTTGCAAGCAACGCGTTTCATCGTGTTTTTAGTCATGCGCGTGTGTGTGTGTGTGTGTGAACAAAAATGAAACCCGACTATTACTTTTTTTTTTTCGAGGAAACGAAGGGGATCGGATAATTTACTGGAAGAGTGTGGGTTCGATAAATGAAAGAAGTCGTTTTGGTAAAAAAAAAGTTTAATCGATCAATCAGATTATTAAGAAAAAAACTTACATAGTAAAAATACACAAAAACTTACAAACTATGATTACATAAATTTTAAAGCAGCGCGTACAACCGGGACTGATTACTTACAAACTAAAATTGAATGTGTTTTGCTCCAGGGATATTAAACTAAAATGTTAAAAGTACAAAGCGCATAGAAAAGCCTACAAACTATTCATACACACAAAGAAGAAAAATCATTAAAATTAACACCATACAATAGAACAAAGAACGGTGACATCATCATTATTGCGACAATGGTTTACACGATTGCATACAAAATCCTGCCCCTGCGGAAGTTGCCCGCGGAAAATTGTTCACGCGACGCATTTTCTTTTGTTTTCTTAGTTTTTATCGCGACCTTTTCTCCTGACATTTTCATAAAACTTGGCAACTAATTTGTCGTTCGCGCGAGAATCGCGCGTAAAGACTTGACAAAAAGTGCGTAAACTACGCCCGCTACACATAAAATACAAAAACATAATACAATATTCACCGCAGACTTTCGAATCGATGCTCTGCAACTTTTTCTTGTTCCACACGAGACGCTTGCAATTTCTTCCGAGTCGGTCGAGATGCCAGCGCGACTTTGGTCCCAGACCGTAGCTGTCAAAGTAGGTGCCTCTTGCATGACGATCTATGTAGAATGCCACCCAGTGAGATCCAGGTTTATCCGCCGTGTCGATATTAGTCACGACGGCTGCGGGAAGGCTCAAGCGCCATGGTATATGGTCAGCGGCGTAGACTCCGATCGAATTAGCAGCGAGCCCACTGATGGCTCGTGTTATTTCTCGGGTGTTCATTCTTGAGACAATGATGCAGAGTCGCCGTCAGCTGTGAAGTATATGTTGCAACTATTCGAATCGTTGCTATTTGTATCTTTTGCCTCGTAGTCATCATCATCGTCCGATTTCTCTACAATCCGCAGAGTTTTTTCTTCTCCTTGCTGTGGTACTCGTGAAGCGCTGAAAAATACATTTCACTATTCACCCTTTCCTTCGAAGTAAGCCGCCATTCTTCGGGTAGTAGCGAGCGTAGCCATTTCTTTATTTGATTAGCCTTGTATAAGGCACAAAATTCTTTTTGCTTTTTCTGCGAATGCGTGGCGCACACGGTGTTTTTTGGAAAAATACTGTTGAACTTGCCAAATGTTGGAGAAGCGTATTTCTCCAAGTTACATATACAGCGTCCAAATAGTGTTTCGATGTAGCGGGCCTTCTCCTCGCCGCGTACGTAAATTCTTCTCGCCCCTCGGGCGATATTGTAGAGATGTCGATGCAACTGGCGAAGACTCACTTCCCCCTCGAACCAATGAAGTCCATGAATGTCAACAGCGCAGTAAGTATTGGTCTGTTTAACCTCATCAGGCAAGTCATCGAAGCTGCAGGGCGGCTGTACTATCCAGTGATCCATAATTTTTTTCTGCAGACAAATGATTGCCACCTCCTTTGGCAAAAATTTTTTTTCGGTATCACGGAAGCCTTGAATATCTATTACGTAGTCCATGCTGTTTGGGGTGCGCGCGCGCGCGCGCAAAAGTGCGTGTATGCTGCCGGGTGCGAGAGAAAAAACGAAGTGACGCGAGGTGGCATAGAGCATACGTCGTTAGCGCACCCTCCACCACTTTTGTCCCCCACTTTTTACGTCCGGCGAGACTGACGCCACGTGTAGTGCTGACGTCAGCATTTAGGCACTGAAATCCGATAAAATTTGTCGAGTGGAGTCGATTTCGAGAATGTTATCGTATTCGGCATAAACAATACAGTTTATCGTAGTTGTCGGCGCGACTTCAAAGCCTACTTCTATACGCACGCTACCCGACCGCACGAGATTCCAGTGCGTGTGACAGTGAGCCGATAAGTCGGGCGTGAGATCGAAAGCTGTGAGAAAATAGCCTTGTGAATAATTGGCTCTGTTTATGCCGAGGCCCTCGTTGAGGAAATGTATACCGGTGCCCGAGTAGAGTGTTTGAAAGGCTTTGATAAACGAGGCATTGTTCCCGGTAAAGTGTGGCTGTAATGGTTTGCTCGGAATTTGGACACCATCGACGTAGAGGGAGAGGTAATTTATGTCGAAGTGTTGAAAGTTGAAAGGATTAAGTCGCCGATTTCCGTTGAACGCTCTGTTATCTACGAAACCGATGATTACGCGTTTCGGTAGTTGGCCTAGAATTGCATTATCGATGCTGTCGCCGTGTATACCGGCGTGAAGCGTGAAAGTTTTGATTTCGACGCGCGTTATGGGATACTTGGCAGTTGCCTTGGCCAAAGTATTGGCGTGCGCGATTAAAATACCGGGGTTTATTTTCACGCGACGAATAATGAGCGTAGCTTCTTTTATCCTTATGCCAAATTGTCCATCGTCTGTGCTGTCCATCAGACAAAAGGCGTCTTTGCTCCGCACTAGGCGCACGCGCATTTCGACACCATTGATAAGCATTTTATCTTGATTAAACAAGTCGCAGTGCAGATGGCCAATCATGTCGAATGTCTTTCCGCCGAGCGTATAGTTTTGACGATTGTCGAGGCCCTTGTTAGAGCCCGCTCCTTGATTTTGTGGGGTCGCCTCGAAGCAAGCCGGTGTGTCATCGTACCAGAGGCTAGCCGTCAGATGAGACTCTTTGGCTGCCGGTGAATAACTCAACAGCGATTCGATGTAAGCTCTGTAGGGATACGCGTTGTTTGGCGACGAGACAAGTTTTTGATTGAGAAAAATATCGATTTGATTGAACATTGAGTGAAGAAGGTTGTTTACGGGCGCAACTTTTAAATTCACGTCGGGATCGGCGATCGGTAATATCTGTGCCTTTACGTACAGCATGGTGTGCGCGAGATCGATGTAATGCTCGCTGGCGCTGGGTACGACAAATTCGATCGGCGCGTCGCCTTCATCGCTGATCGACGACACGGGCTTATAGTTCAGAAAACTGCTGCCTTCGATCGAAGTTTGAGTCGCGGGGAGTGTAAAAAGATCAAGCTCGCTCGACATACACTCTGACGAGTGCGAGTGTAAGAAAGACATTTTCTTTTTTCTATTTACTTTGGCCCGAAAATATCGCTAACGCTTCGAAACGTCGGTGTTTTGCGTTTTTTTCTACCTCCTTTGCGCGATTTTCGTCCGCCGGATGCTGGCACTTTTATGGCCCTCTTGCGTTTGGGGCGCACGGTGCGAACGGGGCCGCATGACTTTCGCGACTGACGTCGACGTTTGACTCGGTTGGTTGTTTTATAGCCTGAACCTTTCATAACTTCTGCTATTTTCTCGGCCACTTTACGCTTGAGATTTCGACCCGATTCACGGGCCCTCGTTTTTACAGCCTCCTTGAAACTGCTCCCTGTGTTGGCAACGTCGTCGAGAACTTTTATACCTGCGCGCAGCGTCTCCTTACCCACTGCCCTAGCGCCGCTCGTGACATATGGCAGAATGCGGCGAAAGAGGCCACCTAGCCACGCGCCTACACCTCGGCCCCTCTGAAATGGCGAGCCGGCAAAAACGTTTCTCACGCCACCCCCGATCTGTTCGTCGTAATAGCGAGTATAATGTGCCATGTTAGCGATTGCGCCTAAAGTGTAGCGTCACCGTCAACGTACCATACTCGAATGGTATGCGCCGCCCGTGCTGATCTCTTATATCTATAATAACATTATTAAAATTGTGATAGAGAAGCGGTATGTAGTGAGCGGGTGCGAAGCGCTGGACAGTGCTGCATCCATATCTGAATTTAAAGGTATCCATGGAAACTATGCGCAAGAGTGCCGCTTGGGTATCCCCCACTGTGTAGGGTTCGCATATGTCTGTGTAAACATACAGCTGGTCGGGAATTGCTCGAGAGAGCGATGCAGGTCTCGCGGCGACTATGTCCCTTTTGCCCTCGTCGTTTAGAGTGGTAAAAGGTATTTTTTGCTTCTCCGGAGTGTCATCGAAGCCAAATATACGACGCATTTTTTCGTTGAAATAAGTCTCGTGTAGCTGTGCACAGTCGCTCTTGCGCCTTATCGCGTAATAGCCGCGACGTGTTTTAACGGGTTCGAGCATTTGATGCCGATAGGTTTCATTCGAGCTGTTTATCGCATCCGCCAGCTCAAAGAGTGAGTCATAAATTCCAACGGGTATATTACAATATTTTTCCTCCACGAGTTGCGCGTCGCCGTCGTCGTACGTGGAAAACTTGTAGAAGGCGTCCTCCTCTTGAAAATGTACGACGCTGCATGGCACGTGTATTTCCACCAGCCCGACGAGCCATTCGCCGTGTAATTTGATCTCGCGCGGTAAGTGCGTCGTGAAGCAGCTAGTTTTATTATCGGGAAAGTAATACATACTGCTGTTGCTAGGCAGCACCATGTAAAAATCTTCGTACGTGTCCATGCTTGCTTGCTTGCTTTTTACGCGATTTTTTCGAGCTGACTAGCTTTTACCCAAGAATTAAATTTATCCGGATAGCCGAGCCACTTGACAAGCAGCTGCTTGTTGGCGCCGCGCCCTCTCTCGCGCACGACGCGTTCGATCTTGAAATTCTTATCGGGCGCCAGACGCTCGCGCCCGACGCGTACGAGTTCCTCTTTGTAAAAGAAGCCGTCTATGATCTCGTCGTTCAAGTCCCGAAGAATGTACGTGTGCAGCCCTTGCCGTCGCGATACGCGCGCTATCTTAAAAATTTCCTCGCTGAAATTGTTCTCGTATCCGCGCTCGAAGGTGTTTTTGTTCGACTGATGCGCACGAGGTCTCCCACATTGAATTTACCATGTGTCGCGCCGACGCGGTGGTGGTGGTGGTGGCGCTGCCGTCGTCGCCACCGATAATTGGAGCTCGCGCGCTTGGTCAAGTTTTCTCGCGCCTGCGCGGCGTTGTAGATGTCAACGTCGGCGGGTCGCATTCGGGTGCCGCTGTGTAGAGAATGATTGTACGCGTGGACAATTTTTTGTAAAACGTCGATATATCGTTTGGTGTTTTGGTGGGAAAAATATCGCCAGATTCGCTCGCGCAGTGTCCTGTTGAGGCGCTCGACGACTGCTGCCTTGATATCGGGATTCCTGGCGACGCGAAAGTCAATTCCCCGTCGGTCAAGAAGTTTTTGAAACGCTGCACCGGTAAATTCTTTGCCTCGATCGGTTTGCACGCACAAGGGTAAACGTGGTTGTGCTCTGTCGATAATGCGCTCGAATGCATCGGCAACATTGCGCGCCGTTTTATCCATCAATGGTTCAACCCACGCAAACTTGCCGAGTACATCGACGACTACGAGGATGTAGCAGTGTCCGTCGTTGTAATCCTTTATCGATGTGAGCTGCAGTAAATCACACTCCCACACGTCGTCGACGTTGCTCACGTTGTAGGTGAGTCGCGGAAAGCGTCTTTTTATCGGATGATGAAGCGTGTACGCGTCTTGATTGCTCAGCCAGTCGTAAATTTTCTTCTTCTTCGCCTCTGTGCTGGCTGCGTTCAAACACAGGAGATTCCGCGCGCCCGCGTAGCCCGCCTCGTGCTCGAGATCGTAGTACTGCTTTTCGTAAGCCATTGTTCTCTCTCTCTCTCTCTCTCTCTCTCTCTCTCACGCCAGGTCAAATTTGAGCCAGTTTTTCTTCACTTGTCTGACGGTCTTTTTATTACGGGTGAGAATCGGTGAGCGCGTCGAGTCGTTTGCTGCTGCCGCTGCTGCTGCTGCTGTAGACGACTGCGCTGGCAAGCGTCGTTTGGCTGTTAGTATTTGCCCTATTTTCAGAACTTTTGGATTTCCGATCAAATCGGCGGGCGTGTCGCTCGCTTTGAGAAATTTCGCAAATTCGTAGCGGCCAACGGGTGCTTCGTCCTCTGTTCCTGCTGCTGCCGCTGTCTTTTTCTTTTTCTGCAGTGCGTCGAGCAATAACTCTGTTATGTTTGTGCGAGGTATGACGCGGCCATCGATGCTCACAGTGCCTGTATTGTCCCATTTCAGACGATTGGGCACTCTTGTTTTCCAGATGTGCAGCATGCGGCGCGCTTTGGGTGCGTGTATTTTTGGCAGGCTCTCGAGTATAGCTCCCTCGCTGAGTGGTCCGAGCGCCTCCTCTATTTCGTCGATTTCGCGCTTCGTCTCGCGCTCCGTCGCTCGTTCGCTGTCTCGGAAAAAAAGATAGCGACGTAAAATCTGTAGATAATTTAGGCATTTTTCGTAATCATCGCGTGCCGTTTTTGAGCGTAGAACCTCGTACATTTCGGCGTCTAATCGTGAAAAATTATCACCCTGTGTTTGTAAACTTTTTTCTCCCCCCGACTCTTTTGGCTGTGTTGTAGCGGGCGGAGTGGATGACGTCATCGCATGCTGCGCAGCTTGAAACGTGTCCTCTGGTACGAGTATCATCTTGCGTGCCCGTTCCATCTTATCGCATGGCGGCGCCGCCACCCGATCCAAATATTTTTGAGATTAGCGTTCCGAGTATCGGGGCGAGCAAGAGCGGTAAAAATGATCCTCCACTCTGAACAATCGATCGTTTCTTTGTGCGCCAATCGCCGTTTCCCCGTGCGTCACTCAGCTTTCTAAGCGCGTGTTTATGTCTGCGCAATCGCCTCTTGTCGGTATCGCTCAATTTTACGACCCCTTGTAAAACGTTCAACGCGCACTCGCATATGCACTTGACGAGTGGTTTGTCGGCCGTGCGCGCGATAGCCGCTCGATGTTTCTTATCGCCGTGACAGAGCGCACCGAGGAGTGCGAGATTTTTCTTGGAAAAATGATTACCGCGCGGCTGTATCCCGCAACGCCGACGCTGGGCTCCGATGCGACTGCCCGCTGCCATAGTTTTTTTCCAACTGACGCGCGGCTGGCGAGATCATCGTGTTTTAAGGTGCTTTGGCACGTACGCGTAATGCGGCTCGTGGTCGTCGGGAAAGATATTGCTACGAAATCTAAACGCGTCCAGGCAGTCCTGCGAGAGATCGATAAAGAGATAAGAATGCGGCAAGCGCGTCGCATCGACGTACGCGTCGCGTAAAAAAAGCGAGTCCTTCGGGTGAATTTGTCGCGCCAGATGTTGTATCTGTGCTTTGTCGCGCGGGTTTTTGAACAGCACGAGATATTTGGTATTTAAACTTATGTCGCGCTGTGCCTTACCTTTGTGAAAAACATTTTGCGTGATGAATATGACGCTTATATTTTTGTGGTGACTGCCTTTCGTGAATAAATCCAAAATAACATCGCTCGAAGACTCGCGCATGAGATCGTCTAGGATTAGTAATTTTTTTTTGTCATTGTCCCGTGAATAGTCGACTGCTTGCGGCAGTCCCTCTCGAAACTCGATGGTTGTGGGCGCCTGGGGCTTAAAGGCTGTTCGGTATGCCTCCTGCCATTCGGCGTAATAAAATAATATACGGTGGAAGCTGGCATCGCACATTACCGGGAGCTGCGCGAGAAAGCGCTGCACGAACAGGGTTTTCCCGCAGCCTGTGGGTCCGCACACGCAGCAGGTAAACGGATGCTTCCAACGAATGTCCATGTTTTTTTCACGAGGACCTCGCGCGCGACGAGAAAGACAAAGAGTACCACGGCCACTCGACAGTCCGACGTTTTTATAATACTCACGCGCGCGCGCGCGCGGAGAGTCGAGACGCCGCTCCCCAAAGAACATTAGCGTCAGCGGCGGGGCGGCGGCGGCGGCGGCGGCGCGGGCGGGGGCCGCTGGTCGACCGCGGGGGTGCGCGAATCATCGCGGTGGACGCTTGCCCGCGGTGGCCAGCTCCTCGCCGCGGGACGAGCACATTGCCGCGGGGACGAGCACATTGCCGCGGAACGAGCACATTACCGCGTTTTCAACCGGTTAAAATACAACAACAACAATTAGAACTTTTTTTTTTTATCTGCAGCAGCAGCAGCTGGGGGGACGAGGAGAAATGAATGAATTTTTTTTACAAAAGAATAAATATATTTTTATTTTACTAGTTATATATATTTTTACATTTTATTTTTACAACAACAACGACGCATACAAATATATAAATTATTACTATTCCGCTTTGTAGCCGAAAGGGAGCGAAGTACCATTTGCAAAGTACCTTCGCTTCCTCAGCACTACAGAGCAGGACTTTTTTTCGGCGCGCGTGATGACCTCGTGTGTGCGCGTGCGTCTGATGGCATTGTAATTGAGAACGATAGGTGCGACGTCACCCTCAAAGTACGCAGCGATCAAGCGCTCCACGCTGTCAAAATTAATTTTACGCGAATTTGAACTATTTAACGAGACGCCTTTCACCTTGCAACACTCGACAGTCTCACCGCTCGAAGGGACAAAGGCTTGAAAGGCATAAAATTTTGGCCCCCCGGAGATAAAGTCCGTGATGAATGAGCCCTCGCCATAAACCTTGAGTTCGTCGGTCATATTGCCGAGTAAACTACCCAGAGCAGGCCTGTATTCGTCGGGATTATTACGTGTGCATTTAAATATACACGAATCGGTGTCCATGTAGAGAACCCGCGCAGCTGTGAGCTTTTCGATGTAATTGTAAAGTTCTAGACGTGCCTGGGCCGTCGTGTACGCGGCTAATACAACACATGTGCCGCGGGCAGATTCTACAGCGTCGTCTACGTAGCACCAATTCGCGTACAAGAGATTTTCGCTCACTGGCAGTACATCGAAAACCTCTTTTTCCGGCGCAGCTAACAGTTTCAGCAGGTCTTCGCGCGTTTTTACAATTTCAGTTTGCTTTAAATTAGAGCGCTGCCCAAACTTGCCCCAGAGTGAATTTAAGCAGTACTTGGCGAGCGAGCGCAAACCGGGATTTTATTCAATTTTATCAGCGTCTAATTTGATCCCTTCGTCGCGCTCGTACTCGTCAATGTAGCGCTGCTTCGACGCGTCGTCGCCGCACCAGCTCGGCCACCCGCTGGCCTGCTGTTTCAGTCGAAGGAAAGTATTTACATAGTTGGCGAACAAACCACCCTCGCCCGTGCGCTGGTCGTACTGCGTGCTCTCAAATTGCCATATCACGTAAATCTCGGTGATATTGTAGCCCAACTCTATCGCCTTGCGCAGCTCGCGCGCAACCCATGTGCCTGTAAATTCACGATCTTCCGCTTCTTCGTGATTGCAGTCCTCCTCGCGTAATTCGACGCAACAAGAACGGCATAGCCCGAAAATAAGGCGATTGTGCATTTTTACAGGCAGCACAGGCAGTAATAAATCACGCGGCGGTAACACGCGGCATTTAACCAGGCCCTCGACGCTCTCGAGATTGTTGTTTTGACCGGTCGTTAGAGCGGCACATTCGCCCCCGCTGTAAATACGCGGGTGTCCAATTGGAAAACGACCTCTTTTACAAATATACGGGTAAAGAGAGCAAATATCCGTATATTTGATCTCTTCGTCCGCGGCGACTCTGTAAGAGGTGACGATATTCTCCGTGCGACCACCGTAAAACGCGTCGCGCGGGTCAAGCGTAATTTTACACATTATCGGATGATTGCCGATGTAACGCGCGATATCTGGTTGCTGCTCTTTTAACCGCTCAAAATCGCATTCCCACATCTCGCGCACTTCGTAACCGGCTCGCCTCATGTGTATAATTTTTTCACAAGTGCTCTCGTAAGCTTGCGCAAAAGTTTGATTGAAACGGGTTTTTGTCGAATCGCGCATATTTGGAAAACACCGCGGGCAGCCGTGCCAATAGCAACCTTGAAATTCGAAAACAATTCCTTTGTCCGGCGCGGCGACGGTGGCGGCTGGTGGCAGGTAGCCATCCACTAAATAGCCCTCCGACAAACGAAACTCGCGCGCGCGCCCCGCGTGTACGATCTCTCGGCCGATTTCACGCTCGCAACAGAGTAGCCACTCTATAGATTTTTGAGAATGCCTGTCGGCGCGTCTGTAACCGTTGGGCGGTATTATGCCGATGGTATTCGCGGTCAAAAAGTTTTTCTATAAACGTGCGAACACGCTGACGCTATAGTGCATGCTGATACGAACGGATCCGTATCAGACACATCTAGAAAAATTTTCCGAAATTGTATGCATGCCCGCCTGAGAATTTCTACATCCATTTGACAGTACTCGACAATCTCCTTTTTCATGTCGAATATATAGTCCGGACTCGTTTCACGGTGCCAGGCAAGAAAAACCTCGCGATCGGCTACGCTCATCGAGTCGGGGCCATAAAACTCAACGGGTGGTAGAGGACCGATGTAGTCCCGAGCGGCGAGAGTGTTAAACAGATGAGGGAAATAGCCCTTTTTAACACTCTCCGGCAAACCAAAGGTCACGTGCAGCGCGCTTAATTTCATCTGAAAGTAATTTATGCTGTCGATGAATTTGGTGCGACCATATTTGAGCAGTGTTACATTTTGACCGTTCAAAATGACACTGGGTGAACTATACTCGGGATTCTCGGCCAGTTCTTTTAGAATAAATTGCGCGTCAAAAGCTTTGGCATTGTGGGCGATGCATATAATTTCCGCGAAAGCTGTGTTTACCCGAATGCACAAACCTAACAGCTCTCTCACCGGATCCCGCGTAAAAACAAACTCGCGCGCTCCGCATGTGTTGCAGATAATTTTTATATCGTCGATAGCCATGCAGTCGGTACAGACCTGATGCGCGACGCAGAGATTCGGCACGTGAAGCTGTATGTTTTGAGCGTACGGCGTGTCCTGACGTGTTTCAAAATCATAAAAAATATACAAATATTTTTTAGTCGCGTTCGCGTCGTTTTCAATAATAGGCTGCATGAAGCACTGATCGTTAAACGGATGGTGTTTCATGCATTGCTTACAGTAACCGACACCGCACACGTGTTGTCGTCTGAAAATATTCACGATCTTTAAACAGTGCGCGCACAGCCGCACAACGTCGCAGACTCTCTTATTATTTTTTGTACGACCCCGCCTGCTTGTGTTTCGCAAAACATCCGTGGCCAAAGAATTTGCGCCCGCAGTCTGTACACTCGATCATTTCCACGCCGTCGCTCCTGCAGGGCGGACTTACGAAACAACATTGACAAGTACGCGAACAAGCGTGCTGGTCGACACAGCGATACCCTTTGTTGCAATAAGAGCAAAAAAACGAGCACCAGCCGCCGCGAATAAATTCGTAATTACGTTGAAATGACGTCGACGCTCTTCAAAAATTAAATAAATTACACCGTGAAGAGGAGTATTTAATTCTTCGAACGTGTTTCGGCCATCGAAAAGCGGCGCATCGCCATTACCAAAATTTTCAATTTCGAAAACAACGATCGCGATTCCCGACGCGACAAAAAATTTTGAAACGCTAACAGCTCGCGAAACCCGCAACCCTCGCGTGGTAAAAACACACCAGCGTCACCCACGAGTGTTTCCGCGCGTTGTTTCTGCAGGGTGCGCCGTGAATCGCGTATGTTTTTCCACTCTTTGCGCGCCTCCACGCAATCCCGCCCCTTGAGCGCCAAGTGCGCTTTCGCCACTACGAGCGCACGCGGTAAACAGAGATTATCACCGTCATTTTGTATAGACACTATTGAGCGCTTCTGAAGACTGGACGCCGTCAGAGCTGCTTTGCCGCGTATTCTACCTGCACCAACGGGCATTTCAACGTAATAAGCCTGTAAAATGAACGTGTCGTCAATGCCTATAATCTCATTACTCTGACATATGGAACTAATTAGATTCCATAAATCAGCGACGGTGAAATTTTCTATAGGCCTGAACGAGAGCCCGCGGGACCTTGCGCGAACCGCTCGCATCCCACCCTCACACTGATTAAATTATTACCCGGAACATGCTCGGTTATGTAGTTATGGATATCGCTAACCGCCGCTTCCATCCATAATACAACATTTTCTCCCTCGCGCGGTTCACCTATTCTAAAACTAATCGTGCGCCCTTGGACGCCAAACCGTCGCAGGTACTGTTGACCCTCGGCTGCAACGATGAAACGCTCGGCGACGGGCTGTATAACTTCATTGTTCTCGGACTCGGGGCTGACCGCCACGACACTGCCGCTGCTGCTGCTGCTGCTGCTGCTGCTGTTGCTGCTATAAACGCCGCCGCCTACCTGTGGTGACGAATGGGACTCGGGACTCGCTAAAAAAGTCAAAAACAAATTATATTTTCTTAACTTTTTTTATTTTTAAACGTTTCTGATTTTTTTTACATTTAAGGCTCGGAATAGCCGGCAAAACTTTCGAGTATTCGCTTTACAAGATCTATGAGGTCTGCGTCGGTATATAGCGGCGAAGTCTCGTCTTGCGCCTGGTCGCGAAACCAGCGCTGCATCACTGCCTGCGGATTATGCGCTATTTGTTCGTATAACTCCGGCAAACCGTCGACATCGGGGAGCGACGAACGAATTTCCCGATACATCAGATCGCGCGTGCGGATAACTATAATAAAAAATATTTGACTTTTAAAAAAAACAAAATCAGAAACGCCCTTAAATAAATATATTTTTACTTACATTCGTTGACACGACGATGCGACGGGTAATTGTGGTTGTACACGGTGTTAACCATGTTTACCACGCCTTGCAGGCTCGTCAACAGCCGTTCACGATCGGCACGCACAGTGTTTGCAGCAGTGCTGTTATCTTCGACATTCACATTGGGTGGGTGGCTCGCGATAAGACGTCGTTCTGCTGGTGTCACTAGCGGACGCTCGTACATCTCAAGCGCGTCGGCAATCGCGAGATCCCTGTACATCAGCTCTTCCAGGCGCCTATCAACCTCGATTCGCGCCACTCGCTCCTCTTCCGTCTCCGACTCACCCACCTCATCCTCGTCGTCGTCGAAACGCTCCCACGCAATGAGCGACGGACTTTCGGGCTGGGCGTCTTCGGGCTGGGCGTCTTCGGGCTGGGCATCTTCGTGCTGGGTGTCTTCGGGATGGTCATCTTCGGACCTGCGCGCGTCGTCCGCGACAACCGGTTGCTCGTCCGCGGCTTCGCTCTCCGTATCGCTGTACTCAAAGTTGAGTCGTCGCGCTACAGGATTAAATACCCCACCCGTGCGCGCCGAGTGCTGCGGCGACATGGCTGACGCGCTTGGCTCGAAATTTGTCTCATCGGTGGCCGCACTCGAGCTATCGGATAGCTCCGTATCCGAATCATCGCGAATGAGGCTCTCAAATGCTGTAAATAAAAATATGTAAATAAATAAAAAGTAAAGGAAAATTATTTTGAAAAAAAAAAGTTTTAGACTTACCTAAACGTTCCGTGCGCGCATTCGCAATATCGCGAAACACGGGTAACCCACTTAATCGGCGATCGAAGACATCATCTTCAATGACGGTCTGCACTTCGCGCGAACAAGCGAATGCGTTGTAAAGTCGCACTATTGCACGATACCCTGCCATTCTTAGTAGTAGTCGTAATTGCGCTGATAAGTTTTCACGCGACATACGCCGTAAACGGCGTAGCCACGCGGGGTTTCTGCCGTGACGGGCTCTAGCCGCGAGCCGTAACACGGCTTTCCGCAACGAACTATTTGCCTGATTATCCATCTCGAAACTTCTGAATAGACTGAGTGCGTCGCCCGCAAGCTTGGACTTCTTATACACACCCGTCATCTTTGAAACGCACCCCAACAAACGTATGAAAAAAAATTAGTCATCTAGTCATCTCGAAGAAGTTGACGACAGCGTCCTACTCCGTGAGCACATTTTCTTCGAAACATTCCGAGAGTCAAAATAAACATCTTATGAAAAAGAGTGGGCATCGAAAAAAATAGCAGCGCTATGCAGGCACTCCAGCTGAGAAAAAGGAACAACACTTCCTCAAACGTACGTGCGTGGGACCAGTGCCGTAAAATACGATCCCCATTGATTTGACGAGAAAGCCGAGAAGCACACTTGAGATAAAAACTATACAAACCGTTGTACCGTGCCCAGTCGGGTGGTATTGTTTTACAAAAGCATTGCTCACTCTACCCTGGCTGTCCACCCGCCCGCCCGCCCGTCCGCCTGCCGAAATTAGAGAAAACTCTAAATACAGACTAGCATTGTGAGTCTGATAGTTCGTTTATCGCTCGAAAGTACGCTACAGTTGGGGGTGTTGTTTTACAAAACCATTACTCACCCTGCCTGCCTGCCTGCCTGCCTGCCTGCCTGCCTGTCAAAATTAGAGAAAAATCTAAATACAGGCTAGCATTGTGGGTCTGATAGTTCGTTTACCGCTCGTAAGTACGTCGTAAGTACGACGTAAATACCTCACAACACCAAAAATGTACAGACTTTCCCCGAGCAGCCCGCTTTCTTCGGGATGCCCACCAACGCTGGAAATTTTCTTGCCTTAAGAAACGTCGCTTAATCGGGTCCTTTTTCATCGCTCACACTATTCCCCAAAACCGAGAGTTTCTGTAGGGAACGTGTGTTTACTCTGGCCAACCTAGGCAGTTTTCTCGACGCTTTAGCCGCCATAAACCACGGCGCTTAATCGGGTACTTTTTCATCGCTCACACTATTCCCCACTCTACCCTCCACGGTCGTGCACATAAAAGCGTGGGGCGCACACTGTCACAGTACCAATCAACCTTAGACAGCCACAGCATCGCCATCGCCGCCAATAGTCACAGCATCGCCATCGCCGCCAACAGCCACAGCATCGCCAACAGCCACAGCATCGCCATCGCTGCCATCGCCATCATCGTCATCGTCATCATCATCATCGTCATCATCATCGTCGTCGTCGTCATCATCGTCGCCGTCAACATGGAAACATTGAAAAATTTTCAATTTATCGAGAATATTTTACAAACTGTCTTCAACGAGCAATATAATATTTATAAAAAGATAGAGGCGTCCGACAGGGTCATCGAGCGGATGACCGTGAAGATTCAAAATAAGAGTGTCCGCTGTCTGGATTGTGCCAGGCAGCGTTTGCACAGCGAGGAAAACCACATTCGTGATAAACAAGAAATATACGACAAACTGACGGCGGATACAATGGTACTTCTGGGAGCCTGGTCCGACGAAGAAAGGCAACGTGTGCGGACTCGGTGCATGAGTCGTATACGTCTTCCAGATGGTAATCAAGAAAGAATATACGCATTACGCCCCAAGAGACAGCGGACACTGTGCATGAGCCGACAAAGTGCGTGCTCATTACGCATGCGTCGCCGCCGCCGCCAATAAAAGTGGGGGCATCCAGAGCGAGGCTAACGGAGCCCCCACCAACACCACCACCACCACCACCACCACCACTGCCGCCACCAGCGCCACGCAGCATTGCGTCATATCACCGCTCGCCGGTCGTCAGTATTACCCCAGCGATGGAGCACACGGGTAAAAAAATTGCCGCCATGCGACAACAGCTCGCTAGTGCGAGCAAGAGACTAGAGCGCTACATGCGCGGTGTGAGGCGTACTGCGGCAATAGTCGAAGGAATAAAAGCCCAAGTGCAACTCCTCCAGCAGCAGCAGCAGCAGCAGCAGCAGCAGCAGCCCAGCCCTGCAACGGGCACACGGTGTAATTCGTGTGGAATAATATTCTGCACTCTGAGGAGAGACCCTGAGGGCCAATCGTGGGAACAATGCTGGCGGTGCAGCCGGTACAAGTGCTGCGAGTGCAAAAAAACCGCGTGCGAGTGTCTCAACGAAATGGGCACCCGCGATCACCACCACCACCACCACCACAAGCAGCAGCAGCAGCAGCAGAAATTCCTGCGTCTACAGCAGCAACAGACGACACCAGTGCAGCCGTATAGTGCAATATGTGTGTGCGGGCGCAGAACTGTGCGTGTGTGGGCGCGTATGTGTGTGTGTGTGGGCACTGTGTGACCGGCCGTGTCTGCGAACGCTTGACACATGTGTGCCTACACGTATCACCGGATACGTGTGCGACTGTACGTGTTTGTACATGTGTGTGACAGCAGTAAGTACTGTTGAAAAAATGTACATGTGTATGTGCTTATGTGTGCGTGTGTGTGTGTGCACTGCGTGTCCGTACGTGTCTGCGAACACGTGACACGCATATACGTATCAAATATGCGCTTGTACGTGTGTGCGTTATAATTAATAAAAATATTAATTATTAATTATTAATACAAATTATTATTTTTAACCACCACCGAAAAACAATCCCACGCTATCCCCTCCTCACCCTCTCTCTCTCTCTCGTAGTAGCGGGGCGAGTATAGCGACCGTTTGATACCACGCAAGCGAACGCTTACTCATCTCTCTCTCTCTCTCTCTCACACCAAAACTCCCCACTCCTCTCGAGCCACGCGACTTGCAGTACGCTCAAGCCACCCGGAGAGAGCACACGGCCCGTGCTCAGTGGGGATGCCAACTACCGGCACACTCGTGGCAAGTATAGCGTAGTCCGCCCCTCTACATCCACCGCGCCCGCGCGCCCAAGCTGCCTGCGAAAGAGTGGGGGCGTGTGACTGGTATAGCGCACCAATACCCTGCGCTGGCTGCGAAGGAGTGGGGGCGCCATGACGGGTATAGTGGGCCAGCAGGTTACGTCATGACCGCTATAGCGAGAACAGCGGTATCAGGTTACGGCGCCATCAAGTGGACACTTAAACAGGAGCTATACAGTAGCTCATTAACAATAGGCTATTAATCATTGTTTATATAAATAAACAATAATTAACTACTGTTTTGCTACTGTTTTGCTACTGTTTTGCCCACTGTTTATATAAACAAACACTTAAGATAAGAGATGTTTATATAAACACTTGAGTCAAGTGCACACTTGAAGATGACACCGGAAGTGTAACCTGATACCTATCTGTCTCGCTATAGCGGTACACCTACTACTAACAGCTATGAGAGACGCAAGTTTTAGAGATTATTCAGACTCATCTTCCACAGGTGGTTTTATAATAAAATTATTTGGTGATTCAATAATGTGGAGAAGTCATAAACAGACGTATGTGACACTGTCAACTTGCCAAGCAGAGTACCTTGCCATGAGCGAAGCATGTCAAGAACTTGTATCACTCGATAAAGCAATCAGAGACATAACAGGTAAAACCATGTATCTAGTAACAATTTGGTGCGATAATAAGTCAGCTGGTGATTGCATTCAGATGGATGGCAGCCATAAACTTAAAAATTTCTATGACAATCTAGAATCAATCAGAAGGAATTTAGAAAATAGAAAAATGACAGGAAGTAAAAGTCATATGGCAGTCACTCACGGTGACTAAATAAAATTATGTGTCCTAGAAGGAAAAGTAACAGTCAGATGGGTCTCGACTAAAGAAAATGAAGCAGATATAATGACTAAACCACTTCCCTTTGATACGCATAAATATTTAAGAGATAAAATCATGAATTCAGAATAGTATAAAAATCAGAGAAATATCACTATAAATGAATATAAAATCAGATGGTTATATATATAAATGTGTATTACTTTAATTCAGAGATTTACCCAGAGTAACTAATTTATTTATTTAGAATGAATTTAATAACTATAAATATACACATATACAAGACCCAGAGGATAAACCGATAAGATCATCAGAAGACACATATACGAGAACCAGAAGTGGCGTACCCTCAAAGGGAGGGAGTGTAAGAAGCACGTGGGCTTTGACTGCTTTGAGTCCACGCAACACTCTAGAGCGGAACATCACGGTATGCGCCGCTGTCCACAGCGCCGAGATGGCCCCAGCCTACACAGCAGAGGAGTGCAGTGGATGTACTGCGGTCTCCCCTCTACACGACAACGCCTGCTCCGTGTTCGCGCCTATGACGGCGCGACTCTCTCTCTCCTGTGCCGAACGCCGACCGATACGGACGCATCACCTTCGCTACACCCTGTGCCACCAACCTACTCAGAGTCTCAATAAAGAGTTTTATTGTATTATATAGTGTTTTGGCCTCCTCATTTATATACCCACTCCAACAAGTGCGATAAACACGGTGCAATAGTCGACTACTTAAGTCACGGATAGGCGTAACCGAACTGCCGACTTAGGTTACACCGTGCTACAAATGGCAAATATGACCGAAAAAATCGTTTAATTGATGAATAGAAATGGTCAAAAACAGTGTGTAATTTTTGGCGATTATTGGGGAAACTAGCTATTTATTAGGTAAATAATGGAATCCATTTCACCAGGGTGTAAATACTTATATTTTATTATTCTTAATGGTTGTGATTAAATACTAAAATTTCAAACTGACCTTAACTTAAATGTATTGTAAGAAAATACTAAATGCTTGCAAAAACTGTAAGACTTAAATAATGTACTTGGGTACATTCATTTCAACTGTTCAACTCAAAATTATAAAATCGCTCAAAATTGCTTTCTCAAAGAAAAAGCTTTATAAAGGTGAAAATTTTCGAATCAAAGATTTTGATGAATTTCGATGTTTTTGAGGTTCCTGAGTCAGAATAATAGGTTTTAAAAAAATATATGTATGTATGTATGTATGAAACCAAATTTTGTCCCCGTCATAACTCTTGAACGGATGGACGGAATTAGCTGAAATTTCGCGTGAACCTTTGGTATGTCTCAACTTAGAACTGATTAAATTTTGGAGTGGAATGGATAACTTTAAGGTCTTATTTAAAAAAAAATAACAATTTTGCAAATTTTTTTTACAAAAATAATTCTTTTTTTTTCATTTGTTTGAAGATATGCCAAATAGAGACTGATATTCTTATAGTGCGTTTGATTTCCGCCTAAATTATGTATTTCAAAACTACTTACGAGTTATTTTTGACTTAAAATCGCGGATTAGAAAAAATAGCAATTTTTTAGAAAAATAAATAATTTTATGAATTATAACTTTTTCGACATTACATCTCAAATGTAGACCGATATTCTCAAGGTACATTTTATTTTCTTCTAAATTATACATTTCAAAACTACTTATTGACAATTTTTGACTTACAATTGAGAATTTGAAAAAGTAGCAACTTTTTCTAACAAGCCAGGTTGAGGCCGTATGCTTTCATCCAGCAGCTGACGATTTCTAAAGTCTCGTTTCACTTTATATTAAAATATACATTTCAAAAAATTATTTGATGTACTTAATCAATTCTCTTTGAGAAAGCATTCTGCTAAAGCAGTTAGCAGCGGTTTTTTTTACTCATTCCAAATTAGCCCCAAAATACGAATATAAAGTTATAGAGCAAAATATGCAATCGTTCTAAAGTTATAACTAATTGAAAATTTGAAAATTTTGAATTTTTTCGGAAACTTCAATTTTTATGATTTTTTAACGCGAAAACTTGAAACTTTTTGCATAGCATATTCATGGAATTGCAATTAAAGCTGTAAAATCAGTGAAAATAGTACTTTTTTGCTATTTTGATAGCTTTAATTGCTCGTAACTTTTTTCAGGGACCTATTTACATCTTAATCGAGGTCAAATTTTAAAGGTAACATTTTTTACAAATCCTTCAGCCTTTGGTGAGGGATATTGATACTGTCGCATTCGCCTTAAGCATATTTTGAATGGTGTTCTGTCTAGTACAAATTAGCAAAATAATTGGCATTTATCTGAAAAAGTTCAGAGCAATTCTACTCACAATTTGCAAACTTTTTGCCATTTAATATGCTATGCAAAAAGTTTCAAGTTTTTCAGTTAAAAAATCTTAAAATTTGAAGATTTACGAAAAAATTCAACATTTTGAAGTTATACATTAGATATTTTCATATCAACTGAGTAATAGAAAATATAGTAGAACATCGGAAGAGAGAGTAAGAGAGAGTGAGAGAGAGCGTGAAAGTGCAGAGATAGCGAGAGAGAGCGTGAAAGTGCAAGGATAGCGAGAGAGAGAGCGAGAAGAGCGAGAGAGAACGAGATAAAGCAAGGATAACGAGAAAGAGCGAGAAAGAGCGAGAGAACGAGAAATAGCGAGAGAGAGCGTGAAAGGGCAAGGATAGCGAGAGAAAGAGAGCGAGAAAGAGCTAGAGATGAGCGAGAAAGAGCTAGAGAGAGCGAGAAAGAGCGAGAGAGAGTATGAAAGAGCAAGGATAACGGGAGAGAGCGAGAAAGAGCGAGAGAGAAAGAGAAAGAGCGAGAGAGAGCGTGAAATTGCAAGAATAACGAGGGAGAGCGAGAAAGAACGAGAGAGAGAGCGAGAAAGAGCGAGGGAGAGCGTGAAAGGGCAAGGATAGCAAGAGAGAGAGAGAAAGCGAGAAAGAGCGAGAAAGAACCAAAAAGAGCGAGAGAAACCGTGAAATAGCCAGGATAACGTGGGAGATCGATAGACGCCGGCGGACCCGCGTCCAGTGGCCTAAGCGCTGATGTCGCGCCTCTCCCACTCCTGTGGCCGTAGCTCAGGAGCTCCACCTACTTCTCTGTCGCGCGCGCCGACGTCGGAGCTGATTGGCCGGTTTATTGAACTTTTGATCGCCTGTAACCGGCGTTAATATGCCAAATTTGCAAAAACGGCACAGCGACTTTTGTCTTAGAATTTTGCCCTCTACACGACCGTGTTTAGCAAAACATAGATTTTCCGAACAGGTTGTATAGTAGTATAGTATAACTGTAAAATGTTGTTGATAGCCCATAGAAAATTATTATCACTATAAATAAATTAGCACTTAAAATATTTTAAGTAATATAAAAATATAAGCGTGTCATAATAATGATACGTAATAAAACAATGTTATTTATGTAGAAACCCCTTAGACTGTGTCTCCAATTGGCTATAACAAGCATGGACGTCACGCGCTTGTGTTAAGCCGCTTGTTATATAACCGACTGGAGACACAGATTTACCTTGTAAGTTGTGACTTGCTTCTAAATTGAGTCTACCAACAAAAACATAAGTCCTTCTTTTATTATTACATTTCGTAGTATAGCTTATTTATGATTTATTATGATTTATTTATGATTGCTTTCAATAAAATCATAAACGTCATTGAATAATGTCTATATAATAATATTCAATTAAAAAATAGAATAATTTATTTAATGAAGCAAGATTCATGTTTTATATAATCATCGTCACGGTTTAAACCATTTTTTATTAAGGAGCGCGGGAGCGCTCCGAAGGCAAGTATAGAAGAAGCCTAAAGGAGCGACCCGTGCTACATACAGGAGCGTCCAGCAGAAACGGGCCACCGAGCGCGCGCGGTGCCTTTTTTCGCGTAAAAGGCGCTCTGTTTAACTCGTTCATAATCGTATGCTGCGTCTTTGAAAAAAAAAGCAAGGACCTATATCGATAGATTTTTTTCTGCTCTTATATCATATATCATGTTTTTTTCAAAATAAACGACACCATTGGAAAGTAGAACTCTTAAGCTTCAAAACCCTATCTTGGAGAAGTTGGAGAAATAAAGGGTTTAAAAGTAACAACACGAAAAAGACAGCGCCGAGGGTCCGCGCGAGCCCCTCGCGCCCGTGCGTATGGCACTTTTAAGTGCACGCTCTATTCAATTCGCTAATAATCGTGTACCAAGTCTCTGAAAAAAGAACTAAGGACATATATCGATAGATTTTTTCCTGCTCTTTCCAATAGTTCTATTATTTTTATTCCGTAATGCTTCTGTTCGGGATTAGTACCCGAAGTGCCCGCTAGATGGCAAGCACCAAGCGCGCTACCTTCAATGAAAAATATCACCCCGCGGGCTTAAATAGGGGCCTGCGTCGCCCACTAGCCAGGTGCTTTATGCACCTTATTACTTTGCCCCTTTGTCTTATTGCCTTAATAAAAAAAAGCTTAATAAAATGTCTAACATTTTAAATCGTTGCTGTAATCCATTTGATGAAATAAAGCATTCATCGAAACTTAGTTTTGTTTCCGATAAACTTAGAGCTTGTTGTCCGCATTTAACTGATAGAGACAAAATATGCGATTCTTGTCGAATAAAATCTAATGCTCAGATTGAAGAAGAGAGTGAGATTTCAATAGAAGATTCTAAAGAAATTATTTTTAATTTGAAAAAATTGTTGAATGACCAAAATTTGACAAAAATGGAAAAGATATTACTTTTGAAATTACTTCCTAAAAACTGGAGCACTCGCTAAGTAGCTAGATTTTCGAACTTGTCTCGTCGACTTTTATCGAAATGTAAATTATTTGATAACCCAGCCCAATTAAATGACAACAGAGGAAATAAAAAAATATCAAGTGATACTTTAGATCAAGCAAAGCTCTTCTATGAAAGTGATGAGAATAGTAGAATTATGCCAGGCTATAAAGATAACAAATGTATAAAAAATGATGATGGCACAAAAAGTTACATCCAGAAACGGCTTGTTTTATACAATCTTCGAGAACTATATTTAAAATATAAGCAACAGTATCCTGTATCGAAAATAGGATTCAGTAAATTTGCCGAATGTCGTCCTAAATATTGTGTTTTAGCTGGTAGCTGTAGGACACATTCAGTGTGTGTTTGCGTTTATCATCAAAATGTTAAACTTCTGTTAGTTGGTTAAAGAAAGGGCAAAATAGCACATCGCGTGTATTAATCCGCCCTTGAGCATAGCGTAAAAAGTTCGGGCAGCCGCTGTCTTTTTGATCTTACTATTTTTGAACTTTTCATGTTTCAACTTAAAAATATAATATTTTATAGTTTAAGACTTGTACTTTTGAAGAATATAATTCATTTTCAAGAAAAGACTCATATTTTACTGAAAAAATAGAGCTTAAACATTCAAATGAAATTTTCGACTAGAAGGAAGCATTTCGGAATAAAAATAATAGCACCATTGGAAAGAGCAGGAAAAAATCTATCGATATATGTCCTTAGTTCTTTTTTCAGAGACTTGGTACACGATTATTAGCGAATTGAATAGAACGTGCACTTAAACGTGCCGTACGCACGGGCGCGAGGGGCTCGCGCGGACCCTCGGCGCTGTCTTTTTCATGTTGTCACTTTTAAACCCTTTATTTCTCCAACTTCTCCAAGATAGAGTTTTGAAGCTTAAGAGTTGTACTTTCAAGTGGTGTAGTTTATTTTGGAAAAAAAACATGATATACTTTGAGAAAAATGGCTTTCAATATTCAACACGAGTTTTCGTCCGGAAAAACGCGTTTCGCAATAAAAACAATGGCACAGTTGGAAAGAGCAGAAAAAAATCTATCGATATAGGTCCTGGGTTTTTTTTTTCAAAGACGCAGCATACGATTATGAGCGAGTTAAACAGAGCGCCTTTTACGCGAAAAAAGGCACCGCGCGCGCTCGGTGGCCCGTTTCTGCTGGACGCTCCCATATACATTGAAATGGGTGTGCGAAAAATTCAATGCGCTTTTGCTTATATTGCGTTAGTTTTTACTATACATATCCCTCTTAATCGAAAGCCATTTCATTACTCTACTGAAATCAAAAGATTTTATTTAAAAATATTATCTCGTTCAAAGGATATAGAGAGCTGAATTTTTTTATGTGCTGTTTCCTTTTCGAACTTTTCTTCTCCTTGTTCAGATATACGGTTTGCAGATCTTACGACACTTCCGGTTGTTGTCTATTTTACGCTTGTACATCTATATATATTTATATTTATAGTACATATGCACACCCGTATCTGGTCGACGCCTAACCTTACATATAACATGTCAGTATTTTTATATACAAATGTTATCATTTAGTGAGTTAGTTAATAATAATATATTTCAAAGATCTCAAGAAATCAACTAATTATGAGAAGAATTATGTGTATCAATCAACGGGGAAAATAACTTTTATTAGTTAGATAAGAACTTATTATATACATACATACAGATACATATACAGATTATTTCATTTTGGATGAATTGGAATAGATTTGATTGGAAAAATACAACCTATATGAGCAGCTGTGAATACCAATGGGCAATAACAATATGTTATAATCAGATAAGTAGCAAACTTTTATTATAAAGTTATAAATCAATAAAGTTTATAATAAGTATTGTTACTTTGTGAAATCTTGTTTTTATTTTTACAGAGTATATCAGAAAGTCTAAGGATTATTACCAAGTAAATCGATCACTGTTAAAAAATAGTTTTTAACAAAGAAGAGTTCATTAATTATTATTAATTATTCAAGTTCATCGAAAAAGTAGGGTAGACTAACCGAATCTTCTGTATGTCCACGAGTCTCAAAAAATTTTTAAATCTTCAAGTGGATTGGAAAATAACCTATGTAAGCAGCTGTGAATATCAATGGGCAATAGTAATATAATATAATCAGATAAGTAGCAAACTTTTATTATCAAGTTATAAATCAATAAAGTTTATAATAAGTATTGTTACTTTGTGAAATTTTGTTTTTATTTTTACAGAGTATATCAGGAAAAATAAGGATATCACCAAGTAAATAGATAACTGTTAAAAAATATTTTTTAACAAAGAAGAATTTATTAATTATTATGTTACAGATATTATACCAGAATATTTTTTTCGACTTATTTTGGAAATATGGAGATATATGTAATATAGCCAATAATGTTGAGTTCTAACTGCGTACTGTCTGAAAAATCTAATTTTGAAATAGCAAAAATGAACGAGTGCCCTCATGACCCTGGTGGTTATTTTATTATTAATGGACAAGAACAAGTTATTTTAATATAAGAACAGAAGCTTAAGAATAGAATATTATATATTAACGAAGATAGTAAGAATATAGTACTACTCAAGAAAGAAAAACCAAACCAATATTATTATGGAAGAGCAGGCAAATACTATTTACGACACAATATTTTTCAAGATGTATCTATATATTCTTAACATGAAAATTTTTCATATGAGATATAATTTTAAAAGAATGTTAAAAATTTGTCTTCATATTTGACAGGGCAAATAGAGTACGTGGATGTCAATGAAGAAAATGACAGTTTCATTGCTTTCAATGAATCACACATAAAACGAACAACAACTAAGATGTTTATTTAGACAGTATTGGACACAAAGTACGAAAGAAGTATTATGTTTTGAACTATGTTTTTCAAAATAAGAAAAGAAAATTGTGATTTTCATAGATCGTCTGTCTAGTTGAAAATTATGTTGATAATAAAAATGTTGTGATTATTAGAAAATGACATCTAATCAGTGCTTTGTGTAATAAATAAAATAAAGTACCAATATGATGTGTTGCATGAAGTGCATATATAATCAAATTTTATTGATAACATATAACATAGTGATTTTAAAATGGCATGTAATCAGTGTTTTGTGTTAAATAAAATAAAATACCGGTATGATGTATTGCATGAAGTGCACATATAATCAAATGTTATAGATAACAAATAACATAGTGATTAAAAAATGGCATCTGATCAGTGTTTTGCGTTATATAAAAAAATAAAATACTGGTAAAATGTGTTGCATGAAGTGTTATATCAAATTTTAAAACTTCTACTTAAAATCAGTTTGAAATGTTTTGAAAATAGCTCCAGTATGTATTAATAAGTAATTACGTGTTATGATGTTCATTAACTTTATAATACGATTTGGCATAGAAGAAAATATT